>CM039520.1:14975816-15049871 GCA_022433055.1 Begonia peltatifolia | reverse complement strand
AGAGAGAGAGAGAGAGAGAGAGAGAGAGAGAGAGAGAGAGAGAGAGAGAAACTGACCAAGAACTCTATCGTTTTTATCTGCACGGGAAAAAGGAAAGAACAGAGGCGGGTTTTTTTTTTTCACTGGCGAGGAAGAGGTCGGAAACCGACGAGGAAACGTCGCCAAAGGAGAAGTTGTCGTCGGGATTCGTTCGTTTGCAAAACAAAGGGAAGAAGCCACTCTCCTTTTCTTATTTATTTATTTTCTTTTTATGAATTATCAATTCGGCCTCACGTGTTTTGATCCTCCGTATTTCCGTTAAATTCCATCATTCTTTCGTGTAATTCTTTAAATTTATCTTCTCTTCATTTTTAATTTAATCATTCCGCTAAAACTTTTCTTAGAATTTAAACAAATAATAATTTAAATTAATTTGAAAATAACTAATCCGGGTATATTACAGAGATCTTCAGAAATACTTCATCTCCTTCCCTAAGTTCAAATTCCCTCCGCCTTTGGTCCACGTAGGTCTTTTGTCGATTTTGTGCTTTCTATATTTTCTTTCTTATGATCACAATCTTCTCTGAAGTTTGCTGCAAAATTTTTGGACCCAATAACCTTAATTCTCCAACTTCATCTCAGTAGAATGACGATTTATATTTTCTACAGTACAAGGCTTCATCTAGAGTCATACCTATGGTAGACTGATAATTGTTGTTGTATGAAAATTCCACCAACGGTAGAAATTTACTCTATGTTGCTTGAAATTCCAATACACTGGCTCTTAACATGTCTTCCAAAATCTGAATTGTCCTTTCAGACTATCCATCAGTTTGGGGGTGAAATGTCATTCTAAAATCCAGTTGAGTTTCCATAGCCTTGTGTAAACTCTTCTAGAATTTGGATATAAATCTAGGATCATGATTTGACATGATGGACATTAGAATTCCGTGTATCTGACAATCTCTTGCATATAAAGCTCTGCAAACTGATCCATAGAAATTATCATCTTTATTGGTAGAAAATAGAATGATTTCATCAACCTATCAATGATAACCCAAATACCGTCATGTCATTTTGTCGTCCTTGGCAATCCAACCACGAAATCCATAGATTTGTGTTTCCACTTCCATTCTTGTATGGGCAGGGGTTGAAGAGTTCCTGTTGACCTTTGATGCTCTACTTTTACTTGGTGGCAAATAAGACACTGTTCCACATACCTTGACACTTCCCTTTTTATATCAGGCCACCAAAAATGCTGCTTCAGATCTCTATACATCTTGGTGCTTCTGGGATGAACGGAAAAAATAGAAGAATTTGTTTCAGTTAATATTTCCCTTCACAAAACTGGGTCTCTGAGAACATACCATCTATTCCTGAACTTTAACATCTCATCCTCTGAATAGCTAAACTTGAAAAAAAAAGTATTAGATTCTGTTGTGGTCTAGCCCTGCAAAGGTCACTGGAACACAAAGGAGATCGTTAGCCCTCTCGGTGCAACGGCCAAGCCGAGCAGACCTCAAATGGTGGCCGAAGTTGAAAAAGCAAAATAACTTGAAAAGAGTCGATTATATATGTGTTGCTTGAAGTGATTTTTGTGCTGTGAGTGAGGTGAGTGATGGTGGAAGAGGTGGTTCAAATACTTAAAGAAAAGAAAATAAAACAACACTCTCAAGTCGGCCACTAAGCAAGGGCATGCTTTTGGCATTACATTCTTTCCAAGGAAAGAATCTCGATCTTGAGGAACCGATTAGGGCCACTTTCTCTTGCCACCAACCCTTCAAGAGTTGAGAGAAATGTGGAGCTTTAAGATCCTTCAAGCAACCTTGAGGTTGAGGAAATGGAGGGGCAACTCCATTCGGTTATTGCAACCTAATCCTTACCTAGAAGCTTCACTTCTTCTTGGTTTTCTTCAACACAAAATGGACTATTTTCATTCAACAAAAACCAAGTTTACATGCACTAATGTCCATGATATTTATAGACCTAAGATGGTGGAGCTTAGTATGGTTTGAAGATGCAAGAAAACCGTTGGAGACACTTGGCCAAGAATGGTCTTTTGTCCACTTGGATGGCTGAGATGAGGAGTGAGTTTTGATCCAATGGAGGTGAGCTGCCAAGTCATTGATCCATGCCTTCTTCCTAAAAGGGAAACTCCTACACAAGTACATTAAGTAGGTGGCCTTGGCTTGGCCAAAAAGGGAAAGGTGGTCCCCTCCAAAAGTGGTGCCAATTTGGAGCTTCTATCCTTGACCTTGTGGCTCCTTTCCATGTATGGGCTTTGTGGGCTTCTTTGGTTGTTAAATCAAGTCCAAACCATCTAGTAACCAAGCATACATCTAACCCTAGATGCCTAACATGAATGCTTTAATAAATTATAATAAGAAGGCTAATGTTTTCCCAATAAGTTGAAAAGAAAATTACACAAAACTAATGCGCGGGAAGACAAATTCCCATATGATCTTGATGCTTTCTTCAACCGTGAAGTCCATGAGATTGGTGATGGTCCTTGCATTGATCTTCTATTCTAAGTCCTTAATGAAGTCTTGAATCCGTTAAATATTTCCATTCTTTGCTTTAAGCTTCCATTCCATGCCTTTAAAGAAGTTTTTACCTACAACAGAAATAGAATCGTAAACAATTAAGTAAGGTAAAGTTTGGGCTTTTGATTTGGGTTGAGTGAGTGGGCGTCGGGGCATATCATCCTCCCTAGGTTGTTGAGGATTTGTCCTCAAATCCATAAGGTCGTCTTCTTGTACTCCTCTACTTCAGGGGGTGGAGTTCTTGAACTATTCAAAAAGGTTACTAACAAAATGAGTAAACTTGTAGATAGGGAAATTAGGCCATAGTCTAAGCCCTAGGCGATTAAGAGCTATCCTAAGTACTTCATTGATGGGGCCACAAAGGTTGGGTATGAAATTGAGCCAAGGATTGGGCCAGATTTGGATTGGCGCTTTTAGGGGCATATCACACCAATTATGGATTTCAAAGCTATCAACTTCAAAAATCCAACAATTTGGGCTTAGGGTAATAGCTCGTGGACTTAGATGCCTAAAAATCCAAGGGAAATTTTTCTTACTTCTAACTTCTGCATCCCTTTGTCCATCATCTCTAAATAATTTTTCATTTTTGGGATAGAAGTTTAAATTCTTTTTCCACACGAGTAAGGAATGTCCATGTGGCAATTTAACACTTAAAATCTTCTCTTCATTCCTTCCAACTCTAAAAATCCAAGTAATTAAGGTGTCCGGAGGAATGAATCTAGGCATTATATCACTTAAGGGCTCTTTTGACAATTCGTTCTTTAAATTAGGCATAAGGATGGGGGAATGCCTTGAAGTCCTTAGTGGCTTATTTTTTTCATTTGCGAATGAGGCAAGAATGGGAAGATCTTTTCTTTCCAAGGCATCTGGGTCTTTCTTGATTTGGATTAAGTAGGGGTCAAGGTAGTTCCTATCCAATTGGAATATCTCTAAATGGACGTAGAAGGTAAGAACATGTGTATACATTGCATGGTGGATTCCTTCTTTCGTGTAGGTCAATCATAAATAGTCTTTCACACTAATTTCTTTCTTAGGACTAACATAAAAGAAGTCATGCGACAATACATCCTTGTAAGTTCTCAAGTGTTGGAATTCCTTAGGTAGCGACTCTATCTCTAGGGGATTAGAAGTTCCTATAGTTTCTATCATGTGCTCACTTCCAAGTTCTAAAACAGATTCCTCAAATAGATTAAGAATTTCAATATCTTCAATGATGTCTAAATCTTGGAGGTCTTTATGCTTGATTTTTACTTTGGGGGTTTCAAGGATACTAATGGGCTCTACCATTTGATTACTCTCAACCACAAGTAGGAAATCCTCAAACGGCTCTCTAATTCCAAGATCCTCAGTGCTATCGGTTTGGGAAAGGGGCTCTACAAGGTTATCTCAAAAAATTTTCATTGGTTCATCATCCTCTTGTTTAGAAAAGTCATTATCCAATTCAAACAATGGTTCATCTAAAGGGTAGATGACCTCTTCTTCTGACTCGTCTTCTTCCTCTCTTAAGGATTCTTCCATAGGTCAGGTTTGAATGAGTGCTAGGATAGGGAGCTCTACAAGACTACCTCTCAAAAATTCATCATAATTAATGTTCTTTGATTCCTCATATGTATAAGTGGTCTCTTTTTTCCTACTACAAGAGCTAAGGAACTCGTCTTGAGAGGGAACTTGCCTATGCAAAAACTTGACTACTCTAGAGAAATTTGGCCCATACCAATAGTTTTGTTCTTGTGTACTTGGTATAAACTTTTTTTCCATAAGCCTTTTCATGGCTCTCCAAGTACAAATTTCTTCCTCACCATTTCTCCTTCTTTTAGTTAAAAGATTTTCCCACCAATAACCGGCATAATCGATTAGCTTCTAAGAGGTTAATTTTATTTTTCCTTTCTCCCAATAATCCTCAGAAGAAAAGTACTCTTCAACCGATTCAATCCAAGAGTAATACTCATCACTATCCAAGGTTCCTATAAAATAGAGTATACCATAAGGTTTATCAAATTCATGGTGACCATTGGAAGTTCTATGGTTTGGTCTTCTCGAGGGTTTGACTTTTCTCATTGGTGTGGCTCTTTGGGAAGGTCCTTTATGGTGATTTGGTCCAACATTATCCAACATAGATTTCAAGCCTAGACATATGTCCTTGACTTGTTGTCCTAGGTCATTAAATTCTTTGGTTAAGCCTTTAATTTGTTTTTGAATACTACGCTTATCATAGTTCGGCTCTTGAACTAAGTTTCGGTTTGGTTCATGGATAATTTTACCTCTTGCTTTCATTTTCTAAGTTTTAGGAAAAAAGAAATTAATTAGGCAATGCTTTAATTCCTAATGATTAGGAAAGGTAAGATATCCTAAATAAAGTATTATTCTAAATGTTCATGTAATACTTTTCGGTTTCCAACCTTGTCCTTTCTCTCTTTATTTTATTTTTTATTTATTTAATTTTTTTTAACAATAAGAACTAAAATAAAAACACAAATACTAATTGAGTGAAAAGGAAGGAGATTGGTTCTTTTAACTCTAGGGAACATGAAATTAGATTAAACTAACAAGTATAAAACAATGCTCAACTAACTCTCGGGTTTGATGTAAAGTTCATGTAATAATCAAAATTGGCAATAGTTTTAGCCCCGATTTGCTCCAAGTAATGTAGCAATAAGTGAGCAACATAAAACATCAAATTCGGATTAATATTCAACAAAAATTTCGTGCTTTGAAACAACTTTCAGCCATGCATAAAGTGGTCCCCAACTATCAACATCAACTTTGCTATTTTTACACACACAAAAACTGTTTTGTCATAAGTATGTCTTTCTTTACTAAAAACAACAAGTATTTTGAATTTTAAAGCCAATTAAATAACAAAGGACATATGCTTAAGCTGAATGATATGTTAACTTAAGTCTAGGCAAGTTATAGGCTAGGGTTTATGCAGAAAACAACTCGAACATATCACAGTTTTAAAGGCTTGGTTTTCAGCAAGTAGGAAATTTAAACGTTTTAAACACAAAAACCAGCAAGCTAAAAGCAATATTCAAGGTATTTAATGTGTAAGATCAGGCCTTAACAAATTCATAGGCATGCTGGAAGAAAATCATTCAAGGAATAAGCACAAAACAGTAGCACAACAACACCAATTAAGGAAAGAAACACAAATGCTTTTCTGTTCAGATTATGTTGTTCTATTTTTGGCCATTCAACAGCAGCAACAAACAACACATAATGTTAAGTAAATGTGTTAACTTTAACCTAGAGATGATTCAAACTTTTCTGTGAAAAAATTCGTGCTTAAGCAAATACAGCAGCAAAACATCGCCAATGTTCGGAAAAACCAGTAAGTGGAAAAATAAAATTTGAAAACCAGTTTGAACAGATTTTAAAACCCGATTTAACACTCCATTAATCCTACTTTTCTCAAGTTGTTTAATCGTCAAAATGTTATAAAATGATGCTTTTACTTGCTGCAAGAAAAACCAAATCGAAACAGAATAGTTTGACGCTCGAAGTTCTGGTTAAAAAAAAATTTCTGCACAGTTCTTAAAACCAGAATGTTTACTCATTTTAATCCTCTAAACAGCAAGGTAAAATGCAAGATTCACGACATTAAACTTTAAGGTTTAGATCTTAACATGCTATTAAACGTGTTGGAGAGATAGTTATGCAACAAAAAGTAAATGACAACAGCATTTAGCAGCAAAACCAAAACACATAAAAGCAGTTTTCTGGTTTTAGCAAAAAACAGAATGTCTAACCAATTTAAACCAGCGAGATAACAAATTAATCACAACAATAAAGAGCTAAACTATCATGCTTAAGATGCTAATATGCTAAATGACGTGCTGGAACAAGATTTAAGCAATAAACACAGCAAACATAGCAGTAAAAACAGAAAACTGCAAAGGCTTCTCAAAATGCAGTAGCAAATGGGTTACCGATTTAGGAAATAATTTTGCAGCAACTAAAATGGTGATATTTTAGTTTTATACCTTCATGTTCGGACCTTTAGCAAGTTAATAAACATGCTGCAAGTGATTTTAAGCACAGAAAACAACACACACAAAAGCAAAATAGAAATTAAGCAGGAAATAGAAAACAGATTTTCTGGTTTTCTGGTTTTGAGTAAAACAGAAAATAACCACCGAAATAGCAAACTAAAGGCAAAATTAAGATGTTAATCATTTAGAATCACGTGCGAACATGATAATAAAGTGTGCTGTGAAGATAGGTAAGCAAAATAAGGTGAAACACAGCAGCACCAAATAGCAGCAAGTGAGAGCAGAGCAGTATTTTTTTTTTTTTTTTTGAAAACACAATAGCAGTGGGTTTCCATTTATAAAACAGACTGCAGCCACTAAATAGTTAATATTTAGACAGTGAACTTCATGCTTAGAGGCTTAATGATGTGCCCCGACGCGCACTCACTCAACCTAAATCAAAGGCCCAAACTTTACCTTATTTAATTGCTTACAATTCTATTTCTGTTGTAGGTAAAGACTTCTTTAAAGATATGGAGTGGAAGCTTAAAGCACAGGAATGGAAATACTTAACGGATTCAAGACTTCATTAAGGACTTAGAATAGAAGATCAATGCAAGGACCATCACCAATCTCATGGACTTCACGGTTGAAGAAAGCATCAAGATCATATGGGAATTTGTCTTCCCGCGCTTTAGTTTTTGTGTAATTTTCTTTTGAACTTATTGGGCAAACATTGGCCTTCTTGTTATAATTTATTAAAGCATTCATGTCAGGCATCTAGGGTTAGATGTATGCTAGGTTAGTAGATGGTTTGGACTTGATTTAACAACCAAAAGAAGCCCACAAAGCCCATGCATGGAAAGGAGCCACAAGGTCAAGGATAGAAGATGGAAATTGGCACCACTTTTGGAGGGGACCACCTTTCCCTTTTTTGGCCAAGCCAAGGCCACCTACTTGGAGTACTTGTGTTGGAGTTTCCCTTTTAGGAAGAAGGCATGGATCAATGACTTGGCAGCTCACCTCCATTGGATCAAAACTCACTCCTCATCTCAGCCATCCAAGTGGACAAAAGACCATTCTTGGTCAAGTGTCTCCAACGGTTTTCTTGCATCTTCAAACCACACTAAGCTCCACCATCTTAGGTCTATAAATATCATGGATATTAGTGCATGTAAACTTGGCTTTTGTTGAATGAAAATAGCCCATTTTGTGTTGAAGAAAACCAAGAAGAAGTGAAGCTTCTAGGAAAGGATTCGAATGCAACAACCGAATGGAGTTGCCCCTCCATTTCCTCAAGCTCAAGGTTGCTTGAAGGATCTTAAAGCTCCACATTTCTCTCAACTCTTGAAGGGTTGGTGGCAAGAGAAAGTGGCCCTAATCGGTTCCTCAAGATCGAGATTCTTTCCTTGGAAAGAATGTAATGCCAAGAGCATGAACTTGCTTAGTGGCCGACTTGAGAGTGTTGTTTTATTTTTTTTCTTTAAGTATTTGAACCACCTCTTCCACCATCACTCACCTCACTCACAACACAATAATCACTCCAAGGAAAATATATATAATCGACTCTTTTCAAGATATTTTGCTTGTTCAACTTCGGCCACCATTTGAGGTCTTCTTAGCTTGGCCGAGCACCGAGAGGGCTAATGATCTCCTTTGTGTTCTAGTGACCTTTACAGGGCTAGACCACAACATCTGGTATCAGAGCGTAGGAAGGCCCCTTGGAGTGCTAGAAATTGGGTTGGATTGGTTTCCCAAGCTTATTTGGATAGCTGAAAACATTTTCTAAAAAACCATATTATATCATTCTATTTACTATTTTTGCTAATGTTTCTGTTTTTGCTACATAATTTGCTTCTTGTTTGTGTTTAAATTTCTTCAGCATGTTATTCCACTTGTTAAGCCTCTAAGCATGAAGTTCACTATCTGAATATTAACTATTTAGTGGCTGCAATCTGTTTTATAAATGGAAACCCATTGTTGTTATGTTTTGAAAAAAAAAAAATACTGCTCTGCTCTCACTTGTTGTTTGCTATTTGCTGCTGCTGTGTTTCACCTTATTTTGCTTACCTATCTTCACAGCACACTTTATTATCATGTTAACACGTGATCCTAAATGTTTAACACTTAATTTTGCATTTAGTTTGCTGTTTCGGTGGTTATTTTCTATTTTACTCAAAACCAGAAAACCAGAAAACTATATTTTCTATTTCCTGCTTAATTTCTATTTTGCTTTTGTGTGTGTTGTTTTCTGTGCTTAAAATCACTTGCAGCATGTTTATCAACTTGATAAAGGTCCAAACATGAAGGTATAAAACTAAAATATCACCATTTTAGTTGCTGCAAAATTATTTCCTAAATCGGAAACCCATTTGCTGCTGCATTTTGAGAAGCCTTTGCTGTTTTCTGTTTTTGTTGCTGTGCTTGCTGTGTTTATTGCTTAAATCTTGTTCCCGCATGTCATTTAGCATATTAGCATCTTAAGCATGATAGTTTAGCTTCTTATTGTTGTGATTAATCTGTTATCTCGCTGGTTTAAATTGGTTAGACATTCTGTTTTCTGCTAAAACCAGAAAACTGCTTTTATATGTTTTGGTTTTGCTGCTAAATGTTGTTGTCATCTACTTTTTGTTGCATAACTATCTCTCCAACACGTTTAATAGCATGTCAAGATCTAAACCTTAAAGTTTAATATCATGAATCTTGCATTTTACCTTGCTGTTCAGAGGATTAAAACGAGTAAACATTCTGGTTTTTAAGAACTGTGCAGAAATTTTTTTTTTTTTACCAGAACTTCGAGCATCAAACTATTCTGTTTCGATTTGGTTTTTCTTGCAGCAAGTAAAAGCATCATTTTATAACATTTTGAAGATTAAAGAACTTGAGAAAAAGTAAGATTAATGGAGTGTTAAATTGGGTTTTAAAATCTGTTCAAACTGGTTTTCAAATTTTATTTTTCTACTTACTGGTTTTTCCGAACATTGACGATGTTTTGCTGCTGTATTTGCTGAAGCACGAATTTTCTCACAGCAAAGTTTGAATCATCTATAGGTTAAAGTTAACACATTTACTTAACATTATGTGCTGTTTGTTGCTGCTGTTGAATGGCCAAAAATGGAACAACATAATCTGAACCGAAAAGCATTTGTGTTTCTTTCTTTAGTTGGTGTTGTTATGCTACTGTTTTGTGCTTATTCCTTGAATGATTTTCTTCCAGCATGCCTATGAACTTGTTAAGGCCTGAGCTTACACATTAAATACCCTGAATATTGCTTTTAGCTTGCTGGTTTTTGTGTTTAAAACGTTTAAATTTCCTACTTGTTGAAAACCAAGAATAGCTTTTAAATCTGTGATATGTTCGAGTTGTTTTCTGCATAAACCCTAACCTATAACTTGCCTAGACTTAAGTTAACAAATCATTCAGCTGAAGCATATGTCCCTTGTTATTTGATTGACTTTAAAATTCAAAATACTTGCTGTTTTTAGTAAAGAAAGACATACTTATGACAAAACAGTTTTTGTGTGTGCAAAAATTGCAAAATTGATATTGATAGTTGGAGACCACTTTATGCATGGCTGAAAGTTGTTTCAAGGCACGAAATTTTTGCTTAATATTAATCCTAATTTGATGTTTTATGTTGTTCACTTATTGCTAAATTACTTGGAGCAAATCGGGGATAAAAGTATTGCCAATTTTGATTATTACATGAACTTTACATCAAACCCGAGAGTTAGTTGAGCATTGTTTTATACTTGTTAGTTTAATCTAATTGCATGTTCCCTAGAGTTAAAAGAACCAATCTCCTTCCTTTTCACTCAATTAGTATTTGTGTTTTTATTTTAGTTCTTATTGTTAAAAAAAAAAATTAAATAAATAAAAATAAAATAAAGAGAAAAAAACAAGGTTGGAAACCGAAAAGTATTACATGAACATTTAGGATAATACTTTAGTTAGGATATCTTACCTTTTCTAATCATTAGGAATTAAAGCACAGCCTAATTAATTTCTTTTTTTATAATACTTGGAAAATGAAAGCAAGAGGTATAATTATCCATGAACCAAACCGAAACTTAAGTCAAGAACCGAACCATAATAAGCCTAGTATTCAAGAACAAATTAAAGGCTTAACCAAAGAGTTTAATGACCTAGGACAACAAGTCAAGGACATAAGTCTAAGCTTGAAATCTATGTTGGATAATGTTGGACCAAATCACCATAAAAGACCTTCCCAAAGAACCACACAAATGAGAAAAGTCAAACCCTCGAGAAGACCAAACCATAGAACTTCCAATGGTCACCATGAATTTGATAAACCTTATGGTATACCCTATTTTAGAGGAACCTTGGATAGTGATGAGTATTACTCTTAGATTGAATCGGTTGAAGAGTACTTTTTCTTCTGAGGATTATTGGAAGAAAGGAAAAATAAAACTAACCTCTTAGAAGCTAATTGATTATGCCGGTTATTGATGGGAAAATCTTTTAACTAAAAGAAGGAGAAATGGTGAGGAAGAAATTTGTACTTGGAGAGTCATGAAAAGGCTTATGGAAAAAAAGTTTACACCAAGTACACAAGAACAAAACTATTGGTATGGGCCAAATTCTTCTAGAGTAGTCAAGTCTTCCCATAGGCAAGTTCCCTCTCAAGACGAATTCCTTAGCTCTTGTAGTAGGAAAAAAAGAAACCACCTATACATATGAGGAATCAAAGAACATTAATTATGGTGAATTTTATAGAGGTAGTCTTGTAGAGCCCCCTATCCTAGCACCCATTCAAACCAAACTTATGGAAGAATCCTTAATAAAAGAAGAAGAAGAGTCAGAAGAAGAGGTCATCTACCCTTTAGATGAACCATTGTTTGAATTGGATAATGACTTTTCTAAACACGAGGATGATTAACCAATGAAAATTTTTGGAGATAACCTTGTAGAGCCCCTTTCCCAAACCAATAGCACTGAGGATCTTGGAATTAGAGAGCTGTTTGAGGATTTCCTACTTGTGGTTGAGAATGATCAAATGGTAGAGCCCATTAGTACCTTTGAAACCCCCAAAGTAAAAATCAAGTGTAAAGACCTCCAAGATTTAGACATCATTGAAGATTTTGGAATTCTTAATCTATTTGAGGAATCTCTTTTAGAACTTGGAAGTGAGCACATGGTAGAAACTATAGGAACTTCTAATCCCCTAGAGATAGAGTCCCTACCCAAGGAATTCCAACACTTGAGAACTTACAAGGATATATTGTTGCATGACCCCTTTTATGTTAGTCCTAAGAAAGAAATTAGTGTGAAAAACTATTTAGGATTGACCTACACGAAAGAAGGAATCCACCATGCAATGTATACACATGTTCTTACCTTCCACGTCCATTTAGAGATATTCCAATTGGATAGGAACTACCTTGACCCGTACTTAATCTAAATCAAGAAAGACCCAGATGCCTTGGAAAGGAAAAATCTTCCTATTCTTGCCTCGTTGGCAAACGAAGAAAATAAGCCCCTAAGGACTTTAAGGCATTCCCCCATCCTTATGCCTAATTTAAAAAAAGAATTGTCAAACGAGCCCTTAAGTGATATAATGCCTAGATTCATTCCCTTAGACACCTTAATTACTTGGATTTTTAAAGTTGGATGGAATGAAGAGCATAAGATTTTAAGTGTTAAATTGCCACATAGACATTTTCTTACTCGTGTGGAAAAAGAATTTAAACTTCTATCCCAAAAATGAATAACTCTTTAGAGATGATGGCTAAAGGGATGCAGATGTTAGAAGTAAGAAAAATTGTTTTTAGATTTTTAGGCATCTAAGCCCACGAGCTATTACCCAAAGCCCAAATTGTTGGATTTTTGAAGTTGATAGCTTTGAAATCCATAATTGGTGTGATATGCCCCTAAAAGTCCTAATCCAAATCTGGCCCAATCCTTGGCCTAATTTCATATCCAACCTTTGTGGCCTCATCAATGAAGTACCTAGGATAACCCTTAACCGCTAACGGCCTAGACCATGGCCTAATTTCCCTATCTACATGTTTACTCATTTTGTTGGTACCCATTTTGAAGAGTTCAAGAACTCCACCTCCCGAAGTAGAGGAGTACAAGAAGATGACCTTGTGGATTTGAGGACAAATCCTCAACAACTTGAGGTGGATGATGTGCCCTGACGCCCACTCACTCAACCCAAATCAAAGGCCCAAACTTTACCTTATTTAATTGCTTACAATTCTATTTCTGTTGTAGGTAAAGACTTCCTTAAAGGCATGGAGTGGAAGCTTAAAGCCAGAAATGGAAATACTTAACGGATTCAAGACTTCATTAAGGACTTGGAATAGAAGATCAATGCAAGGACCATCACCAATCTCATGGACTTCACGGTTGAAGAAAGCATCAAGATCATATGGAAATTTATCTTCCCGCGCTTTAGTTTTTATGTAATTTTCTTTTGAACTTATTGGACCAACATATGCCTTCTTGCTATAATTTATTAAAGCATTCATGTTAGACATCTAAGGTTAGATGTATGCTAGGTTAGTAGATGGTTTGGACTTGATTTAAAAACCAAAAGAATCCCACAAAGCCCATGCATGGAAAGGAGCCACAAGGTCAAGGATAGAAGCTTCAAATTGGCACCACTTTTGGAGGGGACCACCTTTCTCTTTTTGGCCAAGCCAAGGCCACCTACTTGGAGTACTTGTGTTGGAGTTTCCCTTTTAGGAAGAAGGCATGGATCAATGACTTGGCAGCTCACCTCCATTGGATCAAAACTCACTCTTCATCTCAGCCATCCAAGTGGACAAAAGACCATTATTGGCCAAGTGTCTCCAACGGTTTTCTTGCATCTTCAAATCACACTAAGCTCCACCATCTTAGGTCTATAAATATCATGGATATTAGTGTATGTAAACTTGGTTTTTGTTGAATTAAAATAGCCCATTTTGTGTTGAAGAAAACCAAGAAGAAGTGAAGCGTCTAGGTAAGGATTGGGTTGCAACAACCGAATGGAGTTGCCCCTCCATTTCCTCAAGCTCAAGGTTGCTTGAAGGATCTTAAAGCTCCACATTTCTCTCAACTCTTGAAGGGTTGGTGGCAAGAGAAAGTGGCCCTAACCGGTTCCTCAAGATCGAGATTCTTTTCTTGGAAAGAATGTAATGCCAAGAGCATGAACTTGCTTAGTGGCCGACTTGAGAGTGTTGTTTTATTTTTTTTTCTTTAAGTATTTGAACCACCTCTTCCACCGTCACTCACCTCACTCACAGCACAATAATCACTCCAAGCAAAATATATATAATCGACTCTTTTCAAGTTATTTTGCTTGTTCAACTTTGGCCACCATTTGAGGTTTCCTCGGCTTGGCCGAGCACCGAGAGGTCTAACGATCTCCTTTGTGTTATAGTGACCTTTGTAGGGCTAGACCACAACACTAAACAAGTGGAATATCATGCTGAAGAAATTTAAACACAAACAAGAAGTAGATTATGCAGCAAAAACAGTAAATAGAACAACATAACCCGGGTTTGTGAGAAAATGTTTTTAGCTATCCAAATAAGCTTGGGAAACCAATCCAACCCGATTTCTAGCACTCCAAGGGGCCTTCCTACGTTCTGATACCAAATGTTGTGGTCTAGCCTTGCAAAGTTCACTGGAATACAAAGGAGATCATTAGCCCTCTCGGTGCTCGGCCAAGCCGAGGAGACCTCAAATGGTGGCTGAAGTTGAACAAGCAAAATAACTCGAAACGAGTTGATTATATATGTATTGCTTGGAGTGATTCTTGTGCTATGAATGAGGTGAGTGATGGTGGAAGATGTGGTTCAAATACTTAAAGAAAAAAAAAATAAAACAACACTTTCAAGTTGGGCACTAAGCAAGTGCATGCTCTTGGCATTAGATTCTTTCCAAGGAAGGAATCTCGATCTTGAGGAACCGGTTAGGGCAACTTTCTCTTGCCACCAACCCTTCAAGAGTTGAGAGAAATGTGGAGCTTTAAGATCCTTCAAGCAATCTTGAGCTTGAGGAAATGGAGGGGCAACTCCATTCGGTTGTTGCAACCGAATCCTTACCTAGAAGCTTCATTTCTTCTTGGTTTTCTTCAACACAAAATGAGTTATTTTCATTCAAGAAAAACCAAGTTTACATGCACTAATATTCATAATATTTATAGACCTAAGATGGTGGAGCTTATTGTGGTTTGAAGATGCAAGAAAACCGTTGGAGACACTTGGCCAAGAATGGTCTTTTATCCACTTGGATGGCTGAGATGAGGAGTGAGTTTTGATCCAATGGAGGTGAGCTGCCAAGTCATTGATCCATGCCTTCTTCCTAAAAGGGAAACTCCAACACAAGTACTCCAAGTAGGTGGCCTTGGCTTGGCCAAAAAGGGAAAGGTGGTCCCCTCTAAAAGTGGTGTCAATTTGGAGCTTCTATCCTTGACCTTGTGGCTCCTTTCCATGCATGGGCTTTGTGGGCTTCTTTTGGTTGTTAAATCAAGTCCAAACCATTTACTAACCTAGCATACATCTAACCCTAGATGCCTAACATGAATGCTTTAATAAATTATAACAAGAAGGCCAATGTTTACCCAATAAGTTGAAAGAAAATTACACAAAAACTAAAGCGCAGGAAGACAAATTCCCATATGATCTTGATGCTTTCTTCAACCGTGAAGTCCATGAGATTGGTGATGGTCCTTACATTGATATTCTATTCTAAGTCCTTAATGAAGTCTTGAATCCGTTAAGTATTTCTATTCCTGTACTTTAAGCTTCCACTCCATGTCTTTAAAGAAGTCTTTACCTACAATAGAAATAGAGTTGTAAGCAATTAAGTAAGGTAAAGTTTGGGCCTTTGATTTGGGTTGAGTGAGTGGGTGTCTGGGCACATCAGATTCCATGCTCAATTTGAATTTATCGCACTCTGGATCATCTTTTGGGTGTCTTTTATTTTATCCAAAACAGTTAACTTCAGAGATATCGTAGAAAGCATAGCCGTCAAATCCGAAATGATCTCCATATTAAATCCTTGTATCTCTGAATTCAACATTGCTGATATTGTAGAAGTCATAGATGGAGTCGGGCCTGACATTCTACTTAACGCATCAGCTGCAACGTTTTCCTTGCTACGGTGGTAATTAATTTCAAAATCACAGTCCTTAACAAACTCTAACCACCGCCTCTGCTTCATATTTGATCTAGAAATATCTCACACTGTTGTCCATACAAATAATGTTTCCATATCGTCAATGCAAAAAATGACAGCAGCCAATTCTAGATCATGATTAGGGTAGTTCTGCTCATATGTCTTCAATTGTCTTGATACATAAGCCACTACTCTTCCATCTTGTATTAGAACACAACCCAAACCAATCTTAGAGACGTCACAATAAATACTGAACTTCCCATCTTCTACTAGTAATGTCAAAATATGGGCTGCTATCAATTTTTGCTTCAACTTCTGCAAACTTTCCTCGCATTCCGCTTACCACCAAAACTTTACATCCTTCGTCGTTATCCGGGTTAGAGGCGTTGCTATCTTCGAGAATCTTTCTATAAAGCTCCTGTAATATCTAGCTAATATGAGAAAGCTACGTATATCACCAACGATCTTTGGTTGTAGCCAGTCCATCACAGCTTGTATCTTAGTCGGGTCGATAGAAATACCTTCTCTAGAGATGACATGCCCTAGAAAATTTACTCGGTCCACATTTTGAAAATTTAGCATACAACTGATGTAGCTTTAAGGTTGTCAAAACTATTTTCAAGTGCTCCTTATGTTCCTCCTCGCTCTGAGAGTAGACCAAGATATCGTCAATAAATATGATTACAAATTTATCTAGATACTCCTACAATACTCGGTTCATCAAATTTGTGGTGCCCCGAGTTATCCGAACTCGGTTCGCTAATCTGAACTACTGACTCGTACCGACCGGAGTTATCTGAACTCGAAACCGACACTCGACTACGTACTCGCACTAAAAAAATATATTTTTCGAGAAATGTTTAAACTTTATTCCTCATCTTAAGACGACGTCGTTTAAAACATTTAAACCCCTTCGCAGCGGAAAACAACACCTACGTGGAGAACTCATTATATGAAAAACCAAACAAATTCCAAGTTTTAAAACTAAAGGGGTCCCGGTCAAACTCTGTCAGCTTCGGTCGAAACCTGACCGTTCTACATACAAGGGTTGACACCTATGTACATGGTCGGCACCTCGTTTGCCTCTGTTTGCATCGGTCAATTCTTGCAGCTGACACTTCCATGTTCATTTCACTAACCGGTCGACACCTGTATGCACAGGTCGACACCCTAATCCTCTCTGGTTGCACTGGTCAAATCTTGTGGTCGATACTTTTACCATTTTTACATTAACCTGTCGACACTTACACACACAGGTTGACCCTAGTTTGGTTTTGTTTTCGTAGGTCGACCCTCGTGGTCGACATTCACCTAGTTCGGTCGACACCTACGAATACAAATCAACACTTTATACCAGTAGCCTTAAATAAAATTTCAAACTCGAGAAGAGAAAACAAACAACGAAATGTTTCAATCATTTAAAACCAAGAAAACCTAGATTTCCATTTTATAATCTCATAAATAGCTTCAAAATATGACTATACAACATCACGACTACTAGCGTTTAAAACCCATTTATACATAAAAAATCTATACACTAGTCCTATACACATGACATGGACTCCTCAAAATAAATCTTCAAAAACTCACCATACCCAAAACACTCTCCACGGGTTGAGTCACCCTAACACAGTCCACCAAGCGTCATGCGCTGCCAAATGCCTACTCGCCCTGATTGGACTCTCGGAACTCACCGGCTGTATCTTTAACACCTACACCACAGAACACAAAACATAATCCTAATGCTCAGTAAGTAGTACAATATGAAATGTAAACGATCAATGCAATCCTTTCACATGCAATCTCTACTTTTTCACACATGTTGTTTTCTGTCATTGTTCATACAATCCTCCTACAGAGTTGAGAAACAGATCAGTCTTCCCAAGTCGATTCTCTTACTGCGTTGAAAGACAAATTGCTTCCTTCGAGGCCCCGTCATACAGCCGCTCTAGGTAGTTGGCCCTTACGCCACACTGCTCCTAACACCTCACCACCATCCCAGCTCAACCAACGATGGGGCCTAAAAGCTGTACACAAATCTCGTATCAACGATCCTCCTACAAAGTTGGGAAGCAGATCAGGTTTTCCAAGTCAATTCTTTGTCTGCGTCGAAGGGCGAATCACTTCCTTCGAGGCCGCATAACCGTTATCTTCACCGTTCTCATATCAAACCTCACATTCGTACTTAAAACCATGCTCAAATTCATTTTTGTTATACCTTTCAAAACATGATGCATGACTGAAACAAAATATGCAAAACATACAACACATACAAATCTTCCCTACCGTCCTATAATGTAGGCCCATAAGGGCAACGCACATGCAAACACAACTTACTTGGCCTCCTGAGCTTCTGTGGTGATCGGCCTCTATCCAACACTCTGGCTCAATCTATCACATAACCAATTCACATCAAAATTCATTCTGCATACTAAAATTACAAGTATTAACTCAATCCGTCAAAAGCCGACTAAAACAGCTCACTAACTCGACTCGACCAAAATTAACCTAAACTTTGAATGCACGTAACTTTTGCTACGGTTATTGGAACGACTTGATTCCAATGGTAAAAATTTCCTTAAGGTGTCTAGCTTTTCATATTAAAATTTATCTAAAATAAACTAAGCACATAATCACAGTCAAAATTAATCAAAACGGAACGGCCCTGTAATTAGCCCTAATCCTCAGATTTTCTTCAAACCCAGCCAATCACCCAACTCTACTTGAAAGACAACCACCAACAGATTACATAACATCAATTAGCATCTTATCATGGAAGAAAATCTAGCAAAGGGTTCAAAATTTCAGACCTCTCTAGGGTTTATCATACTTCCACCAAAACCCCACCACAAGCATATTAAACACTACACCTACGTAAACTATAGTCATTATTGTTCTTATCTTGAATTATTCTTCAAGAAATTGAAGCTTTTAAGCTAGGATTTGATCGGACATGGAGGAAAGAAGAGCTGAGAAAATCATGAGGAAGAAAAATAAATAACTAAGTTTTAACTTTTCATGCCTTGTTGTCTAATTTATATCCAAGTAAATGGCTTTTACCTCAAGCCATTGTGACATGTGGTTTCCACAACCACATGTAGTTGTAGTCCACTACCTATTCTAAAACCTCCCTCCACCGTGAATTTCTCACACTCTCCACAACTTTTGACTTTTCAATTGTTTCCTATTCTTCCTTCTTCTCTTTTATTTTTCAAGGTATAACTCATTTACTTTTTTGAATTGATGAACAAAAATTTTACCATAAACATATGATGCATATGTTATGTAACACCCCGAGAACCCACACGTTCGCGGTGCGCTACGGTACGTCTACACACTATGACATACAGAAACTTAACACAAACTCACTTAATTTAATATCACTTTCGTTTTCAAATCATATTCAAAAGAACATTTGTGAGTATAAAAATTTTTCGACTCGATTTTAAAACAACTCGCGCCCCGAAGAGGGAACACGAAATCCTCAATATAAAATATGCAGCTGAAAAAATAATTCAAAGTAGTTTTAAAAAGAAGACAACAAACTTGAAATCCTAGGAAGGAGTCCAACACACCCATCGAACTACACAATTTCGGTGTCGCGCACCCACGTCCCCACTTCGACGCCCCGCGCGCACTCTTGCTGTTCCGCGCGCACCAACTCAACATCACCGCGTCACGCGCACGCTCACAGCGCCGCGTGCCCCATGCACCCTGCCTCCGTACAGCACGTCCGTACGCACGCCCTCACCCAATGCCGCACAACCCATGCGCACTCGCAGGGTCGCATGCCCCGCGCACCTACGACCACGCCGCACTCCCGCGCCCATCCACACTTCTCTAGTACCTCACTGTACACACCCCGACCTATTCCATATCCTTTCGACTCCCAAACTTTCTCCCAAAATTTCGGCAGAGTAACGCCTAAAACTAGCTATCCCAAAAATATAAAACTCTGCACACAGTTCACCAAAAAACTAGAAATATCTATCTATCAACCATCCAGAGAAAACTCTATAACCAAATCAAAGTTTAAAGATGACAAATCCATCAACTACAAATAAAGAAAATCCACAGTATAGAGCATTACCAAACTCCTACATATAAAGTATACGCGTATGTCACCAGAATCACACGTATTCCATAAATACCTATACAACTAATGCCTATACAACTCGTCTAATCAATTGTACATCGACACAGCAAAAGAAAATACCTGCAAAAGAATCAAGCCACCACCTACCATCCCCACGGGTCGGGTCACCCTAACAAAATCCACCGTCTGGTGCCTCGGTCCCACGCCGTCAACCGTCCTATGCCTTAGAACTAGGCTCTCGAGGCTCACCAGCAATATCGTCAGCACCTACACCATAGAACACACATCATAAACCTAACGCTCAGTAAGTAACACGATATGAAAGTAAAGGCCAACAATGCAAATCCTATCACATGCAGTCGCTACACTCACACTCATGTTGTCACATCTGTGACGCGTAGTGCAGCCGCACCAGGGTAAGGAGGACCCTAGCGCCACTCTACACCCTGGCACGTCGCCACCGTCCCAGACTCTCCAGCAACGAGGCCCACAAGCTACACACACGCACCACCACACAGCAATCACATCAGGGTGAGGGTGTACCTCGCGCCACACTACACCCTGACACGTCTCCCCTGTCCCAGCCTCCACAGCAACGGGGCCACAGTTGCCACATACACGTTTTGCGACAGCCCAGCCGGCCCACTCCTCGAGCGAAATCCGCGACTAGTGTTGCACCGGCCCACACACTAGTAGGATCCGTGGTACCACTGCCCATCATCCTCACCGTCAACACATACACGCCGCGTGACGCCCAACCAGCCCACTGCTCGAGTAAAATTCACGGTTGGTTACGCACATACTAGCAGGATCCACGGTACCACCGCCACGCGTCTCACCACTTACTCAAAATATGCTCAAAACAATTTTCGTTCTCTTTTAAAAAAAAATAATGCATGTCAAACAATACGCACGCATACCACAATCAATCACATAAATCCTAAAGTTCTACAGTGTAGGCCCACTTGGGCAAAACGCATGCATGCACTACTTACCTGACGTCCTAAGCTCACTCGACGCACAGCTTCGCCAAAAAAATGCATCAACCTAAAACACAAACAATCACTCATCAATCTTGCTTCAAAATTCATCAAATAAACTAAAATAATATCCCTTAACTAAACCCATGAAATTTCAACCAAAACGATTTGCTAATTCGGTTCGGCCGAAAACTAGCCTAAACTTCGGACGCGCATAACTTTTGCGTCCTTTATCGGAACCGAGTGATTCAAGAGGCTAAACATTCCATTAGGAACCTAGTCTAACATACTAAGACGGATTTTAAAACAGTAAACCACAGCTAGGTGGAAAAATCCCGAAACTGAATCTGCCCATTTTTATCAAATTTTACATTTTTGTTTTCTTCAACAAAAACTCACTCAAAACCAGTTTTACGCATAAAAAACGGCCATGCTACTATCACACGTTACAATTCTACGAAAAATGCTCACTAATTTGAATAAGACCGAAATCTGACATAAACTTCCGACACGCATAACTTTTGCGTCAGATATCGGAATCGAACGATTCTAGCGGCCAAACATTTCTCTAACAACCTAATTTAACCCACAAAAACAGAATTTAAAATGATCAACCGTAGCCCCATTAAAATCCTCAAAAACAGAACTGTTTTTATACGAAAAATATCCGAAATCTCAACTTCGATCCAATTTCGCCAATTTCTTCACTGAACAATCACATTTCAACTTATTAAGCATAATCTAACCAGAAATCAGTAATTCAAGCAGCAAAACTAAACCTTAAGTAATCTGCCACCTCCCCTTTCTCGGACACCCATCGTCCAGTACAAGCTCACCCCACCGACCCTCTGAAAATGGCTCAACAGTCCCCAAATTTCATACAAATCGTAGAGAAAAGATTGAGCATCAAGCTCAGTGTCGGAAAAACTGAGGGCTTACCTGTGGTTTTCAGCTCGGGAAAAACCGCACTCGCGCCTCCCTTTCAGCTCGCTGGAACATTCCGCGCACCGGCGTCTCACCCTCGGCGATCGGTCGTCGGAATCCCCCTCCCGGTCTCTCTCTCACGCGTCTCCTTCTCGGGCGTTCGCTCTCGGTGTCGATGAATAACAGCCGAATGGCTTCCTCCCGAAGCCATTCGGTTGTTATGTTATAATTTTTTTTTCTTTAATTTAATTTAATTAATTTACCAAAACGCCTTCACGTGTTTTTATCGTCCGTAACTCCGTTAAATTCTCGTCCTCCCGACTTTAAAATTTCAAAAACCATCACAAAACTAGACTCCGAGTTTTATAACTTAATTTACCTATAAAAATATTTCCTGAAACCCCAACCGAGATTAAATTAAAAATTTCAGAAATTAGATTTAAAATCTGAAATTTTTCTAGTTATTACATGTTATAATTCAGCCGTTATAAATTTCAGGTGCTACAAAATCCATGAAAGTTGCTAGGGCATTCGTCGATCCAAAAGACATAACTAAAAATTCGTAATGTTTATATCTAGTTTGGAACGCAGTCTTAGAAATGTCTTCTGCCTTAACTTTGAGCTGATAATATCCTGAACGTAGGTCAATCTCAGATAACACCCCGTGCACCTTGGAATTGATCGAACAAGTCATCAATCGGTGGTAGCAGATATTTGTTCTTGACAGTCAACTTATTCTGCTCTCTGTAATTGATGCACATCCTTAAGGACCCGTCTTTCTTCTTCACAAAGAGAACTAGCGCTCCTTAAGGCGAGAAGCTAGGGCGTACAAAACCCTTGTCCACCAATTCCTCTGACCGTGCTTTCAATTCCTTCAACTCACTTGGCGCCAAACGATAAGGATTCTTAGATACCGGTTCAGCTCTTGGATACACAGAAATAGAAAACTCGATCTCTCTATTTGGAGGTAAAGTAGCAAATCGTCCAAAAAGATCTTTGGAAAGTTCTGAACAATTGGAATGTCATAAAGGTTTGCCTCACAGTGCATTTGTGTATCAATCACACTTGCTAGGAATCCAAAACATCCACTCTGCATTAATTGCTAAGCCTTCAGGAATGACATAATAGGTATTCTGCTTGTATCCTTTACGACTTGAAAAGAATACTTTTCTTCATTCGGAGATTGGAAACGAACTACCTTAGATCTACAATCAATAGTGGCAAAGTGCCTGAATAGCCAGTCCATCCCCAAAATAACATTATATCCCTTCATATTCATTACTATCAAGTCCGCACGCAACCTGTTATTTCCTACCGTAACCATACAGTCTTGCACCACTTGATCCGAGTGCAAACACTCTCCAGACAGTAGCATCACATCATAACAATGCTCAGCCGCCTTAGGCAACCAATTCAACTTAACTAAACGAGTGTGTCGCACTAGAATCTATCAACGCATACGCAGCTACATTACCAATCAAAATCATATCTACAATCACCTCAGACAGCAGCACATCATTAGGTCTATCATTGCAAAAATCCTCGAAGCAACCTTCATCTGGCCCTTATTTTGCATTGGGCAATCCTTGATCATGTGACCTAGTTCATTGCACCTAAAGTACTAGTTTGAACCAAATTTACATTCGCCCAAATGGTACTTCTTACATTTCTGGCATTGAGGAAACTGCGAAGGTCCTTGCATGCACTTTCCGTCTCCCTAATTTATTTTGTCGTCTCTGAGTCTTTTTTTCCCCTTGGACTGCGGTTGCCTTCCTTTGTTCTGCTGAGGTGGAATTTCTTTAAAACATCTCCTTGGAGGTTCCCTTTGCCTGAGAAACTTTAGCTCGTTCTCTTCGACTTCCAATAGCTTGGCTACGACCTTAGCATACGACATATCTTGGGTTCTAGAGATTTTCACCCCTCTATAGATTTCCACCTTCAATCCTTGCACGAACTGGTGGACTTAGTTTCCAATCTGGCACACCAAGTGGCTGGCAAAACAAGATAGCGCCTCAAACTTCCTGACATATTCTGATACTGATCCCGTCTGACCTAGTTGGACAAACTCCACCATTTTGTTGGTCCAAACAGTGTTACTGAAATACTTGTTGTAGAATACCACTTTAAACTCCTCCCATGACATCTCCTTCACATTTGTTGTGGCCTTCACCGTATCCCATCGGTACCTTACGTCTTGTGCAAAGTGAAATACAGTCCAAAAGACCTTTTTCCTTTCATCCACCTTGGCGTAGTCGAACATGTCTTTCATGGTTCGAATCCATTTCTCAACATAAAAGGGATCCAGTGACAATCCATCAAATGTTAGAGGTCGGAGCCAGTGGAACCTATCACCACTGTGATCATTCGAAGCGCTGGAGCTGGAGTTCCCGTGTTCCACTCTATTCATGAATCTCTCCAATTGCTGAGACTGACGATTTACTAGTTCTGTTAACTGTCTAATGAGATCGTCCCTTTCATCTACAATCCTACGTTGTTGTCTCACCATAGTGCTAGTCCTAAATAAATTCATAACCATAATAATAAATTTATACGACGATAAAATTCTAGAAACATACTTACAATTGATGAAGCACCTTCATGTAGCGACTTGAGTTGTCAGGCAATCTACAAAAATGATTTTAAAACCCAGAGGGTCTGATACCATTTGTAACGCCCATTTTTTTCCAGTAAGATATTGTTCACTTTCACAGATCGGGTGAACTTCAATCCATTCCATATCGGGTGAACATTTGACCCAATCTCGCACATATTTGCTTTTCTACGAGGACTTCCCAAGTGGTCACTCAACTTAGTACTAATATCGCCATAGCATTCTTAATTTCGGAGTTTTGATGAGATCCAGTGCAATTATGCTACAAAACGCGTCTTACTTTCTAGGGGTGGAATCCTTTACATATGTTTCATTTTCATCTTCCCCCAAGCGATGTGGAATTGCGCTCGACCCCCCTTTTGAGTAGTCACAATCACAACGTCCAAATATTTGAAATAACAAATAGAAATGCATTATCTCTTTTCTCGATCTAAAACAATTGTTCACCCACGTCCCGATTTAGTATTTAGATCTTACTTCAATATTTGCAAAAATTACGTCCATGAGTACGCACACTTAGATTCGATGTTGACAACAACAACAACAAGATATATTTTATTGTTGCGATCAATACCGACGACTGTGAGTAATAGGCCAGGGCACGATCTCTTCAGATAACAACCATGCAAATAGATAACAGGTCTACTGAACTGCAGCAAACCTACTTTGCAAGCGACCATGCACATATACAAGTTTTGGAATCCTAATGAATTATGGCTCACTGGTTTACCATTAATTTTTACTGTGCTACCCGGATTTGATCCAAATATTTTGGCTGGGTACGACCACAGTTGTCCGTACTGTTCGTCGCACTTACCTTCGTTAAGGGTTCGAGCTATACTTTTTACTCTTATGGCTAGACTGATTGAAATGTCAATAGTGAAATCATTTCTCACTGTTTCGATAATAGAAGAAATATCTCATGTAGGGTGACTTTTGAACTTATCCAGATACTCATTCACCACCTATTTTGCTGAAGCGTGTCGATTCTCTTTTTTTCTTCAACAGGTGTGAGAATCGATCAACGTTTTTATTTGAAACGTAAGTTTATCTTGTATCTTCGAAACATGTAGTCGCCACCCACATACGTCTTCACATTCTGCCATTAGTTGTCTCTTTTCATTTTTAGTGAAATTTATACCATAACCGTGTGTCAAATAATATTTGACTATTTCTTTTCTAATATCTTGTAAAGAACTATACATTCTACCCACGAAAAATCTCATGAGATTTATTCTCTTGCCGGTATACTTTTCACTTCCTCATTATCCGAGCCGACCAGTATTCGAAGCTCATTGTTTAGAGTTTTGGAGATCGAATACATCTTTGTTTTTTCATTTGCATCTACGTGATTAAAGCTCGTACATCACCATATGCAGGCGTGCTGCCCGTATACCAGTCCATTTCGGCATCACCGGTTGATCTCTCATTTAAATCAACCGATTTATTTGAATCGAAATCCATCGTCGTCGCTAATATATAGAAAAATAAAAAAAAATTAAAATAAATAAAAATAAAATAATTAGTCGATATTTTTAAGATTTCGATAGAAACTGTTAAAATAATTTCAAATAAAAAATACAATGAATAAAAGATACGTTATAAAAAATTTAATTTCGGTTGTCTTACTATATTTCAATTTAACACCTTAAGTATGTTTTTTTTTAAATCCCTAAAGCAAATGATAAAATAAAAAAATAACTCATGCTTAACCAATAAACGTGAAAAAATATCACCGGAACAAGTAAATAGTTGAGAGACTATTGAAAATTTTCGAAAGGATATAAAAAAAAAAAGTCTTTAGATTATTAAATAAAGGGAAGGAGGACTGGCCGACTTATAGGTTTTTTTTAGAGGCCGGTCACCGGCCGTACTTCGAGGTTCAAATTACTTATTTATAATACTTTAAAATTTGATCGATAGTAAATTTTAAGAATTTAAAAAAAAAAAATTATATTTAAAATAAAAGATTCTCTAATTTATTGTTGTAATTGCTGACTATTATTATTTTTTGTAGCAGAACGTATTTTAAAAGGTACAAAAATTCCAAGCGGCTCCTATTTGTTCTTCACTCGAACTTGGAGAAAAAAGAAATGTGAATTTTTCCACTTAGGTGCACTTGGACCGGCTATACTGACCTTTCATCGAAGTCATCACCGTTGAGGCGTTGAGCGGTTTTCTCCATTTTCAGGCGAAGTCGAGAACTTTTTGAGGTATCGAGCTATACCGACGATATGATGTGGTTTGCGATCATCTGTGGTCTGATCATTTATTGGCTCTTCAAGCAGTTCTTCTACGACGACGATCTTTTGGGTATCGAGACCTCTGATTCCACTGCTATTTTTACCGTCGCTAGGAGGTGCCTACCTTCTCTCCAAATTGTTTCGGCTTCTGGGATTTCTTTTTTGATTTTGAATTTCAACGTTCTGTTTGATTTCGTGGGTGTTCCACGTTTCTAGTTGGTTTTCTCCGGTTGCTGTTTCCTTTTTTTTTTTTAGATGACAGTGGTTTGGAATTGCTTATCATTTTTTTTACTATCCTGTATTAGTAGTTTTTTTGGAAAATTCTAAGTTTTAAGAGAAATTTTCTGTTTGTGAGTTAATCTCTTTCTGCGTTTTCTGCTTAGACTTGAGAAGCTTTATGGTGGAAAGGCTTATGTGGGGCTTCGAATTCCGGATGCTGATACTGGTACCCGACAAAGTATTGACCTGGTTCTTATTACCAAAGGGTAATGGTTTTTTCACTGTTGAGTTCATTCGAATGTTTTCAATTTGCTGTTTGGCTGACAAGACGATAGACATGGTTGAGTTTGAAAAATTTAGTTTTCTTATTCATTCACAATGAAGATTCTGCTTTAAAAGAAGTGATTTTGACTGTTTAATCTCGCACCATGACATCATCTACTGGATCAATTTTTAATTTTTCTTAGCAACCAAGCATACTTTTGGACTTTTTTTGTAATTCTATATGGGCTTACTCTCCAAATGTATTTTTTTAATAAAGGGAGGCAATGGTAATTTCTGTCAAGAACTTATCAGGATTTGTTACTGTTAATGCGGATAAAAGCTGGGCTTGGGAGAGTTATAGTGAACGCAAGACACAAAATCTTCCTGATCCTGTAAGTTCACATTGAATATTTTTGGAAATATTCCAATAGATTGCTGCTAATGTACCGTTCTTATAATTCCACCCGCAAGAGCTCTTTGATAAAATGAGTTTTAATGCAATATTTTGTTGTTTGGTCTGTATAGACAAGAATATTTTTGAATAGTCATCTTCTCTTTGCTATGTAGTAATTTTTCAAGCAACAGTGTGTGTTGGGTATCTGTTTATTTAGCAAATCATTTTATGCTGAGGCTAAAATTATAAATTATGACGTCTTAATGAATTTCTTTCTAGATTGGAAGTGTATGAGCCATAGAGGTGAATATGTTTCATTGATAAAATCATTTTAACACATTTTTCTTTTACTTCCTTTGCAACGTAAGAATTGGCTAAGTTTTCTATGGTTTTTTTTTTAAAATTTATTTCAGAATCATATTTTCACAACTAATGAAATGCTTCTGTAATTCATCTTCCAGGTACAAGAGACCAAGAAATGGGCTTCAATTCTTGAGTCATATCTGGAACAAAGAGGAGTTGTCCTTCCAGAAGGATATTTGTCTTGCAAAGTTATACTTCCCAATCCTAAAGTTCGGTATGCCTTAAATGTGTTTTTCCAGTTGGTTAATTGCAACGGAAAAATTCATTCAACTGATATCATACTGCTCTTTTAACTAGTAAACTTGCAGAATTTTTTAAATCAATTTACAACATGTCCTAGGATTCTTCGTCTCATTAGTTACTGTTTAGTATGCATCGAAAAATGTATGGGGCGGACTTTGTTATGATGGATCATTTATCTGACCATTCATATATTTTACTTACAAAAGGTTCTTAACATGTTTTGATAATATAAGAATAAATTTTCCATCAATCTTGGGGTTGAAAAATAATAAAATGTTCAGTGATTGACTCAAAGATTGTAAATGTAGTTACATGTTTTGCTCGTTAATTTAGAGATGTTTAAACAGAAATATGTCAACTTTTTTAGCACACTTTAAGCCATCAGAGATGTATTTGTTCTTTTTTTATTTCTATTTTTCCTTTGGGTTTGAGTTGGATGTTCTCACTTTGAACATCTTATTCTTATATAAAGTATGTGGATAAATGGTAAAATAAATCACCACCATCAACTTATCCAAACGATTAACAAAAAGTGACATCAGCTAGATCATAATTACAAATGAAAAGTATTAACAATGTATATCTTAAACTGATATCAGAGTAAGATGGTTTTAATGTGTATGTCTGATGAGCATTCTTTTATCCTGTAGAATCTTTAAATTGAATGATTTCCCATCTGAAGTTATTACCCATGATCAGTGGGTGCAAATGAAACCAGAATTGAAAAGTAAGTTTTCTGGTTGGATTAAAAGTGCTTTTCGTAGTGGAACAAAAGAAACCGATGACTCCATGTATCAGAAGCTTAATTTTGTTCTGAACTCTGCACCAATATGGGACAGGTTTGTTTCTATTTCTGTGAACTTTTGTTGCATCGGGTCCTTGTTTTTTCTGTATCACTCTTCTATATAAGCCGGTAACATGTTACTTTCATTTAACGTATAGATAATGTCCTAACTACAATATAACTAGAGTCTTAAAAACAAATCCCTGCTTCGATTCTTAATGAACTTATTGTGGAAGGAACTCATTTTTTTAACAACAACTAACTGAGAGATCAAGGTTCCTTGGTGTTTTTTATGGTCATGGAACATAATCAATTAAAAACTAGATTTGTTGTGGATGGGTGGGGAAGGAATTAAATGTTGAGAAGAAAATAACATCGGACATCCCAATCATTTTATGTTTGGGATGATAAAATTTATTACAAACCTTGCATCACGACTTGAGTGGTGAAGAAGTAGAGTGGGAGGATTGACCAATAAGAAAATAAAAGCATATCTAATTTCCCAATTATTACATGATGACATCTTAATGGAGCTCTATGAGTGGAAAAGGAAGTAGTGTAGGTGATGCAAGGCAGATAAATAGGATCTAGAATAAGAGTAGAAATAAATGAAGGAAGATCTGCCGAAAGCAATTAGGAAAATCATAGTGAGTTTCCCTGGTCAGTATACAATCATATGCATCAATAGTATAACCTAGAGACATATTCAAGATGGCCAAATCAAATTAGATATTTTTTCTAGTAATCTATGATCATTTCTTTATTATAACTATTTCTACTCATAAGATGTTTATAAATTATGTGTAAATAATCTTCTTTAGGTATCTACATGATTTGGTTTTTAAGATTGAGGCTTGTCAGCCATTTCGCATGCATTCCTCGCAGAGTTTTCAGATTAAATACTTTTGATCTTTGATGTTAAACTTGTTTTGGAAGGAGAAACAGTCGTTTGATTCCCATCAAAGTCTGCATTAGATTTCCCTTACAAAAACTAGTGGATGTTTATCAGAGCTCGAACCATCTGAAAATACATGTTGAAAACAAAAAGCATTAATTTTTAGAATGATCTATCAGTTAGTTTGGTTAGAAATCTTCTCAATATTTACGCCTATAATTTCTTCTTCCATGCCAACTAAAGTTCTCTTTAGTTTTGTTGCAGGCTGTGTCTTAAAGGTGATAAATATGTTCTAGGGGAGTTTCTGGAATTCAAGGGGAAGGAAGAAGATATCACGGCTTTAAGAAACATTAAACGATCTAAAGTTAGTCTTCTGACTATTCAAAAGACCAGCATGCTTGGATTTGGTAATCTTCTGAAGTGTAGGCAATTTTTACTTATTTTGTGCACTGTGATGAATAATATTATTATTTCTGATCAAATGATTCTGGACAAGTAACAAAGAAACTAGTTAATTTCATTTTTCTTGTTAAACTTCGGTTCCTATAATATTCCATTTTCTTGTGAAACACAGCACCTTCAAGGCTTCAAGTTCTGTACTCTGCTCGGGATTTTCGAAGCGATGGGGCTTCAGTTTCAGAGTGGAAGGAAGAAACGATTAGATCAAGTACGGAGGTCATATTTCAGCCCCAGAATTCTTCTAAAATCCGCAAGTTCAAGCTCTCTTCATTGATTTCCTTGTCTCTCAGTGCTTAAAGATCTCGACAAGTCGGAAGAGAGGCAATTCTTCTCATGTCGATTAAGCACGTGTTACCAAGGTAGTTTATTTAATCGAAATGGGAGCTCGAATAAAGATGATAATAGAGTATACATATAGTCTTCAGAGAGAGAGGGAAACGAGAGGTGAGGAGAGAGAGAACATCAAACTTTGAGTTTTACATGCCATGTCCTTGTGTTGTATACAGCTTTTTTTGAGTGATGCCCGATTGAGATTGAAGGTAACCTACCTTTTTGCTCATCCTCCTTATTGATCATATGTTTAGGCTTGCTATTATGGGTCTATTTTTGTGGTTCTTTAGTCAAGTGCAAAAATGGTCTGAAGAAAAAAGTGCTATGTAGTTTCTTGTTCAGAACTATTGGAAATGCTATGTAGTTTCTTCTTCCTCGTAAAAATAGGTCAAGAGTCGGGGGTCTATAAAGTTAGAGGATTTTTTCATGATAGGCCCAAGTGGTGCGAACTGACGTTATTTTAAAATCAAGAGTTTTTTTAATCTAAATCTTAAATTACTAATTTTTTTAAACAAAATCTTAAATTATCAATCTTATCGTTCTAAATTTTAAACTATCTAAAATTTAATAAATTAAATCATGGCAGTAAGTCGATCATCGTCTGTTCTCCAGAACGGAAGGTTGTTTGTTGAATACTGGTTGTCTGTTCTCTAGATGCGACACATGACTCGTGACACGGTTCATGTCACGTGAACCGATCGTGACCCTAGAATAGTTGGTTGTTCTTTTTGTCAACGACCGTCCGTTCTGAAGACCAGCCGACTGTTGTTGGGGCATTGACCCTCTTGTCTCGGCATAAGAGAATACAACAGTTGTCAGGACCTGATCTAGGGCCCTGACGAGTGGAACGGATTCTTGATGTGGGAAGCTCCTGCAAACAACCTACACGACACTTATACATCCAACACTCACTTATACATCCAACACTCATAAACTTTTCCTACGTGGCATCTTAAATTAGTATACTTCCAATAACATCCAAACAATATACACGACAACCGAAGTATATTTTTTAAGTTGAAATATATTACATCATCTATATCATCATCAAATTCTTTACATCAAAGTACAACGGAAGCGAATTACAATTTATATATACATATAAGTCATGACATGTGACTTTCCACAACTCCAAAAACCATTAACCATGATCTTTCACTTACACCTTTTTGCACACTTTACTTTACCTTGGTTTTTCCATCTCGGTGAACTTCCTTAATACTGAAAAATAAAAATATTCCACTTAATGAGCTTTACACCCAACAAATAACTCTAACCGCTAGAATAACTAGTCCATACTCTATTCACACTATTTAGGCTCAAACATCATCCTTCACCTAATTATTGATGATTTTGAAATCAACTTAAATCATTATGTTTTAACTTGAAATTCATGTCATTTGTATAAAAATACATGCATGTTCGTAATTTGAACTATTTAAAATCCATGTCATTAACCACAATATAAAACAACTAATTTTTTAAAATTCCATCAACCACGGTTTAAAATCATTCTCAACAAATATATAAATTCAATGCATTATAGTAAATATGCACAATTTAAAAACTAGAACCACCACGAGTGGGCATTTCCGTCGCTACTCCCCTACATGCATCAAAGGTTGTGTCGTACCTTTGATCGGCTGTGTACCCGAATTGACAGCCTTGATTTTGTTTGCTCTCCGTGCTATCTCCAAGCCAAGCTCCCTCGCTTTCTTGTCCGAGATAAAATTGTTGGTTGCTCCCGTGTCCAACATGTCACGCACTTTCCTCCCCTGGATAGTGACCTCGATATACATGAGCCCTTTATGAAGAGGCCCTGCCTCTTCGCTTGTAAGGACATTGATAAGCTGAATGGGGTTCACCTGAGGCTTGTCTTCCTCGTCAGACCCCTCCTCCTTGATGCGCAAGGAAGCCGCCACTCCATTGTTCGGACAGTTTCGAGTTAAGTGTGAAACACCGCATATGAAACATCCCGACCCCTTCTTCTTTTAGGAGTGATCAAGTCTCTTGGATTTAGAAGCTCCTTGGAATGGTTTCCCCTTTGCCGTGTTGCCACCACTTGCCTTGCCCGTGCGCCTCTGCTCCTTGCCCTTCCTTCTCTCGATTGGGGTCAAAGTTTTGCAGTCCACAAGAGACTCGACAATGGAGATAGCCGCTTGCACATCCTTCACGCCATGACGCCTCAATTCGGCTGGCGCCCACGGTTGAAGCCCCGTCATGAAGTTGAACAGCTTGTCGTTCTCATGCATAGTTGAAATATCGAGTAAAAATGAGCTATATTCTCTAACATAGTCACGTACCGTGCCCGTCTGCCGTAATTTCCTCAGCGCCTCCTTCACTGTCCATTCTGAATTCTGCGGTAGGAAATGGTCTTTGAGCTCACTTTCGAGCGCCTCGAAAGTGTCTATTCGTGGCTCCTGATCCTAGTTTTGTCGCCATCATAGCTTTGTGTCGCCGCCTAGGTACATGCTTGCAATCATTACCTGGTTGTCCTCGTCAACAGCTGCAGCCATGAAGTATTGCTTCATGTCCCAAAGGAAGTTCTCCAGCTCCTTTGCATTGCGGTTTCCCATATAAGGTTTAGTTTCAGGTATCTTATATTGCATGGCCGAAGTAGCTAACCTCTAGCTTGAGCCTTCCACCGCATCCTTGCCAATCCTATCAAGCTCTTGGTCTATCCTCTCCACTGTCCTCTCGATGTGTTGTTCGATAGCCAAGTTGTCTGCCCCGTTGATGCTTGGAATTTGTCCAACTCCTTCCTTATCAACTGAAGCTCTACCATCAATGGCCTATCATCCGTCGTAGCCATTGACACTCCAGTGAAGCTCTCCAATCTATTGAGCCGAGTAAGGATCATGTCCGTCTGATTTTTCTCCAAGGAATCTATCTAGTTGTGGTTGACCGTTCTCTGATACCAGTTGTCACACCCTTAATTTTTTGTTTAAGGATTGTGCGGCGCCAAGTCCCCGACTCGACCAGCCTCTCTCTTTGATGTGTTTGCAGAATGAACGACACAAGTGTTTACGAGAGCAAAACCTCTCAACCTTCCTTATATTCCAAATACAAAGATTAGGAAAACACTCACTCAAGGCACACCACAAGTAGCATAAGGAACTCCTTTATCGGATACCTTAGCTTGGTGTCTCAAGAGGTTTATATACACACAATGACCTAGCCATAACATAAATTGGATATGAATGTGTAGCCAACATAAATGCCCCTTGGATGCCTTGTCTTCAAGGTCTGTCGCGCGCGCCATCAATGTCTGCCGTGTGCCTTCAATTCACGCCGCATGGGCGCCAGACTCGGCCGCAAGGTTCACCCTGTGCGTGCCTCGTCTGGAACTTGCATCTCGCGCCTAGCGCCTCTGCCACGCTATGTCCCAACCGCGTGCGCCTGCCAAGTGTTGCGCGCATATAACGCCCCATGCAAACGGGTACTGCCGAAGTGTAACGCTCGCGCTAACGGCTATACCACAAACCGTAACACCTGCGCCAACGGCTAGCACCAAGTCGCGTGCAACCCGTGTCCACTCCGTGTGCGCCGATCGTGTACCGGTTACCGACCGCGCCTCATTATGTTGTGGCATCTTTGTCTCGCGTAATTGCCCGCGAGCCCATTGTCTGACATTTGAGACCACGCCTTGACGCCTTGTGGGCTGCGCCACCCGAGCAGCCCAACACGCGCCCTAAGTGTCCACCAACACTTAGCCGATTTCCGCGCGCACTTGGAGGAAGCCTACCTCCTCCTTCTTCGGGCCCTTGGCCGGTGCCTTCATGCAACATGGGAAATGAGTCGTGACAGGTTGCGCTCCCAAAACCTCCCTTCTAGCTTGGTAGCTTGAAAGGGTTGCTAGCCATATTCTTTTTCACTCTTCTAAGAGTGGAAAACAGCAAGAAGTGGCCACAAACCGTGTCCTTGAATCGAGTTTCCTTTGTCGAAAGAAAACTTTGGCAAAAGCTTCAAAACATTGCTTATTGTCCGATTATTGGAATAATTATATAACGTCTTCTACAAAACGAATCTGGACCACGTCTTCCGCCATCACACACCTCACTCACAACACTAAACTCACCTGAAATTTCATTTCATTTTGTGCACATTTGGTTGTTCATCTTGATTCGTTATTGGTTTTCTCCGGTTTGACCGTTTCCAAGGAGCAACGATCTATCTCTTTGTTCCCGAGCTTGTTCTGCAAGCAAGGATCGGAACAAAAAAAATGACTAGCCCAATAGCTAGGCTGTTCTTGTCAAAGCCATGGGTGAGCATTCGGGTTAATCTGATAATTTGTCGTTGGCCTGATCGCACTCCACATTGCATCTCTGTACACTCTGTCCCGAAAATGACTTTTGAAGTTTGCGTACAGATGCGGGAGTAGAGATGGTTAACAGGCAGGCTGGCGTGAGCCGAGCTTGGCTCGGCCTGCTATTGTAGTGGTCCGAGTCTAACCCGGTCCCATGAGGCAAGTCGAGTCGAGTTCAAGAATCGGGCTTGTGAGTCCGCCAAGGACCGAGCCAAACGAGCCTGCCAACGGCCTGGCTCGTTGGCTCGGTAGGCCAGGCTCGCCGATGGCTCGTCCTTCCATCCCCAGAGGCCGGACCCAGTTAGCCAGTTTCTACTATCCAGACGGTCAAAAATACTAAAAACCCCTAAACAATCAACGAAAAATTGGGGAAAATAATAAACTAACCTTCGACATTTTCTGACGAGAAAGGTAGAAGATACTAAGAAAAACTCGATGAAACTAGTTTTACTGAAAATTGAGAGAAAATCTCTCAACCCTGCGTGTGCGTGGACTCGTGGCTTTTTCGATTTCTCCTCACCCCTCTCACGACTCAGGTCGCTCCCCAGAAAAAAAGAATCAGAAAGCTGAAGGAAGTTTCTGTTCTGTTTTTTTTTTTTTACTTTTTAACTTAATAATATAGTATATTAAATTTTTTATAATTAATTTTATAGTTTTTAATCTTTGAGTTATTTTTTTTTAATTTATATTAATATTATCGTCAAAGAGGGGCGATTGATAGCGATTGCCCTGCTCTCTGGAGTGGGGCGATCGATCGCCCTACTCGTCGCCCCACTCCGTCGTCCTACTCTTTGAGGCGATCCATAGCCTTAGGCGAACGATCGCCTGTTGTACAACGTCTACGGTATTTTGCATTGCACTTGCATATGAAATTGCAATCTAATAGTCTTATGACTGTTGCGCTATGACCATTGCGTTGCGTTGACCTTGCAATCTAACGGTCTTATGACTGTTGCACTTGCAATATTATGACCGTTGACAATGCAACGGTATTGTTAACGTTGTTGCCCAGCAACACCCTCGTCCACACGCACTGGCACCCTATAAATTCTCTTCCACCCTCACTATTTTTTTTCACCAATTTCTCCAAATCTCTCTAAGCAATCTGCTCTCAATCTATTCTTCGTCCTTTCTTTCCCTCAATACTCAATCTATTCTTCTTCAATTTCTTTTTCAATTTGTTCAATAAGGTAAAATATAATTTATTTTTTATATTTTCAATTATATTTACATGAATTTTTTTGTGTAGGTTTTGTACAAGTGGACTCAATTCACCGGATACAAACTTTTGTTAAACATCATGTGTGGTATCATTTTTTTTTTGAAATTTATATATTTTTAATAGTATGGATGCACGTAATTATAATATTCTCGATGAAAATGTTGAGGAAATTAGAGAAATAAATCCAGGATTTTCAATAGGACAATCATCTTCATCTGCACAAGCATCCACATCATCACCTAAAAAAAAAGAACAAAACGAAAATATTTTGTAATGAAAGAAATTAAAATTGAGGGTAAAGTAGAATCTAGAGCTCAATGCAACTATTGTATTAAAAATTATGCATATATTTCTGGTAGCTCAACTAGCACACTCGGTAGGCATTATAAAAAATGTCACTTAAACGAGCAAGTTAGAGACCCTATACAAATATTATTAAATGTTAGTGGTAGTGGTAATTTTTTATATTCACAAAATAAAATGCGAGAAGGAATAGCAAAATTTGTAGCACAATGTGAGTTGCCTTTAGCGTTCACCGATAGTGATGAATTTGAAAAATTTATGAAAGAGTATGCTACTCCTAATTTTAAACGTGTTCCTAGAAATATAACTAGAAATGATATTGTTAAAATGTTTAATAATATGAAAAATAAACTAATTTCATTTTTTTAAGCCCCTCTTCCATGTTTATTTGTATTACTTTTGATTTATGGAGTGCACGTAATTCTATAGGGTATGTTGTTGTTACTTCTCATTTTATTAATGACTTTTGGCAGTTAAATAAAAAAATTTTAGAATTTCATAATTGTAAATATTCTCACACTGATATTACTATTTATAGATATAATGTAACAATATTACAAGAATATTCTATTCGAGATAGAATATTTAGCATAACACTTGATAATGCTAGTGCTAACGATGTTACTATTTCTCTTTTTAAAAATTATTTTCAATGAGATACTACTCACGATTCTTTTTTTCATATGAGATGTATTTGTCATATTTTAAATTTAGTTATTAAAGATGGTATGACATATATTTTGTCTCATATTGAATTAATTAGATCTGCAATTTCTTATATAATTGGATTTAATTCGAGGCAACAAAAATATAGAGTTTTGTAAAGCTGCCCAACTTAAACCACGAAAATTAAAAACCGATGTAGATAATAAGTGAAATTCTACTTATTTAATGTTAGAAAATGCTAGGTCATATTGGCAAATTATTTGTGTTTTTATTAATAAGAAAACACAAAGTATTAATCTTGATAAATCTAGTTGCAACGTAACTAATATATTTCTTGGTTTTTTAAAACCATTTTATGATGCTACCAATAAATTTTCGGGAATTTATTATCCCACTTCTCATCTTGTACTCCCAATTTTTATAAATTTAACAAGTAATTTTGTACAATATCGACAAATAGATAAATTTATAGATATACTTAACAAAATGGAAATAAAATTTAAAAAATATTGTCTGAATATTTCTCTTATTTTTTGTTATGCATGTATAATAGATCCTCGCTATAAATTAAGAGCAATATGTCTCATAATTAATAAAATTTCTAATAATTTAAATACTATTTCTTTAGTTTCTCCATAACAAATAACTAACAGAATTGTTAATTTATATTCTTCTTACGAATCTCAATATTCTAATGTTAATCGTTTACATATTTCTTCACGTGATGGTTCAAGTAGCAGTAGTAGAAATATTGTAGGTTCACAATTTGATATTTATGATATTTGGAGTCAATTAGATACAGATGTTTACTCTAATTCTATGTGAAATGAACTAAATATTTATTTTGACACTCGATATCAATTTTATCGTGAAGAAAACTTTGATATTTTAGATTGGTAGAAAATATTTTCTACCACATATTCTATTCATTCAATAATGACACGTGATCTACTAACTCCTCTGGTCTGTACAGTAGCATCGGAGTCTGCGTTTAGTGCAGGTGGACGTGTGTATGATGAATGTCGAGGACGACTTGCACCTGATCTTGTGGAGGCGTTTATTTGCATGAAGGGTTGGAACGATGCCGTTACGAGAAACCAACAACGCGAAGATGAAATACTTGGAAGATTTTAGAAATTTGGAGGTCGAAGAAGAAGATTAGGATTGTAAATTAAATTTTGAAATATTTTTTCAATTATTATTTTTATGTTTTTTAAATGATTGAAAATTTGTAAATGTAAAATTTATAATGAATGATATATTATTTTTTTATATATTTATTCGTCAATTTTTTGTAAACTGTAAGCCGTTATTTGTGGCGATGGATCGGCTGTTCCGTAAAAAATTACAGAGTGACAGGCTGGGTGAGTGATTGGCTGTCACTCTGCAAAAAGTTACAGAGTGACAGCCGATCCATCGCCTTAGCGGGGCGAGTGATCGGCTGTCATAGAGAGTGAGCCGATACATCGTCCTAGTGCGCGATCCGTCGGCCCACTCTCACTCGCGTTCTATAATTTTACATAGAGTGATAGCCGATCAATCACTCTAAGTGGGCGAGTGATCGGCTATCTAAAATTTTAGATAAATCCATCCACACCTCAGCCTATCCCCAAAACTGAAAACCCCAAATCGCCTCCCGAATATCGAGTACACCATTTTGACCTCAGACGATCCTTTCGACCTCAAAGCAGAGCCACCAAGATCAGGTTATGTATTTCTATTTTCTTTCACAATTTGATGATAATGTAATTGAAATTTTTTTTCGTTCGGTTGTCGGGCTAGTGAATTTTAAATTGTTTGGGTTGTGATATGATCGGCTCTCACCTCTCGCGTACACAGCAGTGTGCGCGCCCTAGCGAGCGAGTGGCACGCACCGACCTAGCAGGAAAGCCGATCGATCGCATGACAAGGCACGATCGATCGGTTGATCGATGACAGCCAAGTCGACTGGCACCCTAGAGGGTGCGATCATTCAGCTCTACGCACGGCGTGCTGATGTAAATGTTGATGAATTTGTTTTGTGCTGAATGCATTATTTGATTTTTATTGTTGAATTTTGGTTTGAATTGTGTGATTTTCATTGCTCAATTCTAAACTTGAGGTTTGATTGAATTGAATTGTATCTTGAGGTTAGTTTGAATTGTGGGTGTTACGACTACTGAATGATTTTTTTTTTGCTTTCTGTTGTGGAATTATTGCATTATTTGATGGCTGAATTCTGATTTTTATGGCTGAATTCTAAAAGCATTGTTTGATTTTTATGGCTGAATTCTAAATGTAAGGTTGGTTGTACCTTATGGCTTACAGACTGAAAATGCCGCCAAAACGTCTAAAAGCTTCTTTAAGCTCAGCTTCAGTAAGACAAATCGATCACTCCTTCGTCAACTCTAAGGCAAGGAAATACTTTATGGATTTCATGGCTAAGAATAAACCTATTATATGTGAAATTCAATTTCAACTTTCGGAGTCAGATAGAGATATTTTAGATATAATTAGGCAAAGACAGTGGGAAAATCTTGCTGTACTAGGTGGTGATGAAAATGTGAGTATTGTTTGGGAATTTTATGCAAATTTGAGGGCATCAAATTCAGACAATATCGTTGAAGTTCGCAACGAGATCGTCCAGTTTTCAGCAGAGATCATTAATGCTAAGCTTGGTTTGGAAAACTTAAATAAAGACGATTATCACACAATGATGGAAGATGGGCCAGATTATGAAATGATCATACAAGAAATGGGCCACCGAGGTTCACAATGGGTTTACTCAGTAGTCAATGTAGCTCAACCCTTACATTTGATTATAAATTGTCTCAACTGCTACGCTCAAGCTTGATGTAAGTTCTCAGAGGAAACTTAATGCCAACGTCCTAAAATTCTGAGCTCACCAAAGAGCGGACAATGCTGTTATATTGCATTTTCACTGGTCGATCCATAAACGTCGGTCAAATTATCCACAATAATATCAGTACATATAGTAAGGGTTCCACCACTGCTGGTGTTACAGCCAAGCCCCTGCTCGGTCACTAGAATGCACGAAAGGATCAGTTAGGCCCTCGGATCTCGGCCAAATGTGCTTGAAATGAAATGAAATTTGGTGTGAGATTAGTGGAGTGAGTGAGGTGTGTGATGGTGGTGGTCGTGGTCCAGGTTGATTAGAAATGACAAACTTGTACAAGCAAACCCGTAAGTCGGCCGAAGAAACAATGTTATGTTCTCGGCAATCATAACCTTTCCATGGAAAGGTTCTCAACTTAGGGAACCGGTTTTGGCCACTTCCTTCTTGTTTCCTTCCCTTGAAAGGGAGGAGAGAAAAGTGGAACACAAGCTCGAGCAACAACCTTGAGTTGCCAAGCTAGGAAGCTACTCCTAATCGGTTCATGGAACCGAGCACTTACCTTGGAAAGGTGGTGGAAAACTCCCTCGGTTTCCTCTTAGAAAATATGCCGATGTTCATTAACTTTGCCAACCGAAATACACACACCAATGCTATGCTTATATAGGCCTAGGATGGAGAATTTTAGGGTTGTGCTTTGGTCTTCAAAACTTGGTGCAAAGAAGCTTGTAACCGGCTCCAAAATGTTGTAGTGTGCGGCCGAGATGATGGCAGCCAAGAGGTTGATCAATGGCTTGCTGAATGCCATGTCATGGATCCATGTTTCTTCCACAAACGGTAAAGGGGACAAGCATCTCAAATGGCAGCCCAATGGTGTGGCCAAATCAGGTAAAGTTGGCCACCACTTGCGGCACTTCCTCCTTGGCGCGCTTGCGGCCGAGAGTGGCATGTCTTGCATGCCCGATTGCTTCTTCAAGTTAAGCCAATCCCGAAACCCTTTCCATCTTCTATCCTAACCATTCAATCTAATCCTAAATGCCTAATGCATGCACATAATAATAAGTTAAACAAGAAGGCCAATGTTTGCCCAATAAGTTCAAAATAAAACATTACATAAAAGTTGGATCGGAAGACAAATTCCCTTAAGAGCTTTATGATCTTCAAGGGTGGCTTCCCATGCAAGGATGTGTCTCGGTTGCTCCATGTCTTGAGCCTCCACTTCCCACCTTAAGCTTGCAATTTCCGGCTCCATTGAATCATAACCTGCACAAGAATCAAATGTGTGAGAATGTAGGTTAATTAAAGTGTGTGCTTGGACTTGAGATCGTGTGACGGGCTTATAGGGCACATCAGCTGGCCATATCCACCCCGTCCTCATCACACACACATCTATGCGCTGCAACGAATGTACCTATGAGCTCAACTGACGAGCCTTGAATACAGCAAAAGATTTATAGCTTCTCAAATATTTCAAGAATTGCTAAGTGGCCATATGGCATCGCTAGAAACAATGGACTGGTATTTATTGAGCATGATGCTAATACTGAGATTCCTCCTCAACTAATGCCGTTGCCTCGTATCCGACGCACCACAGATGGTACGTGCCACCTCGCTCTTACTCTAACTAACGATGTAGGACATATGCTGGAAAATCTCACCATCGAACAAAATGGAATGTTCACCAATCTGACTGCTCAACAAACTAGTTTCGAACACGATGTAAGACAAAGGTTGGAAAATATTTCCAATCAGCAATCACAGTTATCACGAGAACAGAATTGCATCGAACATTGATTGAGGAATATACAAAATCATTCACTTGAGCAGACAACTTTCTTTGCACGACATGTGAGAGTAGTAAATAATCATTATGACAATTTGGGTCCAGCATTACCCATCTTTCCAGAGCATCTATTGAGGCCATGTGACCCTCAACGAGAGACTTATCCACGAGAGGGTGATCCACGAGAGGGTAATGACAACGATCAGCCTGCCACATGAGGTATGTTATTTTTCAACTATTTTCGCCATATTTTGTGCTATATTTTTGTTAGGTAATTTAAATTCTAAAGGGTGTCTATTATTTAAATTTTGAATAAATTTGTGTTTAATTGCTGGTGGAGATTAATGAAATATATAATATATTTATATAAAATAATTTTATTTATATAATTTTAGCTCGTTAAGCTAGGCTCATTGAGCTCGGCTTGGCTCGTGGCTTGCGAGTCGGCTTGGGTTGGAAATTTTTTGGGGTCAGCTCATTAGGCTCGATAGGGTCGGTGAGCAGAGTCTTTGCAGGCTCAACTCAGCTCGGCCGGCTCGTTTAACATCTCTATGCCGGAGGCACCTCTAATATGTGAAAGAAAAACAGAGTCAACATAAAACAATATAACGATCACAACGCATCAATATTTGTGTTGAAAAAATAATAAAAAATAGTGGGAACAATAAGAAAAATACTATCACTGGAAAATGTGGAGAATACTGATCAGGATAATTTCCAAGAAAGAATGTACTAAACAATCTCCTATATAGAATTAACTTTTTAAGTAAATTCCCAGGAAATGCTAGATGAGTTACAAACGGTCCACTTCAAATTTAGTCTCCCAGATAGAACTTACTTACTCAATACAATTACAACAATAAATAAGCGGTACGAGAAACAGTAGCAAATGTAATCCGACACAATTATATCTTTTGTTGATCCGACATAATTGTCCATCCGCTGCATCTTGAGTGTTTAGGTCTTCCTTCAATATTTGTAAAAATCCCTTCCATGAGTCTGTGCACTCTAACTCCATGTTGGCTACAACAACAAGATATATGTCATCGTCGCCATCAATACTGACAGCTGCGAGTAATTGGTCGGAGCAAGAACCCTTCAAATGACAACCATCCAAACAGATAATAGGTCTGTCATATTGCAGCAAATCTGCCTTGCAAGCAGCCATACAAATGTACATTCTTTCAAATATATATGACTCATTCTGACCAGAGCCCACCAGATAACCATGTAATTTCACTGTGCTACCTGGATTTGATCTAAATATCTCAGCTACATACAAATGCAGTAGCTTGAATTGTTCGTCGCCCCTTCCGTCATTAAGTTTTCGAGCATTGCTTCTTGTTCTTACTGCAAGACTTGTTGTAATGTTCACATTCAAATCCTTCCTCACCATCTCAATAATAGAAAGAATTTTCTATGTAGGATGACTTTTGAACCTATCCAAATAGTGGTTTGCCACCTATTTTGCAGTAACGTGACAAATCTCATTTTTTTTGCACAGCTATGAGAATCGGTGTAACTCTTTATTTAGAATGTAAGCTCATTTTTCATGATCGAAACATGTAGTCACCACTCACGTCCGTCTTCAAACACTATCGTGAGTTGTCGAGTTTCACTTTTAATGAATTTGATGCCATATCCATTATTCAAAACATATTCGATTATTTATTTTCTAATGGCATGTAGAGAACTATATTTTTTACCCAAAAAAAATCTCATAGAAATTTTTTTCCTTACCGATATGCTATCCACCTCATCATCTTCCTACTTAACTGCTGCTTGAAGCTCATCGTCTAGGGTTGGTGAGGTTGAATGCACCTCTATTTTTCCATCACCTTCACCAGAGCAGTCGTCCGTTCTACCAAACAGGGTCTGGCTCGTGAAAAATATTGAGTCACAAGGCGGGTTGTTTGGGAGAACAAATGGCTGTTCTGGTGACAAAGGTCGTTCGTTCTCTCAAACACTATCCGGCTCGTGACAATTATTGTTGAATGGATGGTCGTTGGCAAACTGATCGTTTAGGGTCACAATCAGTTCATGTGTCTTGGAGGTCTCGACCCCCTTCCCCTAAACCCTTAGTTTAGACGTGTCACATGCCACATGTCGCGTCTGGAGAACGGATGACCGCTATTCAACGAACGACCGTCCATTCTGGAGAATGGATAGTGATCGATCGGCTACCAGGATTTGATTTATTAGGTTTTGGATAGTTTAAGGTTTAAATTATTAGAGTTGATAGTTTATCGTTTTGTTTAAAAAAATCACTAGTTTAGAGTTTAAATTAAAAAAAAAACTCTGAAATTAATATTTATATCTCTAGCACTCTTGACACATTAAAAACAGTGGGAGTCACATTCTCCCACTCAAAAAATTTTACCTCAGTAAATTAAAACCATCTCGTGGGTACGATCAAACAAATGGAGATATTTTGTATACATCTATGATTAAATCTCCCAATATTTTTCTTTCTCATTACGTCTTTTGTTGAATTCTGATCAAAGGAGGCTCACGATGTCGAAAAGTTCAAATCTCGCAGTCCAAAATTCACTACTCATACAATACTATTTCATGAGTAAAAAAGTTTGTTCAGGAGAAAACATAAAATAGGTCTGAAGTTTACTTTTGAAATATATATATATATATGTGCAAGACGTTATTCACCTAGTTCACTGGTGGAGGCAAGTTTAGCTTGTATGTCACAATACTAATCAACTCAATATTCTAAAAATTGTTTGATATATCTCGATTGCAACTCACTAAGTACACCAAAAAACTAACTCCGTGTCTTAGTCGAACCTTAAGAAAAGTAAAGTTCTCGATCTCAAACTTGACTTCACTCCTCCTCTTTAGATACGAATAACCTTTTTACCAACTCTAAATTATCTTCATAGGTCCTTAGTAAATGGAAGGTTCTCAACTATCTCAATCAAATTTGATCTAAGAATTATTGTCTCCTTTCTTTGAGCTCGACCAAGGTTAATCTATATGGTCTCCTACGTAAGGTATTGATGTGCTACAGGAACTTACAATTCTTAATCAATCATGGAGATCTCCTAACAATAATTCTAGTTTTATTTTGTTCGTACTCATGGAAGGAAGAGCATCCAAAATATTCTTTATATCCATCCAACATTCCAATATATCTTGGAGTTCTTCAAGATGAAATATAAGTGGAGAAGCAATATCCAGTTAGAAGGTAAGTCAAATATTCCAAAACTACCATGAATATAACCCCAAAGGAATATTTGGCGTATTTAGTGGTCGTCACAACCCCTTGCTAGAATGTGCTCTTAAGAAGAATATAGGTGATATTTTAAACTTTCTAGAAATGTGTTCTTCATTAAAACAAGAGATTATTTACTATGTCAAAAAGGGCCCAAAACATAGACCAACAATTCTGGTAGGAAGTTCTATCTCGTTTACCCAGAATGAAGTCAAATCCATCTGAAAAAGGTAATTTGAAGATAATCTCATTGGATCCACGAGCTTGTGATGCCCATTACTTGTTTATGTTTGATTTCTTTTTTTATTCATAATAGTTACTGTTGGTTTATTTATTGTAGGAGTCACTTAGCTAATATCTTATGCTAGCCGAGCAAGTTGCCTTTTAATGTTAGTTTCATAATTACTGTTTTAAGATTGTTTAACACTAATTTTGGTGGAGCCATTTAAGTTCTCTTTGTATTCAGTTCAGATCACAAAAACATCAAAGTTGCTTCGGCTTCCCTTTTGTTCTTTCGAGCAAACCCACGATACTTTTAGTTGTTCCCAATCAAGGATGTTTGTGTTAAGATTTCTTGTTCTTCGTGACAGTTGAACAAATTATCTCCCTAATGCAACTTCGTTGCTTCTCTCCTTGGGTGGATTTGTTGTGAAGTTGTGAAATCTCACAAGTTATAAAGTTGAAAAGTCTTTTTCTGTCAAAGATAGCCTTGGAGCAGAAAATTGCTAGGCAATTTTCTTATTGAATTGCCTCCTATGGTGTTTCACTCAATTTGGTACATGAAGATTTAAAGGTATTTCGTTTGTAATAATCCTTGTTTCAACGTCATATGATCATTCGAGTTTTTGTTGAGTGGCTATTCATATGTTAGTCACAAAGTTCTCTCAAAACGTCTCAGCATTCAGTTGTTGTTTCTACATTTTCTGATTGATTGCTCAAGAATATGAAATTGGTAAATTTGAATGCCAGTTAACCAGTTGATCTCTTCTAGTGCTAGTTGACTGCTCATTTGCACGAGAACATCTCCAAATTCTTATCATCAAATTTTCCATTTTGTTGATTGACTACCATGTCGACTGCATCCTCACCTGAGGTCGTCCTGAAGCTTATCATGTGGTATTAGAGCCTATTCCAATCCATCCATTCCCAAAATGATTACCAAAAGTGCTACAATGGCCTCTCAGATTCATGACTCAAATGCTTAACTACCAAACCAACCTCTAGTGAAAGAATTCAAGTCTAGCACTGAAGGCAAATCGATGAGTTGAGGGCTTCCCTCTCCACCATTACTGATCAACTTTAAGGGCTCTTGAATCAGCACGAGTGCTCAAAGAAACCCTCGAAAAAATGAATGAGGTGGAGTTAGGGGAGGAAGACATGAGATGGACAACATGATGGAAGAAGAAGAAGACAATGTTGACCTTAAAAACTTGCAATGTCTGAGGTATACTAATGAACACTTCAATGAATTGAGGTACATGAAACTTTCTATTCATGTATTTAAGGGTTCTAGCAATGGAATTGAGTTCCTTGATTGAGTACAAAAAGTAGAGAAATTTTTATTGCTATAATTATTTAAAACGGATGAATATAAAATGGCATCCTTGGAATTTACTAGATATGTGAATCTTTGATAGAAAAGTATGAAAGTTCAAAAGAGACATGACGGTCAAGGTGACATTCTCACTTGCAATATAATGAAGAACTTGATGCATAAGAGATTTGTGTCGATGCACTTTAAGCAATAGGTTTTCTGCAAATGCAAAGGTTGAAGCAAGGGTCGCTCGATCTCAAAGACTATGTAAAGGAGTTTGAGATACTTAAAATTCGAAGTGGAATTGAATAACTCGAAGAGCAAGTCATAGTGAGGTTCATCAAGAGCATAAATAAGGAGATTTGGCATATTGTGGAATTGCTACCATATCTACATTTGGATGGAGTGATTCAATTGGCAATGCAGGTAGAAAAGAAAAGCAAGAGAGCTTCCAAGTTTTTCAATTTGAGACCAACTCCAAAAGGTGCCTTCAAATTCAAGACACCAACCAAGTAAGATGATAAGCCTTTCTCTAGCAAGAGTATATTTTTCTTCGAAACTCTTCAAACTTCAAATCTCTATATGCCACCATGCTAAAAGTAACATCACATAAAAGAATGATGTTGTTCACATAAAGCCTAGTTAACTTTGATAGGGAGTAATCCATTCTGTGTTGAATAAAAGTACACAAACTTTGTCAGCCATTTTACAAAAGTAGCATAATAGCCATGCTTAGTCCTCCATTATTTAAACATGAGGTTTATGGTGATCTTATAATGTTTCCACTCAAGAATAGGCAAATGTTTTAATAACCTAATAGGTCTTTGGTGCTCTTTACTAATATCTTGACATGTCAAACATCTAGTCACAAACTCTGCTATGTCACACTTTATATTAGTCCACACATACTCATAATTCACATAACGATATATCTTGGTGCTATCTAGCTGAGTTACAAACCTTCACTTGTGACTCCTAGTGAGCATAGTATGCCTCAAATTTGAATCATTCAAAATGATAATCATACCCATGAAAAACATAAATTCACTAACATTAACTTCCTAACCTACCTCATCATTTTGCAACTGATCAAATCTCCCCTTAGTCTAATCATCACACATCTGTATCTACTTTGGATGTTGTAAGAGGGTAGAAATCGCTACAAATTATAGATACAAATTATCTGACCATATCATATTCCATAGGTCAAAATCACCAATGATCACAAATATCTTTTAATCCTCTAACACCAAACATGAAGTGGACCACTAATGTAATGGCCCAACCCCCCTTACTTACACTACCGTATTGACTAGTTTAAGTGGTAATAGCTCTTGTAAACCCATGTACTTTAACCTGACAGGTCATGGGTTTGAGATCTGAGGAGATAAAAAATTCTTTTGTCATGGGGAAAAGGTCATGAGGTACGGCAGCCGGGCAACGTAGGCCCTCTAACCCCCAGTACGGTACGGTAGAGGGGGATTGGGCCGTTACAACTAAAGATAAGCGTATCTACGAAAACATTAGCTTTACTTGGGTAGTACCATGGGGTAAAGTCATATTCCTTTATATCCTTCATTAATTTTATTTATTTGAGATTCAAATCTCGTTGTATGAAGAGATGTTTTAAACTGTATGATCTCAGAAAATCTCAAATTTTGTACTATTTAAATAACTCCTCCATAACTTATTTCAATGATAATTGCTAACTTCGAATCATGAACGAAGTAATTAAGCTATTGAGTTTTCAGCTATGGAAATGCATAAGGATCATTATGTGTTGTTGTTTTAAAACACATTTCAATCTTGATGCATCTGTATACAAGATATCTGATAACTCATTGTTATGCACGACCAACACAATTATAATTGTTGATATGTATTTAAAATTCTCAAAGGTTGAATGGCTATTTGAAATAGCAAATTTCATCTAATTTTCACTATCCATTCCATTCTAGAAAGCTTGAGATGTCTTCTACAAACATCATCAATGTCACTTTCTGATAAAAAATTGGAAATGCTGTTGAAAATACCAAATACTCATTTGAGGTAGTTTAGGAATGCTTTATAAATTTCCTAACTTGAGCTTAGACTTCTACTTATGCTTCATCTTGAAAGACTCCATAATATAAGTGGATGTTAACTTGATGTAATTGATAGCTTGGATGCAAGTTCTTCCATGATCACTTACAAAATAAACACTAGAAATATTGTTAGAAAATTTCCATGCTTGATTGTGGATTGAAGGATTTCGTGGCACATCATCCTCCCGGGGTTGAAAGGATTTGACCTTCAATTCAAAGTCTTGTCCAATTTCAATACTACATTCCATACTTGAGAATTGGTCCACCACTGCCAAGGAAGATTCACTATGTCCGACTCCAAAGAGGACTTGTTGATTTTATTATAAAACTTGACTCCGCTTAATGTCTCATAGGCAATTGAAAACAACTTAAATATTGAATTGACTCAGACATACAAGCCGAAATGACATCAAAACATACACCCATGAACATTCTCAAATAATCATTCCAACCATGGTACAAGAGTATCATGAAGGTGCTAGAAAAATTAGAAAGACTGAGAGTTGCTACTAACCCTTTAAAAAAATGTATGTGATTGTTGTATAAGATGCAGTTTCCTAAAGTTGTTTAGCAGGCTAACCAGTCCGCTCACTCGGCTCGCTACAATAGCGAGTTGAGCACTGTCTGGTCCCATGAAGCAAGCTGAGCCAAGGAGCTGGACTAGCAAGCTTGCCAGGGACCGAGCCAAGTAGTCCCCAAACGAGTCGGCACATTGGCTCGATAGGCCAAGGTCGCGAGCCAGCCAACCTTCACCCAAAAGCAAGCAACGGTCAAATGGTCTCGCGAGCTCCCTAGGGACTAAGTTAGGTTGTCCCCAAATGAGTTTGCTCGTTGGCTCGGCAGGCCAAGGTCGCTAGCCAATCCGCCGTCCCCCAAAAGCAAACAACGGTCATTTGACCGTTGCTTCCTTCCCCCTCCCCTTCCTCCTCTCTTCCTTTATAAATTTACTTCACTCTTTTCGTTTTTTTTCACCAAATCTTATTCAATCTCTTAAATTAATTTCTCAATAGCTCTAAATCAATTTATCTCTTCTTACAATTCACTCTTTTCCTCATTCAACAAGGTATATTTTAATTTCTTTTTTACATAATTTTTAATTATAGTTATATTAATTAAATTTTTTGGCATTAATTTTTTTTAGGTTTCGTATATGTGGAGTTGATCAATTCACACCATCTACAAGTTTTTGTTGGACATTGGTTTTGTGGTATCAATTTATTACAAAAATTTTAATTTTATATTTAGTTTTATTTATTATAAATCCTCGCAATTATAATATTGATGATAATGATATAGAGCAAATTTGAGAATTAAATTCTACATTTTCTGTAGAACAATTATCTATACAAGCATCCACTTCACCTAGAAAAGGAAGACATAAAACTTCTGAAATATGAAAATATTTTGATCTAAAAGATGTTAAAATTGGGAGCAAAATAGAAAATAGAGCCCAATGTAAATATTGTACTAAAAATTATGCTTATATTTCTAGTAGCTCTACTAGCACCATTGGTAGACATTTTCAAAAATGTCACTTAAATTAGAAAACACGAGATTCAACAAAATCTCAATTAAATATTAGTGGTAGTGACATTTTCATATATTCACAAAATAGAATGAGAGAAGGAATAACACAACTTGTAGAACAATCCGAGTTATCTTTATTATTCACTGATAGTGAAGTGTTTGAAAAATTTATGAAAAATATGTTATTTCTAGTTTTAAACCTGTTCTTAGAAGTACTATGAGAAATGATATTCTCAAAATGTTTATGAATATAAAAAATGAATTAATTATTGTAACGACCTGAAAATCCTCCGTGACTCCCGGTTCGCTACCAACTACTACTAGTCACCAACCCTTATATCCTCTACTAAATATTTTTTAGAAATTGGAAAGTTTTATTTTTCGACTCAAAATGACTCTTTTTTTTTTACTCAAAACGTCTTCCAAAAGAATATGCATAAATGCCGCAGCGAAAACTCTTTTAAAATCGATTTAAAGAAACTTTACTTTTAAAACATAAAAATAAAGAGACCGGTCGACACCTGCAAAAGCCGGTCGACACTTAAGTTGTCTCGGGTTTCCATCGGTCGATACTGGCAAATACCGACCGACACTACATATCTCTTGGGTCCTTTCATCGGTCACACCGGGGACACCCGTCGACACTTCTACCCCAATTTTAGAGAGGGGTCGACACCCGCTGTTGCAGGTCGATACATTGATCCTCTCTATCTGCGCAGGTTGACCCTCGTGGTCGACACTGCTGTCAATTTTACACGGACTGGTCGACACTTGTACTTAGGGGTCGACACCTACTTCGACTCTGCCCTGCGCAGGTCGAGTCTCGCGGTCGACACTCACCCTCTATTTTACACTGATTGGTCGACACCTATGGACTTTGGTCGACACTTTGCACCCAGAAACTTCAACAGAATTCAACAAAACAACAAGAATTTTGACTAAACGTTTAAAAACCATAAATCCATTTCTCGACTCAATCTACAACCTGTTATGCACGCTAAAATACTCAACCCAAATTCAAATATCTCTTTTACATTAAAATAACTAAGTACGCCTCAAAATACCTCACCACCCCTATTTACACCCTCCATAGTCAAAATGCCTCAACAGCTGGCCCAGTCGTCCCGCGAGCGTTCTCCTCAAACTGCCTTCTAGTCTTAGACATGCTCAGGATACTCACTAGCTGCTGCGTCATCACCTACATCACAGAACTCAACTATTAGCCTAATACTAAGTAAGTAATACATATAAACTTAAACACTGAAAAACATTCACATCCTAACATATGCAGTTTCTACAGTTTCATCTTTACTTTCGTTTTCATCTCTTTCTTACATCTTCTTTATCTTCTTACTACTGGCTTTTTCTTTACGTGTTAGATCGAGATGACACACCTCACGGTCCACCTCACTGGACAAGGCCAAACTCGATCTAGTAAAGTGACACACCTCGCGGTCCACCTCACTGGATAAGGTCACCACGTAAAGTGGAGGAAGAGTGATACACCTCGCGGTCCACCTCACTAGACAAGAGCACTCAACATCACCTTTATTTCTTCTTACGTATCTTCTCATTTCATTTGTCTCATCACATCCTACTATTTTACTTCATAAAAACATGAAAATTCATTTTCGTTTCGTTTCGTAATTTAAAACCATGATGCATATTACAAAGCATAACATAAAGTAAACGTGCAATGCAACCTTTCAAAATTCACCAAATAGGTTAAAAATAACATTGCTTAACTAAACCCATGAACTTCTAACTAAAACGGGTCACCAATTTGGTTCGGCCGAAAACCAGCCTAAACTTCGGATGCGCATAACTTTTGCATCCGTTATCGGAATCGAACGGTTCAAGTGGCTAAACGTCTCCTTAGCAATCTTGTTTAACATATAAAGACAAATTTTAAAACGGTAAGCTACAGGTAGATGAAAAACACCAAAAACCAAAATTGCCCTTTTTATCCAAATTTCACATTTTCGTTTCCTTCAACCAAAACTCACTCAAAACTAGCTTTACACATTAAAAACAGCAATGCTAATGCTACACGTCACAATTCTACGAAAAACGCTCACTAATTTGACTCGGTCCAAAATTTGACATAAACTTCCGACGCGCATAACTTTTGCGTCGGATATCAGAATCGAACGATTCTAGTGGCCATATGTTCCTCTAACAACCTAATTTAATCCACAAAAACAGAATTTAAAACGATAAACCAAAGCTAGGCCGAAATGGCCAAAAACAGAACCTGTTCGTGCACAAAACAAAAACCATTTTTGATTTCAATTCAAATTCCAAAATTTCTATATATAGTCAATCACATTCACATCAATTCAGCATAATCTGAACTAAAATCAGAAAATTCAAGCTTGAACTTGAATTCCGACTCAACCTCTGCTCCACCCTTTTTTCTCCCCTACTAGACACTCACTGTCTATTCTTTAAGCACTCACATTCACAGCCTAAGTCGACCCCTATACCGAGCCAAACCCTCGGAAAAACTGGAAAGACTCGAGCTCTCACGCTCGGTCGACAAGAGCCAAAACAGGGGAGACACTCACGTGTGGTTTTCAGCTTGGGAAGAACCGCAGCCGCACCTCCACTTCGGCTCGCTGGAACATTCCGCGCACTGGCGTCTCACCCTCGGTGATCGGTCGTCGGAATCTCCCTCCCCGATCACTCTCCCGCGTCTCCCTTCTCGGGCGTTTAGCTCGCAGAACACGTGAAGTGGAATGGCTTCTTCGTGAAGCCATTCCACTTAACATGTTTTATTTATTTATTTATTTTTAAATTTTAATTAATTAAATTACCAAAACATCCTCACGTATTTTTATCGTCCGTAACTTTGTTAAATTCTCGTCCTCCCGACTTTAAAATTTCGAAAATCATCACAAAACTAGACTCCGAGTTTTATAACTTAATTTATCCGTTAAAATATTTCTCGAAACTCCAACTGAGGTTAAATTAAAAATTTCAAAAATTATATTTAAAATTCAAAATTTTCAAGGTTATTACAAATGCTCCCTTCCAGGTTCCAAGCCATCACCAATAACAACAAGATCTTCAATCCATTCAATTCTAAAAAACTAAGCAATCAAGTTGTTTAATGGTACACTCCTCGTTGACGAAGCCTTAATTACTTCATTTCTCTCTCCAATCTTGTAGTTTAGGAAGTAGAGACTCATATGCATTAAGTTTTTCAATCTAATCTCCTTTGTATCATTTCAGAGCGACTCGGTTACTAGCTACTCAATCCTTGGCTTAGAGCAAGAAATAACACAGTCTTCCTGATACGATCCAAGGAAGCCAAAAATTAAAGTTTCAATAAAAGATTTTTCAAGTACGGGTAAAAAATCATTAAAAGAAGATGATATATTTGAAAGTGTAAAACAAGAATTTTTAATTACGAACCGAGGTGAAACCAGGCTCAAAATCAAAGACCACGAAACATTTGAAGATATGAAAGGAAACCATGAAGGAAGAATTGCCAAAAAAAAGATCAAAATGCAGGGAAATGCGTGAAATGCACGGTGGAGAGCGCACAGGCTCGTAGAAGGTGTGATGGACTCATGCGGAGAGAGCAGCGTGTGCAAACCTAGTAACTCACGTGCAATAGTCACACAAGTGTAGAGCACGCACCATGCAACCATCCATGCACCAACTTTCCAAAACTAGAATTTTTTCATTTGGATACCTTTTACGGTTTTCATATTTTTTATTTTGACATTTATAGGGTTTACCATATTTTTAGGGATATTTTAGACTATTTAATATTTTTTTAGGATTTATTTGTATTCTATTTAAACACAATGTTTGTAATCGTTTGGGGAGAATTACAATGAAATAAACTTTCGTTTTTGAGAGGATTTTTTCTTGAATTCTTTATGAAGAACTAGATCTTCTTCAAGGAAAAACTTGAGAGATCAACTTGATAGCTTTAGTTCTAACCAACAAGTTTGGTCTGGGTCAAGCTCATGTTTCTTGATAACTTTGGTTAAATCGACAAGATTCGATTGGAGTCAAGTTCCTTTTTATTTGATTCAAAGGCGTTCCTAAGTTTCTATTCCACGTTCTTGAAAGATCTCAAGTTTGATATACATGTGGTTCTCATCACCTCTGTAACACCCAAGAATTTCAGTCATTTTAATTTTTTGATTTATGTATAGGTCAACAGTGAAATTTGAGTCGGAATCAAGGGAGGGAAGTTTGTATCGTTAGGTAAAAAATTATTTTGAGGCTAATGGTGGAGAGAAAAATTTAAGAATACAACTGGAACCGGATGGAATCACAGATTTATGAAACGATTAAAGATGGGGGGCAGTTTGGTAATTAGGAAAATATAAAATAAAATAAAAATGAAATGAATAAAGAGAGAACACCATCGGTGTTCTCCCTCTCCTCAACGCCATCCCTCTGGTTCTTCTTCTCCCGCGAGACAAGCTTCAGCGATCGACTTTCGTTCTGCCGTGAATCTTCAAATCTACGATATGTTTTACTTAGTTCTTGGTAGATAGTTAGTATGCTGGTTGTTTTAGTGACAAAAATGGAGTTAACTAGGGTATCGGGTGATTCAGTGAAAACTTAGGAAAGAAAATGAACGTAGAGTCGATTTTGATCTGCATGTTGATGCCTAAGCTAGGAATATGAGTAGATTACGAGTTTTTATGGAGAAGATTGAGTATGTAGATAACCGAACAACTCGGGTTACGGAACGGATTCCTTTCGGCCAAGCTGTAGGTGTGGGATTAGGAAATTTGTGAGACCGTTAGAAACTAGACGTCTTGAGGAGTCCGTAGCATTTTGAATCATCCAAATCGGATGATTATTGGGTAAGTTATGCGTTTCCAAATTTAGTCAGAAATTTTGTAGAAATTTCGAGTTTAGCTAGAAGTGATGGTTTACTGAGGATTTATGATTCCGTGTTAAAGCCTACAAATTTGGAGACGAGTATGATTGATGAAATGTGCGGTTTTATAGGTTTCCCAGTTAGCGAGCCGTATACGAATCACGAGTGCCAAGGACGCCAGGTGAGTAGTGTAAGTAATGTAGTAGGAGTTTTGCCTTTGGGCCTAATCACAGTTCAGTAGGATGCATTGCACGTTTATGTTACGTTATACTTTATTGAATGTGCGTCATGGATTTAAATTACGAGAACGAAACGAAAGTGAATTTTCATGTATTTATGTGACAAAAACAATAGGACGTGAGTAGTGAAGAACGAACGTGAGAAGATACGTAAGTAGATAATGAAGGTGGGGTTGAGTTACCTTGTCTAGTGAGGTGGACCGGTTCAGTGAGGTGGACCGCAAGGGGTATTAATCTTCCTCTGCTTTACGTGGTGGCCTTGTCGAGTGAGGTGGATCGGTCGAGTGAGGTGGACTGTGATTTTTGTCACTTTACTAGATCGGGGTTGACCTTATCTAGTGAGGTGGACTATGGGGTCACCTCGGTCTAGCGCGTAAAGAAGAACCCAATAGTAAGAAAATAAAGAAAATGTAAGAAATAGAAGAAAACGAAAGTAGAGACGAAACTGCAGAAATTGCATGAGTTCTGTGATGTAGGTGACTACACGAAAGTCAGTAAGTACTCAAAGCGAGTCCAGGACCAGGAGGCAGTTGAAAGAGGACGTTTGTGGATGATCCGGCCAGCTGTTAGTGCATTTTGGACGTGGTGTTCATAGGTATGGGTTTAGGGAGCGGGTAGAGATGGTTTTGAGTCTTTTTGTAAGTAAAAGGATTTCCAACATTTGTAGTCGTGTTGGTGTATATAATGGATTTCGAGTTGATTGGAAAAGTGTGTGTTGGGTCATTATTAGAGTTATATCGATGTCCAATCGATTTCGTGAAGTTTTTAAGGTTTTTACTGAGGTTCTAGGGAGGAAGTGTCGACCGAAGTCCATAGGTGTCGACCGGTCAGTGTAAATGGGAAGGTGAGTGTCGACCGTGGGATTCAATGGGTGCGGGTAAAGAGAAGTTAGGTGTTGACCGGTGACCGTGGGTGTCGACCGATTAGTGTAAAATCAGTGAGAGTGTCAACTGCGGGAGTCGACCTGCGTAGGCAGAGAGGGTCAAAGTGTCGACCTGTGAAAGCAGGTGTCGACCACTCTCTGAAATGAATGTGGAAGTGTCGACTGGTGATTCCTAGTTTTGACTGATGAGAAGATCCGAGGGGAACCAAGTGTTGACCGGCGTTTGCCAGTGTCGACCGATGCAAACCCGAGACGACCCAGGTGTCGACCGGCGTTTGTAGGTGTCGATCGGTCTCTGCATTTCTATGTTTCAAAAAGGTGAAGTCCATTGAAACTATATTTCAAGTGAGTTTTCCGCTGCAATGCTGATTAAAAATGTTTTCGAAAATGTCGTCTTCAGTCGAGGAATTAAGGTTTTAAAATTTTATACAAAATTGTCGAGGAAATAAGTAAGTGTACGGTTGGCAACCCGGGTCCGGGGACGACTCGGGGGCGTTAAAGATGTGGTATCGGAGCAGTGAACGTACCAGAAACGGGGAGGTTTACGGGGCATTACAGTTATGGTATCAGAGCCTTTACCCAACTGAAAGTGTGGCCGATGAGAGTGTCGGGGCCTTATAGAGGGGGCTGAATTGTGAAGGCATGAGGGTCTCTCACAATTCCCACACCGCTTGGGGAAAAGTAAAGGGGACAGTCGATCAGTAGTAGGAGGGGGTGTTACGGGTGTTATAGACAGTGAGCCAAACCGTTCAGATGAAGGCCTAATAGCGCCGATTGCCACGCAACGTACTTCGACAACTGTAAATATTTCTTAGAACCCTCGCATTTTAACTACACTTACTGGATGTTGTTGTATATAGGATTAACGCTTTGGTTAGAAAGCAGCGTCGGATTGTAGGCGATATGGATGAGGCCGTCAGGCAGCTTACTGAGTTGGTCAACTGCCAGTCTTAGCAACCGGAGCGGTTTATGAGTCGAGAGGACCAGGGTCAGCCTAGCGCTAGTGCCTCTTAGGATTGTAGGGAAAGAACGTCCCAGCAGAAGGTCCTAAAGAGGCCTAGTGACAGCTCTAGCACCCAGGGGAGCAACAAGCGGTCTCAGGGATCGGGACAGTTTTTGGTATGCCCTAAATGTCAGAGGAATCATCCCGGTGGGTGTAGACGGGCTCGAGATGATGCAACAACTGTGGTGAGGCAGACCACATATCTAGAGGTTGTCAGAAGCCGCGACAGAATCGGTACTTCAACTGCAATGAAGTGGGGCATTTTGTTAGGAATTGCCTGAACTCGAGCGAGGCTTCAGCGGTGGTAGCACCGGGGACCTTCGTCCTTAGTGAACCGGATGATGCCGCCCAGGCATCGGTGATCTCAGATAATATTTTTATTCCGGGTATGACGGCTTATACTGAGAGTTTAAGTTCTATAGAATAGAAGTTGATGGGGAAAACTATAGAATAGAAGTTGATGGGGAAAACTTAAGGTAGAAATTTGAGGTTAAAGTTAAAAAAATTACGGTTGTGAGACGTAAGCGTAAGACTTATATTCGAGGTGGCACATAGTGTAGCCCTTATTAGGGAACAGTAAGGATGAGTGGTAATCGAGAGACTTAGTTTACAAAATTTTGAGAACTTACACGGTAGGGTTAAGTCGACGGAATTAAGTGTCAAATTAAACTTAAATGTTTAAATTGGACAGGCGTAGTCTGACGAAATGAAGTAACCAACCCTGAATAAGGAATTATGGGGATGTCAAGGGTATTTGGACATCGGGGAACCTTGACATGAAGCCCGTTCTTGTGGTTAACGGAATGACTAGACAGCCAAAGAATAATATGAAGTCAGAACTCACATACTTGATGACAATAGGACTATTCTGTTAGAAGGGTTGCGTAGAGTATTGGTTGGGAAGTTAGAAGTTTAAATTAAGTTGAAGAGCTATACGTGAAGATAAATCAATCAACGAGAAGTTAAGGAAATAGAGGAGTATGTCGTATAACTTAGTTTAGAAATTCAAAGACCATGTTTTAGCGGTCATTTGGTTACATACAACTCGAAGACATAGGGATTATATTAAATGTTAGCTCAAAGCTTTAAGGAATCAATGGAAAATTAAGGACAACTTTGTATAGAGTTATATCCAGTGACCGGATAAGACCACTACTCCAGGAAATGGGTATCAATGTGAAGACTTGTAACCATCGTAGTATGACGAAGACAGTAAGTAGTGAGAATATCAAATACCTTATGACTAAGATTGTAATGGGACGCTTACTCAAAGGGGGTGTGATGTGCATTCTAGGTAACAAGTTTTAGAATATGACTGATCAGTTTAAGGTTTAAGATTCAGGATAAGGAAGGGGTTTCTTAAATATTTAGTATTGCCCAATAGAGGAGCATGACCCATTGCAAAGAGGTTAAGGTACTGGATCCAAAATTCTGCATTCTAACGTGCATGTTAAGGGAGTAGATATATATATGACTAGGTTGGGAGATTTAAACTAGTTGAAACAAAAGATCGAGAAATCTAAGAAAAGTTAGGAGTTCAAGTGCATGATTTCTCATAATCTAAGTTGTAAATGACTTGATTAAAGGATGATTGTTTGAGGCTCTAATTGAGGAATATTTTGAGGAGTTACGTCGTTGAGGTGGTGGATTACCAACAAGGATTTTATAGTTGTTTAGTTACCAGTGAGAGATTAAGAACTTAGAAAATTCTAACTAAGATGCGTAATCGAAACGAAAGTTACTCGAGGAGATCTAGGGTAGTATTTTATCAACGATGCGAAGTGTGAGTTGGGAGTTTAGAATTGTATGAGGATTTTGTTGGGGTTATAGTAAGTCGAGTAGAATCATCTAATGAAGGACCTGAGGACTTAAGAATTTAAAAGGAGATTTGGAGCAACAATGTAGCATGGTCTACAGTAAGTTTACAAACAATGAAATTGATGGATGAATTATTGAATAGAAGTGAGTATGGGAGTGGGAAAGATATTTAAAAATAGTTGAAGTTAGAGTAAATAGCTTGGAATGGTTCAAGTATGAAGCCTTTAAGGATGATCAAGATAGAGGAGTTGAGATTTGAGAGTGTCCTAACCAAAGGAGACTCAGATGTGGATTTAGAATAGAAGACTTTGAAAAGTTAGGTCATAGTTGGTTAGGTTAATGAGCAAAGTACAAAATTGAGTTATGAGAGTGGGATAGTGCTCAATATGGAGTTAAGGATGCAGATCATTTAAAATGAATGTTGTAAAAGTGATCGTAGGGTCAGAATTTATTTCATGGTTTTAGGAGTTATTGACAGGAAGAACATGAGATTAAGGTCTTAATGGGTGAGCCACTAAAGTCTTGGGACATAGATTAGATATAGAACGAACTTGAGGGTAAGAAAAACGATCACAGGTTAAAGAATGAAGTTAATCATAAGGGTGTTTAAGAGCTGAAATCTCAAAATAGGTTTGGCGCTATTTAAAGAGAGACTAGATATGAGAGAATGGATTTGGTAGCGTCAATATCAGGAAGTGATCGTTACGCAAATTTTGGAGGACAAAATTTTTTTAAAGAGGGTGAGATGTAACACCTGAGAATTTCAGTCATTTCAATTTCCAGATTTACGTATAGGTCAACCGTGAAATTTGAGTCGAAATCAAGGGCGAAAAGTTTGTATCGTTAGGTAAAAGATTATTTTGACGGTAATGGTGGAGAGAAAAATTTAAGAATCCAACCAGAACCAGACGGAATCACAGATTTATGTAACGATTAAAGGTAGGGGCAGTTTGGTAATTAGAAAAAATATAATAATAAAAAGAAATAAAAATGAAATGAATAAAGAGAGAACACCATCGGTGTTCTCCCTCTCCTCAGCGCCATCCCCCTGGTTCTTCTTCTCCCGCGAGAAAAGCTTCAGCGATCCACTTTCGTTCTGCCATGAATCTTGAAATCTACGGTATATTTTAGTTAGTTCTTGATAGATAATTAGTATGCTAGTTGTTTTAGTGAAAAAACGGAGTTAACTAAGGTATCGGGTGATTCGGTGAAAACTTAGGAGAGAAATTGAACGTAGAGTCGATTTTGATCGGCATATTGATGCCTAAGCTAGGAATAGGAGTAGATTATGAGTTTTTATGGAGAAGATTGAGTGTGTAGATAACCAAACGACTCGGGTTACGAAACGGGTTCCTTTCTGCCAAGCTGTAGGTGTGGGATTAAGAAATTGGTGAGACCGTTAGAAACTAGACGTCCTGAGAGGTTCGTAGCATTTTGAATCGTCCAAATCGGACGATTATTGGGTAAGTTATGCGTTTCCGAATTTAGTCAGAAATTGTGTAGAAATTTTGAGTTTAGCTAGAAGTGATGGTTTAGTGAGGATTTATGATTCCGTGTTAAAGCCTACGAATTTTGAGACGGGTATGATTGATGAAATGTGCGGTTTTATAGGTTTCCCAGTTAGCGAGCCGTATACGAATCACGAGTGCCAAGGACGCCAGGTAAGTAGTGTAAGTAATGTAGTAGGAGTTTTGCCTTTGAGTCTACATCACAGTTCAGTAGGATGCATTGCACGTTTATGTTACGTTATACTTTATTGAATGTGCATCATGGATTTAAATTACGAGAATGAAACGAAAGTGAATTTTCATGTATTTATGTGACAAAAACAATAGGACGTGAGTAGTGAAGAACGAACGTGAGAAGATACGTAAGTAGATAATGAAGGTGAGGTTGAGTTACCTTGTCTAGTGAGGTGGACCGGTTCAGTGAGGTGGAGCAGTTCAGTGAGGTGGACCGCAAGGGGTATTACTCTTCCTCCGCTTTACGTGGTGACCTTGTCCAGTGAGGTGGACCGTGATTTGTGTCACTTTATTAGATCGGGGTTGGCCTTGTCCAGTGAGGTGGACTATGGTGTCACCTCGGTCTAGCGCGTAAAGAAGAACTCAGTAGTAAGAAGATAAAGAAAATGTAAGAAAGAGACGAAAACAAAAGTAGAGACGAAATTGTAGAAATTGCATGTGTTAGGAGATGTTTGATTTTAGTGTGAGTTTTTACGTGCATTACTTACTTAGCATTAGACTAATAGTTGAGTTCTGTGATGTAGGTGCCGCACTAAGGCCGGTGAGTACTTAGAGCGAGTCCGGGATTAGGAGGCCGTTGGAGAAGGACGTTCGTGGATGATCCGGCTAGCTGTTAGTGCATTTTGGACGTGGTGTTCATAGGTATGGGTTTAGGGAGCGGGTAAAGGTGGTTTTGAGTCGTTTTGTAAATAAAAAGATTTCCAACATTTGTAGTCGTTTTGGTGTATATAATGAATTTCGAGTTGATGGGAAAAGTGTGTGTTGGGTCATTATTATAGTTATGTCGATGTCCAATCAATTTCGTGAAGTTTTTAAGGTTTTGACTGAGATTCCGGGGAGGAAGCGTCGACTGAAGTCTATAGGTGTCGACCGGTCAGTGTAAATAGGAAGGTGAGTGTCGACCGTGGGGTTAAAGATTTCCAACGTTTGTAGTTGTTTTGGTGTATATAATGGATTTCGAGTTGATGGGAAAAGTGTGTGTTGGGTCATTATTACAGTTATGTCGATGTCCAATCGATTTTGTGAAGTTTTTGAGGTTTTTACTGAGGTTCTGGGGAGGAAGCGTCGACCGAAGTCTATAGGTGTCGACCGGTCAGTGTAAATGGGAAGGTGAGTGTCGACCGTGGTGTTCGACTGGTGCGGGCAGAAAGAAGTGAGATGTCGACCGGTGACCGTGGGTGTCGACCGATCAGTGTAAAATTAGTCAGAGTGTCGACCGCAGGGGTCGACTTGCGCGGGCAGAGAGGGTCAAAGTGTCGACCAGTGAAAGCAGGTGTCGACCACTCTTTGAAATGAATGTGGAAGTGTCGACCGGTGATTGCTAGTGTTGACTGAGGAGAAGGCTCGAGGGGAACGCAGTGTTGACCAGCATTCGCAATGGTCGACCGATGCAAACCCGAGACGACCCAGATGTTGGCCGGCGTTTGCAGGTGTCAACCGGTCTCTGCATTTCTATGTTTTAAAAAAGTGAAGTCCATTTAAACCGTTTTTAAATGCGTTTTCCGCTGCAATGCTGATTAAAAATGTCGTCTTCAGTCGAGGAATTAAGGTTTTAAAATTTTATATGAAATTGTCGAGGAAACAAGTAACTGTACGGTTGGCAACCCGGGTCCGGGAACGACTCGTGGGCGTTAAAGATGTAGTATCGGAGCAGTGAATGTACCAAAAACGGGGAGGTTTATGGGGGCGTTACAACGTCCCTTGAGAGCTTATCAATAACTTCTATAAATTTGAAACTAGGTAAGTTGTACTCAACAACATTCAAAAAATATCCTTTAACCATAGCTAAAACATTCACAGCCTTTGTGTGAAAAGTGTCTAGCCAAGGAGACAAATCAATTCCAACACCAAAATGATCTTCAATGAAAACAATTCCAAGAGGCATATCATTCAATTTAGTAGTTAGCATATACCTTCTTGACATGGCTGGGAGGACTAGACTGTCCTCCTTATCATTGAGCCTCCTACTTTGTAAGGAATTAAAAGCACCAAGGAATCCAAGTCAAGCTCTACAAATATATCCATGGAATCTATGTTGAAACAACTCCATTAATTATCAAAGAGGAAACTCAGCTTCTGTTCAAACATTGACTACAAATATTTTGCTCCCTTTCAAATTCATCTTCTAGGGTTTGGAGAGTAAGAGGTCTTTGAATGACCATGAATATAAGTTCCTCTTGAGCCTAAAACATCTTCTCATGATTATTTTCTCCATCAATTGTTATCTCTTATTTCGAACAATCTTCTTCATCCGTTTGAGGTTCCATCATGAGTGATGACCCTTTGTGTAGATATATGAGTTCTTCCATTCTTCACCTTCATTAGTTACAACCAATAAGTCATCTTCACATACTTTATCATGTAGAAGTCTCTCAAGTTGGTTTGAATCATCAAAAGATTTGTTAGAGAACCTCGGTCTAAGCCACTCTTAAAGACTGTGTTCTTCCTCCTCGTCTTCTTCCCACATAATCTTCAAAATTTATCTTCTTTCACTTACGTTAACCTTTTCCATTTTTAACAGAGTTCTTGGTCTCTTTATTAACTGGATCTTCTAAATTAGTAAATGGAAGTGAAAACATAATTGACTTGGAATATTTTAGAGCATACCTTTTTCTCATGAATCTTTTCATCATGTCCTATGAGTTTATGACTTTTTCACCATCTCTTATTCACTCAATATTAAGTCTTCTTCACAACAAAGATACTTGTTGAGTCTTGATGAGGCAAGTTTTGTTGGTTTTTGGGGTCCCTGATGTAACAACCGGAATTATTCGGGTTTTGTAATTATAATCAGTGTAGTCTTTGTCGGAATGATGAGCGGAGAATTTCTACCCCGAAGTAAAACATTATTTTGAGACTAATGGAAAAGAGAAAAATTTAAGAATCCAGTCGGGATCGGACCGTATAACAGATTTATTAAACGGGTAAGGATTAGGGGCAAAAGAGTAATTAGGATTATTTATATTAAATAATTTAATCCGATTCTTCTTCTTCTTCTTCGTCGTCTTCGTCTTCCTCTTCGTCTTCCTCTTCTCCTGCACGAGAAGCTCGGCATTTCCCTTTCAGCAGCCAACGATCAACCGTTTCCCCTTTCGTTCTTCAAATTTTTGGTAAGTTTTAGTTAGTTCTTGATAGATAGTAGTGTTTTAGTTATTTTGAGCGGTAAAAGTGGAGTTAGAGAGAGTTTTGGGTGAACCCTAGGAAGGAGATACAAACTTTGGAAGTTTTAGTTGATTTTCGTATGTATGCTAGTATTTAAGCAAGGAATAGGAGTGAGTTATAAGTTTATAACTGAATAACCTGGGTTACGGGATGGGTTCCGTTTGGCCACATTTGGCTAAACTGTATGTGTGGAATTAGGAAATTGATGAGACCATTAGAAACTAGATATCACGAGAAACCCGTGGCATTTCGAATCGTCCAAATCAGACTTGTATTGGTGGAGTTGTGAATTTTTGAAGGATAGTCAGAGCGTTAGTTAGAATTTCGGTATAGACTGAGTGGAGATTTAGTGGTTGATTCCTTTAAAGTTTTATGGAGTTAATGGAAAGTGGAGCTAATAGGTGTGTGGTTTTATAGGTTTTCAAGTTAACGTACGAGATTTGGATTATGAGTGCTAAAGACGCCAGGTAAGTAATGTAATAAGAGTTTTGCCCTCGGACCTACATCACAGTACAGTAAGATGCATTACACGTTTATTTTATGTTATGCTTTATTGATGGTGCATCATGGTTTTAATTTACGAGACGAAACTAAAATGAATTTCCATGTTTTTACGAACTGAAGTAGTAGGATGAGATGAAACGAATGAAATGAGAAGATACGTAAGAAGATAATATAGGTAGGGTTGAGTGGTCTTGTCCTGAGAGGTGTACCGCGAGGTGCATCACTCTTCCTCTGCTTTATGTGGTGACCTTATCCCGAGAAGTGAACCGCGAGGTGTGTCACTTTACTAGATTGAGGTTGGCCTTGTGATAAGAGGTGGACCGCGAGGTGTGTCACCTTAATCTAGCACGTAAAGAAGAACCCAGTAGTAAGAAGATAAAGAAGATGTAAGAAAGAGCCGAAAACGAAAGTAGAGGCGAAGCTGTAGAAACTGCATGTGTTAGAAAATGTTTATTGTCAGTGTGTTTTATGCATTACTTACTTAGCATTACACTAGTAGTTGCGTTCTGTGATGTAGGTGACGACGCAGCAGCTAGTGAGTATCCCGAGCATGCCTAGAACTAGGAGGCAATTGGAGGAGGACTGTAACGCCCCGAAAATCCTCCGTGATTCCCGTTTGCTACCAACTACTACTCGTCACTATCCCTCATACCCTCTACTAAATATTTCTTAGAAATTGGGAAGCTTTATTTTTCGACTGAAAACGACTCTTTTTTTTTTTTTCTCAAAACGTCTTCCAAAGAAAATACATATAAATACCGCAGCAGAAACTCGTTTAAAATCGGTTTGAAGAAAATTCATTTTTAAAACATAAAAATCAAGAGACCGGTCGACACCTGCAAGAGCCGGTCAACACTTAAATTGTCTCGGGTTTCCATCGATCGACACTGGCAAACACCGGTCGACACTACATATCTCTCAGGTCCTTTCATCGGTCGACACCGGGGACACCGGTTGACACCTCTACCCCCATTTTAGAGAGGGGTCAACACCCTCTATCACAGGTCGACACCTTGATCTTCTCTGTCCGCGCAGGTCGACTCTCGCGGGCGATACCGCTGACAATTTTATACGGGCCGGTCGACACTTGTAGCTAAGGGTCGACACCTACTTCGACTCTGCCCTACGTAGGTCGAGTCTCGCGGTCGACACTCACCCTCTAATTTACACTGACCGGCCGACACCTATGGACTTCGGTCGATACTTTGCACCAAGAAACTTTAACAAAATTCAACAAAACAACACGAATTTAGACTAAACGTTTAGAAACCATAAATCCACTTCTCGACTCAATATACAAACCTATTACGCACGCCAAAATACTCAACCCAAATTCAAATCTCTCTTTTACATCAAAATGGCTAAATACGACTCAAAATACCACATTACCCATACTTACACCAGCCATAGTCAAAACGCCTCAACAGGTCGCTCAGTCGTCCTACGGGCGTCCTACTCGAACTGCCTCCTACTTCTAGGCATGCTTGGGATACACACTAGTGCTGCGTCATCACTTACATCATAAAACTCAACTATTAGACTAATGCTAAGTAAGTAATGCATAAAACACACTAAAATCAAACATCTCCTAACACATGCAATTTCTACAGTTTCGTCTCTAATTTTGTTTTCGTCTCTTTCTTACATTTTCTTTATCTTCTTACTACTAGATTCTTCTTTACGCGCTAAACCGAGGTGACCCCATAGTCCACCTTACTGGACAAGGCCAACCCCGATCTAGTAAAGTGACACACATCACAACCCACCTCACTGGACCGGTTCACCTCACTGGACAAGGCCACCACGTAAAGCGGAGGAAGAGTAATACCCCTTTTATGGTCCACCTCACTGAACCGGTCCACCTCACTGGACGAGGTAACTCAACCCCACCTTCATTATCTTCTTACGTAGCTTTTCATTTTGTTCATCTCAATACATCCTACTGTTTCGTTTCGTAAAAACATGGAAATTCTTTTTCGTCTCGTGTCCTACTTTAAAATGATGATGCACAACCATGAAAGCATAACATAAAGTAAACGTGCAATGCATCCTACTAAACTGTGATGTAGGCTCGAAGGCAAAACTCCTACTACGTTACTTACCTTGCGTCCTTAGTACTCGTATATGAACCTCGTATTTCGCTTGCTTATGGGAAACCTATAAATTGCATAACTATCAGATTTACAGTCCATGAAATCCACAATTTCTAAGGAAATAACCTCTATCAACCCATCTAACTAAACTCCCAACATTCTCCACAAATTTCGATCAATTTCGGAATTGCCTAACTTATCCATTACTTGTCCTATTCGGACGATTCAAAATGTTACGGATTTCACATGACGTCTAGTTTCTAACGGTCGATACAATTTCCTAATCCCTCACTTATAGCTTGGCTGAACGGAACCAGTTCAGTAACTTGGGTTATTCAATTATCTACTGCTTCAATCTTTTCCATAAAACCACGAAATCTACTCCTATTTCTAACTTAAACACTAACATGCTGGTCAAAATCAACTCTACACTCAATTTCTCTCCTAGGGTTTCACCGAACTCTCTCCCTAATTCCACTTTTACCGCTCAAAATGACTAAAGGACTAGCTATCTACTGAAAACTAACCAAAACTTACCGTAGATTTGAAAATACAGATGAGAACGCAAGGAAATCGCCGTTGGAAGAGAACGTTGAGCTCCTCAGGCGGAAGAAGTAGCAGAAGTAGTAGAAGAAGAAGAAGAAGAAGAAGAAGAAGGGGGGGAGGGGGAAGATCCGTTCCTCCCTCTGTTTTTATTATTATTATTATATATATATATATATATATATATATATATATATATATATATATTTTAATAAATTAATTAATTCTAATTATCATTTCGTCCTCAACCATAACTCTTTCGATAAATCTACTATACGGTCGGTGCTCATATAAAATCTTAAAATTTCTCATTCACCATTATTCCTAAAATAATCCTTTACCTAACGTTACAAACTTTTCGGTCTCGATTCCTACTCGAATCTCGCCGTTGACCGATACGAAATTCTGAAAAATTGAATTAACTGAAATTTTTCGGCTATTACATTTCACCCTCCTTAAAAGAAATTTTGTCCTCAAAATTTCGTTACCTGAATAGTTCTGGGTATCAGCTCATCATGTTCTGCTGCCGCTTCCAAGTTGCCTTTTCTACGTTGTGGTTGCGCCACAAAACTTTCACCAGTGGTATTTCCTTGTTGCATAGAGTCTTCACTGCATAATTCAGAATCTCCACTGGCTTCTCTTCATACACTAATGTGGGTTGAACCTCCACATCTCGCTGTTCCACCACATGAGAAAGATCTCGTATACACTTCCTCAGCATGGACACGTGGAACACGTTGTGAATTCCATCCATAGAGGCTGGCAGCTGTAGCTGGTAAGCTGTCTTCCCTACTTTCTTCGTAATAGAAAATGGTCCAATAAATCTGGGGTTCAACTTGCCTCTTTTCTCAAATCTTACCACTCCTTTAAATGGCAAAACCCTCAAGAAGACTTCATCGCCCACACCAAATTCCAGCTCTCTTCTCCGACGATCTGCATAACTCTTTTGTCGGCTTTGAGCTGTTAAGATATGTTGCCGAATAAATGAAACTTTCTCTAATGTCTGCTGCAAAATATCCGAACCTATTAAACTTCATCCCAATAAAGCGGGGACCTGCACTTTCTCTCGTAAAGGGCATCGTATGGAGCCATACCTATCGTGGCCTGAAAACTGTTATTATAAGAAAATTCTACCAACGGCAGATATTTGCTCCATGACCCTTGGAACTCCAGTACACAAGCTCGAAGCATATCCTCTAGAATCTGAATAGTCCTCTCAGATTGTCTATCCGTCTGAGGATGAAACTGTGCTAAAACTGAGCTGCGTACCCATGGCCTTGTGCAAACTTTTCTAGAACTTCGATGTAAATCTATGGTCCCTGTTTGATACAATTGAAGTTGGAACTCCGTTCAATCGCATGATCTCTTGAACATATAGTTCGGCGAAGTGATCCATAGAATACGTCATCTTCACTGGCAGAAAATGGGCCGATTTGGTTAACTTATCCACTATCACCCATATTCCATCATAGCCCTTTGTTGTCCGAGGCAGCCCTACAATGAAATCCATCGCTATCTGCTCCCATTTCCATTCAGGTATCGGCAATGGCTGTAATTTTCCTGCTGGTCTCTGATACTTAGCCTTAACCTGCTGGCAGATCAAACACGCCTCTACGTACTTCGCCACCATTCTCTTCATATCAGGCCACCAGTAATGCTATTTGAGGTCCCTATACATCTTAGTGCTCCCTGGATGCACAGAAAATCTCGAGGAATGGGCTTCAGCCAATATTTTCCTCCGTAGCTCTTTATCATTCGGAACGAACCACCTATTTTGGAACTTAAGAATTCCGTCGTCCGAATAACTAAAATCTGACCTGTTGCTAGAAGCCATACTTGACTTAATATCTTTGCATTCAACGCTATCCTTCTGGGCCTGCTTAACCTTCTCTAAAATAATGGGCTGTAGAGACATAGCCGATAACATGACCGATACGTTCGACACCCCCTCTAATTCGAACTTCCGAAACTCCGCATCGAAAGCCACATGCATGCTTGAAATCATAGCCGAATTAGATGCCGTCACTCTGCTCAAAGCATTGGCTACTATGTTCGCCTTGACGGGATGGTACTTAATCTCGAGATCATAATCCTTCACAAATTCTAACCATCACCGTTGTCGCATGTTTAGCTCCTTCTAAGTAAAAATATACCTCAAGCTTTTGTGATTGGAATATATCTCGCATTGCTGTCCATATAGATAATGCCTCCAAATTTTCAGCGCAAAAACTACCGCAGTTAGCTCCAGGTCATGCGTTGGGTAGTTCTACTCATAAGTTTTCAATTGTCTAGAGGCATATGCTACCACCTTCTCTTTTTGCATTAATACACATCCCAGTCCCACCTTTGAAGTATCGCAGTAAATAGTAAACTTCCCGTCCTCAGTAGGAAGCGTCAGGATTGGAGCAGTAGTTAATCTCTGCTTCAACGTCTAGAAACTATGATCACAATCCTCAGACCATAGATATTTCACACTTTTCCTCGTTAACTGGGTCAGGGGTGCCGCAATCTTCGAAAATCCCTCAATGAATCTCCTGTAGTAACCCACTAACCCGCGAAAACTTTGTATCTCCATAACATTCTTCGGCTGTGGCCACTTCCTAACTGCATGGATCTTTGCTGGATCAACCGCTATTCCATCGCTTGAGATGACATGACCAAGAAAATGGATTCTATCCAGCCAGAATTCGCACTTTGAAAACTTTGCGTAAAGTTGGTGTCGCTTCAGAGTTTCCAACACCAATTTCAGGTGCTCCTTATGCTCCTCCTTGATCTGAGAGTACACCAAAATATCGTTGATAAACACTATGACGAATTTATCGAGATAATCATGGAACACTCTGTTCATCAGGTCCATAAAGGCTGCTGGAGCATTTATTACTCCAAAAGAAATCACTAGGAATTCATAATGTCCATACCGCGTCCTAAAAGCTGTCTTCGGAACATCCTCCGATTTGACCTTCAACTGATAATAACCCGATCTCAGGCCAATCTTCGAAAACACACACGCACCTGGAGCTGGTCAAATAAATCGTCTATCCTTGGCAGAGGGTACTTATTCTTAATCGTTAGCTTATTCAACTCTCTGTAGTCGACGCACATGCGTAACGACCCGTTTTTCTTCTTGACAAAAAAGAATCGGCGTGCCACACGACGAAAAGCTAGGGCGTATAAACCCTTTCTCTACCAATTCTTCTAATTGCTTCTTCAACTCTTTCAACTCTGCTAACACCAATCTATAAGGATTCTTTGATACTAGTTCAGCTCCCGGATACACATCTATAGCAAACTCTATTCCCCAGTCCGGAGGCAAACTAGGTAAATCATCTAAGAAAACTTCAGGGAAGTCTTGAATAATTAAAACATCTCGTGGTCTCGAATCCTTGGGAATCTGCATATCCATAATACTGGCAAGAAAACCAAACCACTCACCAGATAAAACTTGATGAGCACTGCCAGGAGCCATCACAGATATCTTCCGGACATTCTTTACGGCTTGAAAAGTATGCTTCTCACCATCTGGCGGTTGGAAGTTCACCGTGCCCGCCCTATAATCAATCGTGGCGTAGTGCTACAGCCAATCCATTCCTAGTATCATGTCATATCCCGTTATTCCCATAATAATGAGATCGGCCGATAAATTCTTACTTCCCACCAACACCACGCTATCACGCATTACTTGATTTGAGTGCATACGCTCACCAGAAAACAACATCACCACATAACCACAATAAGTTGATACAGGCCATATATCCAACGTAACCACGAATGTAGCCGCAATAAACGAATGTGTTGCACCCGAATCAATCAATGTATAAGCAGGTACAAAGTTTACCAATATAGTACCTGACACTACGGCTGGCTGGTCATCCTCGCCCGACTCGATCATGGCGAATACTCTCGGTCTTGTGCGCGTCGGACCTTTCTTCAAAGCTAGACAGTCTCTACTGATGTGGCCTACCTCGTTACAATTAAAACATCGTACAACCCGAGGCTTCGGACAGTCTTTGGCCACATGTCCGGCTTCATTGCAGTTGTAGCACTTTTCGGAGTTCCATCTGCACTCTCCCGGATGATACTTCATATATTTGGGGCACTGGGGGTATTGTACCGGTCCTTGCGGCCTCTTACTACTTCCCTGACTGCTAGAACCCTCACTAAACGTCTTTGTGCCTCTCTGTTGTGACGGCTGGGAATAGAACCCTCACTACTACTGCGGGGTCGTTTCTCTAAAGGATCTCCTGGAAGCCTCCCTCTGACTGATACAACTTCATCTCGGCTTCCGCCTTGGCCACCACCTCTGAGTAAGGCACATCCCATATGCCCGCTATCTTCACTCCTTTGTATATTTCCTGCCTCAATCGTTGTACAAACTGAAACACTTTATCCTCATTCCGGCTTACCAAATTGCTGGCAAATCGGGACAAGGACTTGAATCGCCGGTTGTACTCTATCACTGATATAGTTTGCTTCAACTGTAAAAACTCCATCCTCTTAGTTGCCTGCACCGTACTATTAAAATACTTGTCCTAGAAGGCCTTCTTGAACTTCTCCCAAGTCATGTGTTGAGTATTGATGGTGGCCTCTGTAGACTCCCACCAAAACCGGGCATCTTTTGCTAAATGAAAGGTGGCCAGTATAACTTTATCCTTTTCTTCAACCTACGCATATTTAAACATGCTCTCTATTGCTCGGATCCACTCCTCGGCAGCCATCGGGTCTGATACTTGTCCTTCGAAAGTCGGTGGCCGCAATCTCCGAAATCGGTCACCTGACTGGTCCTGACTAGAACTAGGGCCTGCACCTCCCTGTACTTCTCAGTTCAGCAACATTCCTAACTGCTGAGACTGACGATTTACTAATTCTGTCAACTGTCGGATCGTCGCAGAATCGTTCTCACTTCTCGGTTCGGTTGTCTCTCTTGGCACTCTGGGACGTCCTGGTCGTCTAGACATTCTGACTCTCTTTCCTAGACAATGGTCAACTATGCTCATAAGTATTCACTAAACAACACTAAACTTAAACACTTACAACTGTCGGAGCACGTCGTGCGGCGATAGGCGCTGTTGAGTAATCGTTTGAACGTTTTGACCAAATGGCTTTGATACCAACACTGTAACGCCCCAAAAATCCTCTGTGATTCTCGATTCGCTACCAACTACTACTCGTCACCATCCCTCATACCCTCTACTAAATATTTCTCAGAAATTGGGAAGTTTTATTTTTCGACTCAAAACGACTCTTTTTTTTGTTTTTTCTCAAAACGTATTTTAAAGGAAATACATATAAATACCGCAGCGAAAACTCGTTTAAAATCGGTTTAAAGAAACTTGGTTTTTAAAACATAAAAATCAAGAGACCGGTCGACACCTGCAAGAGCCGGTCGACATTTAAATTGTCTCGGGTTTTCATCGGTCGACATTGGCAAACACCGGTCGACACTACATATCTCTCAGGTCCTTTCATCGGTCAACACCGAGGACACCGGTCAACACCTCTACCCCCATTTTAGAGAGGGGTCGACACCCTTTGTTGAAGGTCGGCACATTGATCCTCTCTGTCCGCGCAGGTAGATATTCGCGGTCGACACTGCGCCAATTTTATACGGATCGGTCGACACTTGTAGCCAATGGTCGACACCTACTTCGACTCTGCCCAGCGCAGGTCGAGTCTCGCGGTCGACACTCACCCTCTAATTTACACTGACCGGCCGACACCTATGGACTTCGGTCGATACTTTGCACCAAGAAACTTTAACAAAATTCAACAAAACAACACGAATTTTGACTAAACGTTTAAAAACCATAAATCCACTTCTTGACTCAATTTACAAACCTATTACGCACGCCAAAATACTCAACCCAAATTCAAATCTCTCTTTTACATCAACATGGCTAAGTACGACTCAAAATACCACACTACCCATACTTACACCGGCCATAATCAAAACGCCTCAACAGCTGGCTCAGTCGTCCCACGAGCGTCGTCCTCGAACTGCCTCCTAGTTCTAGACATGCTCGGGATACTCACTAGTTGCTGCATCGTCACCTACATCAATGAACTCAACTATTAGACTAATGCTAAGTAAGTAACGCATAAAACACACTAAAATCAAACATTTCCTAACACATGCAATTTCTACAGTTTCGCCTCTACTTTCATTTTCGTCTCTTTCTTAGATTTTCTTTATTTTCTTACTACTGGGTTTTTCTTTACGCGCTAGACCGAGGTGACCCCATAGTCCATCTCACTGGACAAGGCCAACCCCGATCTAGTAAAATAACACACATCACAACCCACCTCACTGGACTGGTCCACCTCACTGGACAAGGCCACCACGTAAAGCGGAGGAAGAGTAATACCCCTTTTACGGTCTACCTCACTGAACCGATCCACCTCACTTGACGAGGTAACTCAACCCCACCTTCATTATCTTCTTACTTAGCTTTTCATTTTGTTCATCTCAATACATCCTACTGTTTCGCTTCGTAAAAACATGGAAATTCTTTTTCGTCTCGTGTCCTACTTTAAAATAATGATGCACAACCATGAAAGCGTAACATAAAGTAAACGTGCAATGTATCCTCCTAAACTGTGATGTAGGCCCGAAGGCAAAACTCCTACTACGTTACTTACCTGGCGTCCTTAGTACTCGTATATGAACATCGTATTTCGCTTGCTTACTGGGAAACCTATAAATTGCATAACTATCAGATTTACAGTCCATGAAATCCACAATTTCTAAGGAAATAACCTTTATCAATCCATCTAACTAAACTCCCAACATTCTGCACAAATTCCTACCAATTTCGCAATTGCCTAACTTATCCATTACTCGTCCTATTCGGACGATTCAAAATGCTACGAATTCCACATGACGTCTAGTTTCTAACGATTGATACAATTTCCCAATCCCTCACCTATAGCTTGGCCGAACAAAACCCGTTCAGTAACCCGGGTTATTCGGTTATCTACTCCTTCAATCTTTTTCATAAAACCACGAAATCTACTTCTATTTCTAATTTAAACACCAACTTGCTGGTCAAAATCAACTTTACCCTCAATTTCTCTCCTTGGTTTTAACCGAACTCTCTCCCTAATTCAACTTTTACCGCTCAAAATGACTAAAGGACTACATATCTACTGAAAACTAACCAACGCGTATCGTAGATTTGAAGATACAGATGAGAACGGAAGGAAATCGCCGCTGGAAGAGAACGTTGAGCTCCTCGGGCGGAAGAGGAAGAAGAAGAGGAAGAAGAAGAAGAAGAAGAAGAAGAAGAAGAAGAAGAAGAAGAAGA
>CM039520.1:14914595-14975416 GCA_022433055.1 Begonia peltatifolia | reverse complement strand
GGGGGGAGATCCGTTCCTTCCTCTGTTTTTATTATTATTATATATATATATATATTTTATAAATAAATTAATTCTAATTATCATTTCGCCTTCAACCATAACTCTTTCGATAAATCTACTATACAGTCGATGCTCAGATAAAATCTTAAAATTTCTCATTCACCATTATTCCTAAAATAATCCTTTACCTAATGTTACAAACTTTCCGGCCTCGATTCTGACTCGAACCTTGCCGTTGACCGATACGAAATTATGAAAAATTGAATTAACAGAAATTTTTGGGGTATTACAAGGACGCTCGTGGGACGACTGGGCCGGCTGTTGAGGTATTTTGACTATGGCGGGTGTAAATATGGTTGATGAAATATTTTGAGTCATACTTGGTTATTTTGAGGTAAAAGAGGGATTTAAATTTGTGTTGAATATTTTGGTGTGCGTAATAGGTTTGTAAATTTTAGTCGAGAAGTGGATTCATGATTTTTAAACGTTTAGTCAAAATCGTGTTGTTTTGTCGAATTCTGCTAAAGTTTCTGGGGTGCAAAGTGTCGACCTAAGTCCATAGGTGTTGATCGGTAAGTGTAAAATGGAGGGTGAGTGTCGACCGCGAGGCTTGACCTGCGCAGGGAAGAGCCGAAGTAGGTGTCAAACGGTCCATGTAAATCTAATAAAAGTGACAACCGCGAGGGTCGACCTACGCGGACAGAGAGGATCAAGGTGTCGACCTGCGACAACGGGTGTCAACCCCTCTCTGAAACGAGTGTAGAAGTGTCGATCGGTGTGCCGAGTGTGGACCGACAAAAAGACTTGAGAGTAACGTAGTGTCAACCGCTGAAAAACCCAAGACAACTTAAGTGTCGTCGAGTGCCGTTTACAGGTGTTGACCGGTTGCTCTGTTTTATGTTTTGTAAAATGAAATTTCATTTCAAATAATTTTAATCGCGTTTTCAGCTGCGATGCTGTGTAAAATATTTTGAAGAATGTCGTTTTAAGTCGAAGAACAAAAGTTTTATATTTTTACTCCAATTTTCCGAGTATAATGAGTGAGTAGTAGATGTGTACGAACCGGGAACGGGCGGGTTCTAGGGGCGTTACAGTGTTGGTATCAGAGCCATTTGGTAAAAACGTTCAAATGATTACTCAACAGCACCGATCGCCGTACGACGTGCTCCGACAGCTGTAAGTGTTTAAGTTAGTGTTGTTTAGTAGATACTTATGAGCATAGTTGACCATTGTCCAGGAAAGATAGTTAGAATGTCTAGACGACCAGGACGTCTTAGAGTGCTAAGAGAGACAACCGAACCGAGAATGAAGACGATTCTGCGACGATCCGACAGTTGATAGAATTAGTAAATCGACAGTCTCAGCAGTTAGGAATGTTGCTGAATCGAGAAGTACAGGGAGGTGCAGGCCCTAGTTCTAGTCAGGACCAGTCGAGTGACCGATTTCGGAGATTGCGGCCACCAACTTTTGAAGAACAAGTATCAGACCCGATGGCTACCGAGGAATGGATCTGAGCAATAGAGACCATGTTTAAATATGCGAAGGTGGAAGAGGAGGATAAGGTTATATTGGCCACCTTTCATTTAGCAAATGATGCCCTGTTTTGGTGGGAGTCTATAGAGGCCACCGCCGATACTCAGCACATGACTTGGGAGAAGTTCAAGAAGGCCTTCTATGACAAGTATTTTAATAGTATGGTGCAGACAACTAAGAGGATGAAGTTCATACAGTTGAAGCAAACTACGTTAGTGACAGAGTACAACCGACGATTCGAGTCCTTGTCCTGGTTTGCCAACAATTTGGTAAGCCGGAATGAGGATAAAGTGTTTCAGTTTGTACAAGAGTTGAGGCCGAAAATATACAAAGGAGTGAAAATAGCGGGCATACGGGATGTGCCTTACTCCGAGGGGGTGGCCAAGGCGTTAGAGGTGGAGGAAGTCGAGATAAAATGTATCAATCAGAGAGAATTGGCCCCGCAGCAGAGCAAGAGTGTCTCCCAGCCGCCACAACAGAGAGGCACAAAAAGATTTAGTGAGAGTTCTAGCAGGCAGGGTAGTAGCAAAAGGCTGCAAGGACTGGTACAGTACCCCCAGTGCACTAAATGTATAAAGTATCATCCGGAAGAGTGCATATGGAACTCCAGAAAGTTCTACAATTGTAATGAAGCCGGACATATGGCCAGAGATTGCCCGAAGCCCAGGGTTGTTCGATGTTTTAATTGCAACGAGGTGGGCCACATCAGTAGGGATTGCCCAGCTTTGAAAAAAGGTTTGATGCGCACAACCCCAAGAGTATTTGCTATGATTGAGTCGAGAGATGAGGAGCAGCCAGCCGTGGTGTCAGGTACCATACTAGTGAATTCTGTACCTGCTTATACTTTGATTGACTCTGGTGCTACACATTCTTTTATTGCGACCACGCTCGTGATCAAGTTAGACGTATGACCTATATCGATGGATTGTAGCTACGAAGTGATGCTACCTTCTAGTGGGAGAATGCACTCGAATCAAGTTGTACGAGATAGCGTGGTGTTCGTGGGAAGCAAAAATTTACTAGCCGATCTCATCATTATGGATATACGGGATACGACGTGATATTGGGAATGGATTGGCTATTCAAGCACTACGCCATGATTGACTGTAGGGCGGGCACGGTGAACTTCCAACTGCCGGATGGTGAGAAGCATACTTTTCAGGCCACAAAGAATGTCCGGAAGATATCTGTGATGGCGCCAGTCAGTGTTCGTCAAGTTTTAACTGGTGAGTATTTTGGTTTTCTTGCCAGTATTATGGATATGCAGATTCCCAAGGATTCGAGACCACTGGATGTTTTAATTGGTCAAGACTTCCCTGAAGTTTTCTTAGATGATTTACCTGGTTTGCCCCTGGACCGGGAAATAGAGTTTGTAATAGATGTGTATCCGGGAGCTGAATCAGTATCAAAGAACCCCTAAAGATTGGCGCCAGCGGAGCTGAAGGAGTTGAAGAAGGAATAAGAAGAGCTGGTGGAGAAATGATTTATACACCTGAGCTTTTTGCCTTGGGGCGCGCCAATCCTCTTTGTCAAGAAGAAGGACGGGTCGTTGCGAATGTGCATCGACTACAGAGAGTTAAACAAACTAGCGATTAAGAATAAGTACCCTCTGCCAATGATAGATGATTTATTTGATCAACTCCAAGGTGCAAGTGTGCTTTCGAAGATTGACCTGAGATCAGGTTATTATCAGTTGAAGGTCAGACCAGAAGATATTTCGAAAATAGCTTTTCGAACGCGGTATGGACATTATGAGTTCCTAGTAATGTCTTTTGGACTGACAAATGCTCCAGCAGCTTTTATGGACCTGATGAACAGAGTGTTCCATGATGATCTCGATAAATTTGTTATAGTGTTTATCGATGATGTCTTGGTGTACTCTCGGAGTGAGGACGAGCATAAGAAGCACTTGAGATTGGTATTAGGGACTTTGAAGCAACACCAGCTTTACGCGAAATTTTCTAAGTGCGAGTTCTGGCTGGATATGATTTATTTTCTTGGTCATGTCGTCTCAAGCGCTGGAATAGCAATTGATCCAGCAAAGATCCAGGCAGTTAAGGAATGGCCACAACCGAGGAATGTTACGGAGATACGGAGTTTTCTCGGGTTAGCGGGTTATTACAGGAGATTCATTGAGGGATTTTCAAGGATAGCGGCACCCCTGACTCGGTTAACGAGGAAAAGTGTGAAATAACTGTGGTCTGAGGATTATGAGCATAGTTTCCAAACATTGAAGCAGAAATTAACTACTGCTCCAATCTTGACGCTTCCTTCTGAGAACGGGAAGTTTAGTATTTATTGCGATATTTCAAAGGTAGGATTGGGATGTGTGTTAATGCAGGTAGCATATACCTCTAGACAATTGAAGGCTTATGAGCATAACTATCCGACGCACGACCTGGAGCTGGCTGTAGTAGTTTTTGCGCTGAAAATTTAGAGGCATTATTTATATGGACAACAGTGCGAGATATATTCCGATCACAAAAACTTGAAGTATAGTTTTACTCAGAAGGAGCTAAACATGAGGCAACGGTGGTGGTTAGAATTTGTGAAAGATTACAACCTCGAAATTAAGTACCACCCTGGCAAGGCAAACGTAGTAGCCGATGCTTTGAGAGGAGTGACGGCATCCATTTCAGTTGCGACTTCAGGCATGCCAGTTGCTTTGGATGCAGAGTTCTGGAAGTTTAATTTGGAGGTAGTGTCGGATGTATCGGCCATGCTGTCAGCTATGTCTTTGCAGCCCACTATTTTGGAGAAGATAAAGCAGGCCCAGAAAGTGACGCTGAATGTGAAGAGATAAAGTACAGTATGGCTTCCGAGGACAGGTCAGAATTCAGTTGTTTGGACGATAGGATTCTTAAGTTTCGGAATCGATGGTTTGTTCTGAACAATGAGAAACTTCAAAGGGAGATATTGTCAGAAGCGCATTCTTCAAGGTTTTCTGTACATCCGGGGAGCACTAAGATGTACAGGGACCTTAAACAACATTACTGGTGGCCTGATATGAAGAGAATGGTGGCAAAGTACGTAGAGGCGTGTTTGATCTACCAGCAGATTAAGGCTGAACACTAGAGGCCAGCAAGAAAATTATAGCCATTGCCGATACCTGAATGGAAATGGGAGCAGATAGCGACGGATTTTGTTATAGGGCTGCCTTGGACGACAAAGGGCTATGACGGTATATGGGTGATAGTGGACAGGTTAACCAAATCGGCTCATTTTCTGCCAGTGAAGATGACATATTCTATGGATCACTTTGCCGAGCTATATATTCAAGAGATCGTGTGATTGCACGGAGTTCCAACTTCTATTATATCAGACAGGGACCCTAGATTTACATCTAAATTATGGAAGAGTCTGCACAAGGCCATGGGTACGTAGCTCAGTTTTAGCACAGCGTTTCATCCTCGGACGGATGGACAATCTGAGAGGACTATTTTGATGCTGGAGGATATGCTTCGAGCTTGTGTACTGGAGTTCCAAGGATCATGGAGCAAATATCTGCCATTGGCAAAGTTTTCTTATAATAACAATTTCTAAGCGACGATAGATATGGCTCCATACGAGGCCCTTTGCGGGAGAAAGTGCAGGTCCCTACTTTATTGGGATGAAGTTGGCGAGGCGAGTTTAGTGGGTCCGGATATTTTGCAGCAGACAGTAGAGAAAATTGCATTCATTCAGCAGCGTATCTTAACAGCTCAAAGCCGACAAAAGAGTTATGCAGATCGTCGGAGAAGAGAGCTAGAATTTGATGTTGATGATAAAGTCTTCCTGAGAGTTTCGCCATTTAAAGGAGTGGTAAGATTTGGAAAAAGAGCCAAGCTGAACCCAAGATTTGTTGGACCATTTCTTATTACGAAGAGAACTGGGAAGACAGCTTACCAGCTACAACTACCAGCTTCCATGGATGGGATCCACAATGTATTCTACGTGTCCATGTTGAGAAAGTGTATACGAGATCCTTCTCATGTGGTGCAACAGCAAGATGTGGAGATTCAACCCACATTAGCGTATGAAGAGAGGCCAGTGGAGATTCTGGATTATGCAGTGAAGACTCTACGCAACAAGGAAATACCACTAATGAAATTTTTATTGCGCAACCACAGCGTAGAAGAAGCAACTTGGGAGCGGCAGCAAGACATGGTGAGCCGGTATCCTGACTTGTTTAGATAGCAAATTTTGAGGACAAAATTTTTGTAAGGAGGATGGAATGTAACACCCGAAATTATTTAGGTTTTGTAATTATAATCAGTGTAGTCTTGGTCCGAATGATGAACGGACAATTTCTATCCCGAAATAAAAGATTATTTTGAGGCTGATAGAGAAGAGAAAAATTTAAGAATCCAGTTGGGATCTGACCGTATAATAGATTTATTAAACCGGTAAGGATTAGGGGCAAAATAGTAATTAGGATTATTTATATTAAATAATTTAATGAAAAAAAAGAGAAACAAAACAGAGGGGAGGAACCCTAGGAAGTTTCCCCCTTCGTTCTTCAAATTTTTGATAAATTTTAGTTAGTTCTTGGTAGATAGTAGTGTTTTAGTTATTTTGAGCGGTAAAAGTGGAGTTAAAGAGAGTTTTGGGTGAACCCTAGGAAGCAGATACGAACTTTGGAAGTTTTAGTCGATTTTCGTACGTATGCTGGTGTTTAAGCTAGGAATAGGAGTGAGTTATAAGTTTTTGTGGAAAAGATTGAGTGTGTAGATAACTTAATAACCCGGGTTATGGGACGGGTTCCGTTTGGCCACATTTGGTTAAGCTGTATGTGTGGCATTAGGAAATTGATGAGACCATTAGAAACTAGATATCACGAGAAACCCGTGGTATTTCGAATCGTTCAAATCGGACGAGTATTAGCGGAGTTGTGAATTTTTGAAGGATAGTTGGAGCGTTAGTTAGAATTTCGGTATAGAGTGAGTGGGGATTTAGTGGTTGATTTCTTTAAAGTTTTATGGAGTTAATGGAGAGTAAAGCTAATAGGTGTGTGGCTTTATAGGTTTTCCAGTTAACATATGAGATTTGGATTACGAGTACTAAGGACACCAGGTAAGTAATGTAGTAGGAGTTTTGCCGTCAGACCTACATCACAGTAAAGTAGGATGCATTGCACGTTTATTTTATGTTATGCTTTATTGATGGTGCATCATGGTTTTAATTTACAAGACGAAACGAAAATGAATTTCTATGTTTTTACGAACTGAAACAGTAAGATGAGATGAAACGAATGAAACGGGAAGATACGTAAGAAGATAATAAAGATGGGGTTGAGTGGTCTTGTCCCGAGAGGTAGACCGCGAGGTGCATCACTCTTCCTCCGCTTTATGTAGTGACCTTGTCCCGAGAGGTGTACCGCGAGGTGTGTTACTTTACTAGATTGAGGTTGCCCTTGTCCCGAGAGGTGGACCGCGAGGTGTGTCACCTTGATCTAGCACGTAAAGAAGAACCCAGTAGTAAGAAGATAAAGAAGATGTAAGAAAGAGACAAAAACGAAAGTAGAGGCAAAACTGTAGAAACTGCATGTGTTAGGAAATGTTTATTTTCAGTGTGTTTTATGCATTACTTACTTAGCATTAGGCTAATGGTTGAGTTATATGATGTAGGTGACGACGCAGTAGTTAGTGAGTATCCCGAACATACCTAGGACTAGTAGGCAGTTGGAGGATGATGCTCGCGGGACGACTGGGCCGGCTGTTGAGGCATTTTGAATATGGCGGGTGTAAGTATGGGTGATGAAATATTTTGAGTCGTACTTTGTTATTTTGAGGTAAAAGAGAGATTTAAATTTGGGATGAATATTTTGGTGTGCGTAACAGGTTTGTAAATTTGAGTCGAGAAGTGGATTCACGATTTTTAAACGTTTAGTCAAAATAGTGTTGTTTTGTCAAATTCTGCTAAAGTTTCTGGGGTGCAAAGTGTCGACCAAAGTCCATAGGTGTCGACTGGTCAATGTAAAATGGAGGGTGAGTGTCGACCACAAGGCTTGACCTGCGCAGGGCAGAGCCGAAGTATGTGTCGACCCCTGGTTACAGGTGTCGACCGATCCGTGTAAATCTGGCAAAAGTGACGACCGCGAGGGTCGACCTGCCCGGATAGAGAGGATCAAGGTGTTGATCTGCGACAGCGGGTGTCGACCCCTCTTTGAAATGAGTGTAGAAGTGTCCACCGGTGTCCCTAGTGTCGACCGACAAAAAGACCTGAGAGTAATGTAGTGTCGACCGATGTTTACTAGTGTCGACCGCTGAAAAAACCGAGACAACCTAAGTGTCGTTGACCGCCATTTACAGGTGTCGACCGGTTGCTCTGTTTTATGTTTTGTAAAATGAAATTTCATTTCAAATAATTTTAATTGAGTTTTCCACTGCGATGCTGTGTAAAATATTTTTAAGAATGTCGTTTTAAGTTGTGGAACAAAAATTTTAAATTTTACTCCAATTTTCCAAGTATAGTGAGTGAGTAGTAGATGTGTACGAACTGGGAACGGGCGGGTTCTAGAGGCGTTACACCTATACATGGCGGAATTAACTATTATTCATAATAATAATGATATGCATTACCCACATGATTTTAAAACTATTTTAAAATCACAAAAACCATAAATTTTTATCGTTAATCTAAAAGAAAAATATTTTTGAGAAATATGTATTTTTCAAAATGTAAACAATTTACATTGAGAAAATTATTAGATTTATATTGTGGAATAATAAAAGAAAATAGCTCTTAGAAAAATACTTTTATTCAGATACTCTCGTCTGACCTTAATAGTTTTAACTCAGAATCAAGTGTTTTTTCTAAAGACTTTGAAACCATCGAGTCTTCTCTGAAAATCTTTACAATTAAATTTCCTGACGTGTGGGCGTTGAGCTTACAAGAATAACACACTCTTATATTTGTGGAAAGACGTGTTTTCAATACATGAGACGTCTCTCTTCGATTTTAGAAAGCGTTTTCCTAAAACCGAATACGGGAAAGATCACACCTTTTCTTTCAAAGGGATTATCTCTCTCTTTTTCTCATTTTGTCTTCCTTTAAAGTCCTCTCCTGTCAAATCACATTTGACAATTTTATAGATATATTTTAAAAATAAATTTTCAGATTTATTTTAATAAAAACTAATTTTAAAAAAATAAATTTTATCTAATCAAATCTAATTTGATTAGCAATTGATTTATCTAATATATTAATTTATCGATTAATCATATAATCTAAAAAAAAAATTTTAGAATATATTTCTGAAAATAATTTTTTAAGATAATTTCTTCTTATGAGATTCTTTAGATATACTTTTAAATATTTAATAAACTATAAGTCAATTGTAGATCAAATCTTATCTAATCAGATTTTTCAAATCTTCTTATATTCAAATTTCAAAAATCTGATCTGATAGTTTGTTAAATAACTAAGTTCAATTTAAATTTGAAGATCAAATCTCATCTGATGAGATTCTTCAAATTTAATTCAAATCCCTTTAAAACAATCTCATATAATGAGATATTTTATTTTTAATTCAAAATATAAAAAACTATTTATATATTTTGAATCATAATATATTCATTTGAATGTTTATGAATAATTAATCATTTATATATATATTCTTATAACATAGAAATTAAATAGGGATATAAGATGATAGATGGACCGATCTATAGTCCTAATCTTCAATAATATTTGTTAATTAATATAAACTCTTTATATTAAATAACACAATTATTAACTCTAGAGTAATTCCACTAAATATCTGGAGCTGCTCGTAGAACTATAGAGTATATTTACTTAAAGTAATGTCCATTGATATAGATATTACATATGTATTAATCTTCCATTAAGATTCGTAATAGAGCTAGGTATAAGATCCGTTAACCTCTCATATTACATCTTTATCCTTGACTACCATTAGTTCTTAATTGAATAATTAATTCATAATATTTATGAATTGCGCGCTAATTATTCAATCCCCGAACTAACAAACAAGATAATCTTGTATTATGGATTTCATTATATCAATGTTAACATTCATTTGGTGCAGTCCTATATAATCATATTATATTATATACAATCACTTTATGTCACTACATATATAGTCGGGATATGACTATACGTTCTCAACGAAATGAACTATATTTATGACTTTATTAATTTTAAAATCTTATACTTCAAATATAAGTCACGAACTAATATGATTATTTCCTTTTAAATTTAATCCCACATATATCAATATATATATAAATTTAAAATTACATAAATAATCAATGATTTTTCTTTGAATTTATAAAGTATATCAAATAATGCATAACATAAAAATTAGTCATAAAAATTATTAATTAATTATAGCAAAAAATGTTGATAGTATTTGTTTGTTGGGCACATTATTCCCAACAATCTCCCACCTGTCCTAAAGCATATGAGACATATCTCTAGTCCATAATCCTTCAAGATGTTTAATTAACTCTTTGTAGGCAACGTCTTTGTAAAGGGATCAACAAGATTCTCAGTGGTTGGAATCTTCAAAACGGCGACGTCTCCCATGTTACACGATCTCTCTTAATGCTTTGACCTTTTGTGGCTTCTAGGCTCTTTAGAATTCGCCACTGTACCACTATTATCACAATAAAGTGTGAGTGGTTTATTCATAAGTAGAACAACTTCTAGATTACTAAAGAACTTGCGGAGCCATACAACTTCTTTAGCTGCTTCTGAAGCAGCTATGCACTTGGCTTCTATGGTCGAGTCAGAAACTCCTCCTTGTTCGGTACTTCTTCAAACGATGGCTCCACCACAAAAAGTAAATACTGATCCACATATCGACTTTTGATCACCTATATCAGTTTGAAAATCAGAATCAATATATCCTCTAGGAATCATATCCCTAGCAGAATATACAAGTATATAATTTCTCGTTCTCCTAAGATACTTGAGAATGTGCTTGACTACTATCCAGTGATCTAATTTTGGATTAGACTGAAAACGGCTAACTATCCCTACTGCATAGCAAATGTCAGGTCTTGTGCATAACATAACATACATCAAGCTACCAACTACTGATGCATATGGATAGCGTCTTATATCCTCTTTCTTTTGAGGCGTGTCAGGACACTACTTTTTAGAAAGAGTAACTCCATGACGAAAAGATAAATTACCTTTCTTAGAATTTTGCATTAAATATCTAGCGAGCAACTTGTCAATACACTATGCCTGAGACAAGGCTAACATCTTATTATTGCGATCTCTAAATAGACTAATCCCAAGAATATAGTTTGCTTCTCCCAAATCTTTCATTTGGAATTGCTTAGCTATCCAAGCTTTTATGTCAGATAATAATCCTACATTATTCCTAATAAGTAGAATGTCGGCGATATAAAGAATCAGAAAAACCACTTGCTTCTTCTTGAAGAGCTTGTATACACAAGACTCATCAAGACATTGAAAAAATCCATAAGATTTGATCGCATCATCAAATCTTATATACCATAACCTGGATGCTTGCTTGAGTCCATAAATAGATTTATGCAATTTGCAAACTTTTTGCTTTGCATCTTGTGCTATGAAACCCTCTGGTTGCTCCATATAGATAGTCTCCTTAAGATGGCCATTCAAAAAAACCGTCTTAACATCCATCTACCAAATCTCATAATCATAATGAGCAGCTATGGAAAGCAGAATACGAATAGACTTAAGCATTGCTACTGGTGAGAAGGTTTCTTCATAGTCAATCCCATAACCCTTAGCCACAAGTCTAGCTTTGAATGTCTCTACATTTCTGTCTACTTCAAGTTTCCTCTTATAGATCCATTTACACCTAATGGGTTTTACCCCTTTAGGTAGATCTACAAGATCTCAAACAGAGTTGGAATATATAGATTCCATTTCAAGTTTCATAGCTTCAAGCAATACTTCTTTATCAGAGTCTTCCATTGCACATCTATATATGTCAATGGATCATCTTTCCCATCATCAGTGATAGCAACTTGTGCTTCACCATTATGTCGATATCGTGATGGTAGTCGTACTACCCTTTCACTGCGACAATGTATAATGATGGGTTGACTAGATTGAGTGGTGTTTTCGGTATCTCGTGGATCAACAATTGTTGTTGTAACAAGTCTAACCTGGTCAGATAAAATCTCTTCTAAGACAATCTTATTTTGAAGTTTGTAATTTGTTTTATAGTCATGTTCTAGAAATGTGGCATTTGTCGACACAAATACCTTATTATCTTAAGGACTATAAAACAAACCTCCTCTCCTGCCTTTTGCATATCCAACAAACATGCGAACCTCAGTTCTAGGTTCTAACTTCCTGGTCTTACCTACTAACACATGTGCTGGACATCCCCATATGCGAAAGTGTCTCAAACTAGGTTTGTGACCACTCTACAACTCTAAAGGTGCTTTAGGTATAGACTTAGATGGAACTACATTAAATATGAAGGTTGCTGTGTGTAAAGCATATCCCTAAAACGATTTTGAAAGAGAAGAATAGCTAATCAAGGTCTTACCATATTGAGCAATGTACGATTTCTTCTTTCAGCAACACCATTTTACTGAGGCGTGCTTGGTTCTATTAATTGGGATACTATTCCATGTTCTAACAGATAATCCTTGAATTTATTGTCAAGGTGCTCACCACCTAGATCTGATCGAAGACACTTGATAGTCTTACCTAATTGGTTCTCAACTTCAACTTTAAATTTTTGAAATTTTCTAAAAGTTTCAGATTTAAGCTGAATTAGGTAAGTACATCCATATCTTGAATAATCATCTATGAATGTCACATAGTACTCATAACCACCTCTGGGCCATGTAGATATTGGGCCACATACATATGAATGTATTAACTCAGGTGTTTCATGAGCTCTTTGGCCCTTTCCAATAAATGACCTCTTGGTCATTTTACCTTCTAGACAAGATTCATAAACAGATAAAGATCCAACAGTTAGATCTTTCAAAAGACCATTCTTAACAAATCTGTTAATAGTATCAAGGTTAATATAACCAAGTCTAAAGTGCCATAGATATATATCATCAGTATGACAAATCTTTTGCTTCTTGGATTTAGGCAATTCAACTTTGAACATTTCAATATTTAACAGTGATGAATTTATAATGGGTCTTATTATATAAAGTTCATTTTCCATTGAGCCTGAACAAATATTTAAACCATTTCGAGAAATAATAAATGCATTATCATTAAAAGAAATAACATATAATTGTTCAATTATTCGAAAAACAGAAATGAGGTTTCTAGTAAACATTGGAATAAAATAAATGTTTTCTAAAAATAAATATTTATTCTTCTCAAAATAAATTTTGGCTTCTCATACTGTTGAAGCCGAAACAACAACCCTGTTACCAACTCTGAGTGTGAACTCACCATCAGCTAATCTCCTATAAGAGTTTAGCATCTGCAAAGAACAACAAACATGATTAGTTGCTTCTGAATTAATTATCCAGGGTGATAAATCACTTTCAACAAAACAAGATTCAGTAATTACTAAATCAAATTTACCTTTTTTCTTTTTAAGCTCTTCGAGATACTGCTTGCAGTTTCTCTTCCAATAACCATCTACCTTGAAAACATTTTCCTTTGGGCTTTAGAGGGTCTGAGCCTTTCTTGTGTGACTTGTTTTTTTCTTGAAATTCTGGACTCTTTTTGGTTGATCTCCCTGACGTTTAGCATATTTCTTGAATTTCTTTCTTTTCGTAAGAGAAGAATCGGATGAAGAAGATTTCACAACATTTGCTTCATTCTTCTTATCCATATAAATAGATTCATAAGTGGTCAGCTCGTTCAGCAGCTGAGTTAAATCATAACTCAATTTATTCATAAAATAATTGCTTTTGAACCGGAAAAAGTATGGGCTTAGACTTTCTAAAATCATGCCAACCTGGGTTGTCTCATCAATATGAGCTCCATTAATTTCAGCTTCATGAATAGTACGGATCATCATTAGAACATGTTGACGTACGGGGACTCCTGCTTTCATCTTAGTGTTCATAACTCTCTTTATTGCTTCATTATGGGCTTAGTCAGATGGTGTAGCAACTCAAAAATCCTCACGGTTTTCGGTACGCTCACTACTATAACTCACTCACATACGCTCGGGTAAAATTCGTGTAAAATTTTAAAACTTTGTTAATCAAATCAAAACGACCCTTTTAAAACGTTTAAAATATCGCAGCGGAAGACTTTGATAGCAATCAGTTTAAATAAAGTTTCAAGTTTTCTAAAACATAAAACAAAAAATCATTTTTAGTCGACCCCTGTAAACCCGGTCGATATTTTATTTGTCTCTATTTTCATCGGTCGACACTATCAGTCGACACCTCTCTGCTCCTCACGCTAACGGGTCGACACTTCATTTCTTTCTGTCCACGTCGATCGATCCTTGCGATCGACACTCCCATCTATTCTACACTACCAGTCGACACTCTTATGCACTGGTCCACACTTCATTTCTCTCTGTCCGCGTCTGTTGATCCTTGAGGTCGACACTCCCATCTATTTTAAACTACCGGTCGACACTTGTATGCACCGGTCGACACTTCATTCCTCTCTGTCCGAGTAGGTCGATCCAAGCGGTCGACACCTATAGAGTTTGATCGACCCCTTTAAATGCAAGTCGACACTCTATTCTCATTTTTATGCTAAGCAGTTGGCACTTTGTTACACAGGTCAACATTTTCTAGGCTTGGTCGACCACCCAACTTATAGGTCGATATCTCCTTCACAGAAACTTACATAAAAACCTTAAACTTTTCGAAAACAACCGAACCTCGACTCAACGTTAAAAATAACAAAACGTGCATTTTCCAATCAATTCAAAATCATTATATACTTCAAAACGACTACACGAAGTTTGAAATTCATTTACACTTCAAATCGCCTCAAACTCCGACTAAACTCGAAATAACTAAATTCCCTTACATTCCCCCGCCCAGGTCAAACTGCGCTAATAGTCGGCCACACCGTCCACAAGCGCACTCTTCAACTGTCTCCTAGCCCTTGGTATGCTCTGAGTACTCACTAGCTACTGCCTTGTCACCTACATCGTAGAACTCATCTATTAACCTAATGCTAAGTAAGTATTGCACATAAAAACTTAAACACTGAAAACAAATACATCCTAACATATGCAGTTTCTACAATTTCATCTCTACTTTTGTTCTCGTCTCTGTAATAACCCGAAAATTTCAAATTTTTAATTTTTATTTCTGAAATTTTTACTTTAATCTCGGTCGGAGTTTTGAGAAATATTTCAACGGGAAATTTAAATTTTTAGACTCGGAGCCTACTTTTGCGACAGTGTTTGGAATTTAAAGTCGGGAGGTCGGGAAATTAACGAAATTACGGACGATTGAAACACGTGAGGGCATTTTGGTAATAAATTTGTAATTAAATTAAAAAAATAATAATAACAAGGTGGAATGGCTTCGGGTGGAAGCCATTCCACCCTGTGCTGTGCGTGATCGAGAGAGCGAGGGCGAGAGAGAGACCAGGGAGGAGGAATCGCCGACGACCGACCACCGAGGAAGAGACGCCGGTGCTCAGAGTACTCCGGTGAGCTGAAGAGATGAGCTACCTTGCCTTCCCGCGCTGAGAAATCGAAGGTGAGTCCTCCCCTATTTTCTTTGGTTCTGTCGACTGAGCATGGAAGCTCGGTTGTTCTTGGATTCCCGACAGTAGGACTCCGTCGTCGGAGCATTTTAGAGTGTAATGTGTGCGTGTGCTGGAGCCAGTGTGTGGCTCGGCTCTCCCGCGACGAAATTGACCGAAAACAGGGAGTTTCCCTTCAGTTTTTGCCCTGCTCTGATGGCCGAGCGTGGGATCGTGTTGCCCTCTACATTTCAGGGGAGTATGGGACAAAATTAGAAGGAATGAGGGAGGGGTGCATGGTTCAATGGACCGATTGGAAATTCTCAGTTTTTGGGGAGAAAACCGTGAAGGTTGTTGGTGCTGCCATGCTGTTTTCTAAGTAGAAACTCTCCAAATTGTTGATGTGTGCATTGGTAGATCGAAATGTGATTGTTTGGTGAAATAATTTGCGAGATTGGATCGAAGATGAATTTTTGGCTATTTTTCGTATAAAAATAGATTCTGTTTTTGGCTACTTTGGCTAGGCTTAGGTTGATCATTTTAAATTCTGTTTTATGGGTTAAAATAGGTTATTAGAGGAATGTGTGGCCGCTGGAATCGTTTGATTCTGACATCCGACACAAAAGTTATGCGCGTCGGAAGTTTATATCTGATTTTGGTCCAAGTCAAATTGGTGACCGTTTTTCGTGGAATTTCGACGTGTGATAGTGGCATGTCTGTTTTTGGTGCGTAAAGCTGAATTGAGTGAGTTTTGGTTGAAGAAAAAACAAAGGTTGAAATTTTATAAAAAATGGCAAATTCCGTTTTTGGCGTTTTTTGCCTGTCTGCGGCTTACCGTTTTAAAATACGTCTTAATATATTTAACTAGGTTCCTAAGGGGACGTTTAGCCACTTGAATCGTTCGATTCCATTCACGGACGCAAAAGTTATGGGCGTCTGAACTTTGAGCTGGTTTTCGGCCAAACCAAACCCATGGACCATTTTAGTTGGAATTTCATGAGTGTAGTTAAGGAAGGTTATTTTTAGCTATTTAGTGGATTTTGAGATAAATCTTGATGAATGGTTGTTTGTGTTTTAGGTTGAGACATTGTTCGGCGAAGCTGTGCATTAAGCGAGCGTAGGACGCCAGGTAAGTAGTGCATGCATGTGTTTTGCCCAAGTGGGGCCTACACTGTAGAACTTTAGGGTTTATGTTGTTGATTGTGGTGTGCGTGCGTATTGTTTGACATGTATCATATTTTAAAAACGTGAACAAAAATGGTTTTGAGCATGTTTTGAGTATGTGGTGAGACGTGTGCTGGTGGTACCACGGATCCCGCTAGTGTGCGGGTCGGTGCTTCACCAGTCGCGGATTCCACTCGAGGGGTGGGCCGGCTGGGCCGTCATGCGGCGTGAATGTGTTGACGATGAGGATATGGGCAGTGGTACCGCGGATCCTACTAGTGTGTGGGCCGGTGCAACACCAGTCGCGGATCCTACTCGAGGGGTGGGCTGGCTGGGCTGTCGCGAAACGCGTGTGTGTGGCAACTGTGGCGCCATGCTGGGGAGCTGGGACGGGGGCGACGTGTCAGGGTGCAGAGTGGCGCGAGGTACATTCTTACCCTGATGTGGTTGCCGTGTGGTGATGCGTGTGTGTAGCTTGTGGGCCTCGTTGCTGGGGAGTCCGTGACGGTGGCGACGTGTCAGAGTGTAGGGTGGCGTGAGGTTCCTCCTTACCCTGGTGCGGCTGCACTACGCGTCACAGATGTGACAACATGAGTGTGAGTGTAGAGACTACATGTGATAGGATTGCATCATTCATATGGCATTATTTACTGAGCGTTAGGCTTATGTTGTGTGTTCTGTGGTGTAGGGGCTGACGATACTGTTGGTGAGTCTCGAGTGCCTAGTCCAGATGCGTAGGATGGTTGGCAGCGTGTGACCGCAGCACCAGATGGAGGATTTTTGTTAAGGCGACTCGACCCGTGGAGATGGTAGGTCGTGACCTAGTGTGTTTGGGGGTTTTTCTTTCTTTTGTGGTGATTATGTACAATCGATGAGATGAGTTGTATATGCGTCAGTGTATAGGTGTATATGGAGTGCGTGTGATTTTGGCGACGTACGCATATATTTTACATGTTAGAGTATAGTATTGCTCTATATTGTGAACTTTCTTCAGTTGTATTTGGTGGATTTCCGTTGTCTTCATACTCTGATATGGTTATGGTGATTTCTCTAGATGATGGATAGAGAGATACTGCTAGTTTTGGTGAACTGTGTGCAGGGTTTTAAATTTTGGGATAGTCAGTTTTTAGCCGTTACTCTGCCGAAATCTCGGGAGAGAGGTTGGAAGTCGAGAGGATATGAAATAGGTTGAGGTGTGTACAGTGAATGCTAGAGAAGTATAGATGAGCGTAGAAGTGCGGTGTGATCGCAGGTGCGTGGGGCACGTGGCCTTGCGGGTATTCACTGGTCTTGCGACGCCGGGTGAAGGCGTGCGCGCGAACGTACTGTACAGCAGCAGGGTGCGTGGGGCACGCGGCGCTGTGAGTGTGCGCGAGATATAGTGACGTAGAGATGGTACGTGCAGCACCGCGAGGGTTCTCGCGGGGTGTCGAAGTGGGGACATCAGTGCGCGGTACCGGGTTGTGTAGTTCGAGGGGTGCGTTAGATTCTTTACTAGGATTTCAAGTCTTACTGTTTTATCTTAAACTGGTTTAAATGGTTTTCTTTTCCGCTGCGTAGTTTTTATGTTGAGGACTTCGTGTTCCCTCTTCGGGAAGCGAGTTGTTTTCGAATCGAGTCGAAAATTTTTCATGCTCACAAATGTTCTTTTGAAAATGATTTGAAAACGAAAGGAGTATTAAATTGAGTGAGTTATGTTTAGTGTTAGTGTGTGTAGTGTGTAGATGTACTGTAGCGCACCGGGAACGCGGGGTTTCTCGGGGTGTTACAGTCTCTTTCTTACGTCTTCTTTATCTTCTTACTACTAGGTTCTTCTTTACGTACTAGATCAAGGTGACACACCTCACGGTCCACCTCACGTGACAAGGCCAACCTCGATCTAGTAAAGTGACAGACCTCGTGATCCACCTCTTGGGACAAGGCCACCACGTAAAGCGGGGGAAGAAGTGATACACCTCGCGGTCCACCTCTGGGGACAAGACCACTCAACCCCACCTTCATTATCGTTTTACGTAAATTTTGATTTCAGCAGTCTCATCCTACTATTTCATTTCGTAAAACATGGAAATTCATTTTCATTTCGTTCTTATACTTTAAATCCATGATGCATAATCACTAAAGCGTAACGTAAATAAACGTGCATGCAACCTACCAAATTGTGATATATGCCCGAAGGCAAAAGCATCTACTACACTACTTACCTGGCATCCTAGCAATTCGTATATCAAAGTTCGTAGTTCGCTTGCTAAACTGGGGAACCTATAAAACCACACATTTATCAGTTCTACTTTCCTTCAAATTCATTGAACTCTAAAGTAAATCACAATTTAATGTCTAATATATGTAAACTCGAATGTCAACTCAATTTCCGACCAACCTTCGGAAATGCACAACTTATCTAATACTCGTTCGATTGGGATGATTTGAAATGCTACGGATTCCATAGGATATCTAATTTCTAGCGGTCTAATACAATTCCTAATTCATCACCTACAGCTCTGCCGAATGTGGCCGAACGGAAACCGTTTCGTAACTCGAGTATTCGGCTATCCAAACGCTCAATCTTCTCCATAAAAACTCATAATCTACTCATACTTCTAGCTTAAACACCAATACGTGGATAAAAATCACTATAAATCTCGAAATCTCTTATCTCCCTCCTAAGTTTCACCAAAACTACCCAATACTCCTTCTAACTTCATTTTTATCGCTCAAAACTACTAAAGAACTAACTATCTACTCAAAAGCTAACTAAAACATACATTAGATTTGAAGAAATGAAGAGGAACTGAGAAGGATCGTCGAAGAGGGAGGAGATGAGGGCTTCTTCTTCTCATGGGGGAAGGGAAAAAACAAAGTGGGAGGGGATTACATGATCCTTCTCCCTCTTTGTTTTATATATTAATTATATTCTTTAATATAATTAATCCTAATTATCTTTTCGCCCTCATTCTTTAATCGTTTAGTTAAACGGTTATTCGGTCCGTCTCCAGTCAGAATCTTATAATTTTCTCCCGTCTATTTGTCTCAAAATAATCCTTTACTTAATGGTAAAAATTCTCCGCTATCAATTCTGACTAAAACTCCGTCAATTACTAATGCAAAATTTTGAAAATTGTTTTAACGAAAATTCAGGGCGTTACAGTCCACCCTCCTTAAAAAAATTTTGTCCTCTAAATTTGTTACTTGAATAATTCTGGGTATCGGCTCATCATGTCCTGCTGCCATTCACAGGTTGCTTTCTCCACGTTGTAGTTGCGCCATAATACCTTCACAAGTGGAATCTCTTTGTTTTGTAAAATCTTCACTGCATAATTTAGAATATCCACTTGTTCCTCCTCATGGTTAATGTTGGTTGGATCTCCATGTTCTGTCTCTCCACAACGTGAGAAGGATCTCGAATACACTTCCTCAACATAGAGACGTGAAATACGTTGTGGATTCCCTCCATCGAGGCTGGTAGTTGTAGTTGGCAAGTTGTCTTTCCTATTCTCTTCATAATAGGAAACGACCCAATGTATCTAGGGTTCAACTTGCCCCTCTTTCTGAATCTTACAACTTCTTTGAATGGAGCGATCTTCAGGAAGACTTCGTCATCCACTTCAAATTCTAGCTCTCTACTCTGACGATCTGCATAAATCTTCTGTCAGCTTTGAGCTCTTAAGATCCGTTGTTTAATAAATCCAACCTTATCTGTTGTCTACTGCAAAATATCCAGACTAATCAATCTTGCTTTGCCGACGTCCCAATATAGCGGAGATCTGCACTTTCTCTCGTAGAGAGCCTCGTAAGGAGCCATACCTATCGTAGCATGAAAGCTGTTATTATAAGAAAACTCCACCAAAGGTAGGTATTTGCTTCATGAACCCTGAAATTCTAGTACGCAAGCTCGAAGCATATCCTCCAACGTCTGAATAGTCCTTTCAGATTGTCCGTCCGTTTGAGGATGAAATGTCGTACTGAAGTTGAACTGTGTACCCATAGCTTTGTGCAGACTCTTCCAAAACTTCGATGTAAATCTAGGGTCTCTGTCTGATACAATCAAAGTCAGAACTTTGTGTAATCGTATGATCTCTTGAATATACAGTTCGGCGAACTAGTCCATCGAGTACATCATCTTTACTGGCAGGAAATGGGCAGACTTGGTTAACCGATCCTCGATCACCCATATACCATCATAGCCCTTTGTTGTCCGAGGCAACCCGACAACAAAATCCATCGATATTTGCTCTCATTTCCATTCAGGGATAGACAATGGTTGTAGCTTTCCTGCTAGTCTCTGATGTTCAGTTTTAATTTGCTGGCAAATCAAACACGCCTCAACGTACTTTGCCACAATCCTTTTCATGTTAAGCCACCAGTAATATTGCTTAAGGTCCCTGTACATCTTGGTACTTCCTGGATGCACAGAAAACTTAGAAGAATGGGCTTCAGCCAGTATTTCTCTTTGTATCTCTTCATTACTCGGAACAAACCACTTATTTTGAAACTTGAGGATTCTATCGTCCGAATAATAGAATTTTGACCTGTAATTAGAAGCCATGCTCGATTTAATTTCATTACATTCAGCGTCGTCCTTCTGGGCTTGTTTAATCTTTTCCAGAATAGTGTAAGGACATAGCTGACAACATGGCTGACACATTCAACACCACTTCCAAGTTGAATTTCTTAAACTCGGCATCCAAAGCTAACGGCATACCTGAAGTAATAGCTGAAGTGGATGCCGTCACTCTGCTCAATGCATCTGCCACTATGTTCGCTTTGCCGGGGTGGTATTTAATCTCAAGGTCATAGTTCTTCATAAACTCTAACCACCATCGTTGCCTCGTGTTCAACTCCTTCTGAGTGAAAATATACTTCAGACTTTTGTGGTCAGAATATATCTCACACGACTGTCCATACAGATAATGTCTTCAAATTTTCAACGCGAAAACTACTGCGGCTAATTCCAGGTCGTGTGTCGGATAGTTCTACTCATAGGTTTTCAATTGTCTAGAGGTATAGGTCACCACCTTCCCTTCTTGCATTAGTACACATCCAAGACCTATCTTGGAAGTATACCAATAAATACTAAATCTCCCGTCCTCAGTAGAAAACGTTAAAATTGGAGCAGTAGTTAATCTCTGCTTCAATGTCTAGAAACTGTGCTCGCAATTTTCGGACCATAGATACTTCACATTTTTCCTCGTCAAACGGGTCAGAGGCGCCGCAATCTTTGAAAACCCTTCTATGAATCTTCTGTAATAACTTGCTAACCCGAGGAAACTTCGTATCTTGGTGACATTCTTCGGCTGTGGCCACTCTTTAACTACCTGGATCTTCGCTTGATCAACATATATGCCATCACTCGAGATGACATGACCCAGGAAATGGACCATGTCCTGCCAGAACTCGCACTTAGAAAACTTCGCGTAGAGTTAATGTCGCTTCAGGGTTTCCAACACTGCTTTCAAATGCTCCTTGTGTTCCTTCGTCAATCCGAAAGACATCACCAAGAACTCATAATGTCCATACCGCGTCCGAAAAGCCGTCTTCAGAATATCTTCTGACCTAACCTTTAGCTAGTAATAGCCTGATCACAGGTCAATATTTAAAAATACTCGTGCACCCTAGAGTTGACCAAATAGATTGTCTATCCTTGGCAAAAGATACTTGTTCTTAATCGTCAGCTTATCCAACTCCCTGTAGTCGATGCACATCCATAAAGATCCATCTTTCTTTTTGACAAAAAGGATCGACGCACCCCACAAGGAGAAGCTGGGACATATAAATCTTTTTTCTACAAACTCTTCTAATTGCTTTTTCAATTCTTTTAGTTCCGTCGGCGCCAATCTATAAGGATTCTTCGACACTGGCTAGGCCCCTGGATATACATCAATAGAAAACTCTATCTATCGGTCCAGAGGCAGACTAGGTAGATCATCTAGGAAAACTTCTGGGAAGTCTTGAACAACTAAAATATCTTGAGGCTTTGTCTCCCTGTAAACTTGCACATCAATAACATTGGCAAGAAAACCAAAAGACTCACCAATTAAAACTTGACGAGCATTGACAGGCGCCATGACAGATATCTTCTGGGCATTCCTCGCAGCTTGAAAGGTGTGCTTCTCACTATCTGAGGGTTGAAAACTCATAGTCCCCGTCCTACAGTTGATTGTAGCGTAGTGCTGGAATAGCCAATCCATTCCCAATATTATATCATACCCAGTTATGCCCATAATAATGAGATCGACTAATAAATTTTTGCTTCCCACAGACACTACACTATCTCGTACGACTTGTTAGAATGCATACGCCCACCGGGCCTTGAGGTACAAAATTTATCAATATGGTACCATCACTTCATAACTACAGTCCGTTGATACAAGCTATGCATCTAATCTGACCGCTAAAGCAGTTGCAATAAACGAGTACGTTGCACCAAAGTCAATCAAAGTATACACAGGTACAAAATTTATCAATATGGTACCTGACATAACAGCTGGCAGGTCATCATCGCCCGACTCGATCATGGCGAATACCCTTGGTGTTGTGCACGTCAGACCCTTCTTCAGAGCTGGGCAATCTCTACTGACATGCCCCACTTCGTTGCAGTTGAAACACCGAGTCACTCTGGGCTCCGGGCAATCTTTAGTTAAATGTCCAGCTTTGTTGCAATTGTAGCACTTTTCCAAGTTTAGTCTGCATTCGCCCGGGTGATATCTCAAGCACTTAGAGCACTTGGGGTACTGCACCGGGCCTTGAGGCCTTTTGCTACTTCCCTGGTTACTCGAGCGCTCGCTGAACCTCTTAGTGCCCCTCTGTTGTTGCTACTGGGAGGCACTTCTACTATGCTGTGGGGTAATTTCTTTGAAAAATCTCCTGGAAGCTTCTCGCTGTTTAACACATTTCATCTCAGCTTCCTCCACCTCTAGTGCCTTTGCCACCACTTTTGAATATGACACTTCTTGAGTTCTAGCTATCTTTACTCTTTTATATATTTCCGACATCAATCCTTGTACGAACTAAAACAGTTTATCCTCGTTCCTACTCACCAAATTGCTGGCAAACCAGGATAGGGACTCAAACTGCCGGTTGTACTCGGTTACCGACCCAGTTTGCTTCAACTGTAAGAACTCCATTCTCTTAGCTGCCTGCACCGTACTGTTGAAATACTTGTCATAAAAGGCATCTTTAAACTTCTCTCATGTCATGTGTTGTGCATCGATGGTGGTCTCCACAGACTCCCACCAAAATCTGGCATTCTTCGCTAGATGAAATGTGGCTTGCGAGAGCTTGTCCTCCTCTCTACCTTCGCATACTTGAATATACTTTCCATGGTACGGACCCACTCCTCTGCAGCTGTTGGATCCAATGACTGCCCTTCAAACGTCGGTGGTCATAATGCAATGCCCCGAAAACCAACCCGGTTTTGGTTCGCTCACTGCTCTGATACCATCTCTGTCACACCCCGGAAATCCTACACGATTCTCAGTTCGCACACTTCTACTACTCACTCACTACACTCGAAAAATTGGAATAAAATTTAAACCTTTTGTTCCTTGACTTAAAACGATAATTTTTGAAAATATTTTAAACAGCATCGCAGCGGAAAACTCGATTAAAATCAGTTTGAATAAACTTCACTTTTTAAAACATAAAAATAGAGAAATCGGTCGACACTTGGGTTGGCTCGGGTTTTTCATCGATCGACATTGGCAAACGCCGGTCAACACTACATTGCTCTCTGGTCTTTTCGTCGGTCGACACTGAGGACACTGTTCGACACTTCTACGCTCATGTCAGAGAGTGGTCGACACCTGCTTTCACAGGTCGACACATTGATCCTCTCTGTCCGTGTAGGTCGACCCTCGCGGCCGACACCGCTGCCATTTTTACACTACCGGTCGACACCTACAACCATAGGTCGACACTTACTTCCGTTCTACCCGCGCAGGTCAACCCTCGCGGTATACACTTGCAGGGTTTGGTCGACCACTAAGCCTATCGGTCGACACTTCCTCCCAAGAACCTTAGTAAACCTCAAATTTTCCTCCAACACGACCCATTTCAACTCAACACTAAAATCCACAAAAACCATCCATTTTCGATCAACTCAAAACCGCTATATATATCAAAACTACTACCAAACATTTGAAATCCATTTACCATTCAAAATATATCAAATCGACTCCGACTCGACCTCTACACCCGTACCTATGAACACCACGTCAAAATTTCCCTAACAGCCAACCAAATCGTCCACGTGCATACTCCCTCAACCGCCTCTTAGTCCTGGGCTCGCTCTGAGTACTCATCAGCTATCACTTCGTCACCTACATCACATAACTCAACTATTAACCTAATGCTAAGTAAGCAATGCACATAAATACACACTCAATCAAACACCCCCTAACACATGCAGTTTCTATAGTTTCATCTCTACTTTTGTTTTCGTCTCTTTCTTACATCTTCTTTATCTTCTTACTACTGAGTTCTTCTTTACGCGCTAGACTAAGGTGACACATCTCGCGGTCCCCCTCATAAGACGTGGTCCTCCTCATAGGACAGAACCAACCTCAGTTTAGTAAAGTGGTACTCCTTGCAATCCCCCTCATAGGACTAGGGGCACCACGTAAAGAGGAAGAAGAATGATACACCTCGCGGTCCACCTCTGGGGACAAGACCACTCAACCCCACCTTTCTTATCTTCTTACGTATCTTCTCATTTCGTTCGTTTTATCACATTCTACTGTTTTCATCTCATAAATACATGAAAATTCATTTTCGTCTCGTTCTTCTACTTTAAAACAATGATGCACGACCATGAAAGCTAACATAAAGTAAACATGCAATGCATCCTACTGAACTGTGATGTAGGCCGAAGGCAAAACTCCTACTACATTACTTACCTGGCGTCATTGCTTCTATCTTGCTCGTTTCTATCACTTCCTTGGCTCAACCTATCACATGACCAATTCACAATAAAAATTCATTTCACCACTCATTCTATGTATTAAAGCTATGGCTACTAACTCACTCCACTAAAGCTAAACTAAAATGGCTCACTAACCTAATTTTTGACCAAAATCAACCTAATTTCCAACGCCCATAACTTTTGCGTTGGTTGCTGGAATCACTCGATTCCAGAGACTAAACGCTCTACTCATAATCTAGTTTAATACACCAAAACAGAATTTAAAATAATGAACCGTAGCTAGGTTAAAACTCCCAAAACAGAACCAGTTTTCACACTAAAACACCTAAAATTCTCATTCTCGTTTTTCTTAACAAAACTCACTCAATTCCTCACCAATCTATCACACTCTAACCTATTAAGCATAATCTAACTACCGTCGGAGATTTCGAATTCCGAAACCTAAATTAAACAGTATACCCTCTCGGATATTCTTCAATTTTCAGAACTCCCTCACCTCACCCACTCCAACCTGTTAATCTCCTCCTCATCAACCACTCTAAATCCTAGCATAAATCTCCAGAACCGAAACCAAACCCAACCCTAATTAATGAATTAATAGAGAGGAGGAGAGGAAGAGATTACCTGAGGCAAAGAGGGACCGTGCTCTATACGTGAACGAGAGGGGAGAAAACTGGGATGACGAGCTTCAAACCACCGGTGCGCACTCTTCCTTTTCACGGAAGAACATCGATAGGGAGGGGAAAGGGTTTTCCTCTTCTTTTCCTTCGACTGGAGAAGGCAGAATAGGAGTGGCTTCTGCTTAAGCCACTCTTGTTTTGTTATATATATATATTAATAAATTAATTACTTTTTCGCCCTCTCACTTTAATCTTTTAGCCAAACGGCTATTCAGTCCGTTTTCGACCGGATTCTTAAAATTTTCTCTTCTCCATTAGTCTCAAAATAATCTTTTATCTAATAGTACAAATTCTCCGCTCTCAGATCCGACCAAAATTTTGCCGTTTAACGCTCCAAAAATCTAAAAATTATTTAACGGAAATTTTGGGCGTTACACAGATGCTAGAGCCTGCACTTCCATGAACCTCTCGATTCAGCAAAATCCCTAATTGTTGAGATTGTCGATTCACCGACTCGGTTAGCTGTGTGATCGTCATCGAATCAGCTGCCTCTCTCGGTACTCTCGGACGTACTCGTTGTCTCGACATTATGGCTAATTTCTTGAACAAAAATTAATTACTCTAATAACTAAGGCTAAACTTACACACATACAGTTGTCAAAACACATCGTACGACGATCGGCGCTATTAGGTAATCATTTAAACGGTTTGACCATTTGGCTCTGATACCATCTCTATAGCGACTCGAAACACCTCACGATTTCTGGTACGCTCACTACTATTACTCACTCATGTATGCTCGGGTAAAATTCGTGTAAAATTTTAAAACTTTGTTCATCGAATTAAAACGACCCTTTTGAAAACATTTAAAATCATCGCAGCAGAAGACTTTGATAACAATCAGTTCAAATAAAGTTTCAAGTTTTCTACAACATAAAAAAAAAAAAATCATTTTCGGTCGACCCCTGTAAACCCGGTCGACACTTTATTTGTCTCTGTTTTCATCAGTCGACATTATCGGTCAACACCTCTCTGCTCCTTATGCTAACCCGTCGACACTTATGAACGCTGGTCGACACTTCATTTCTCCCTGTCCGCGTCGATCGATTCTTGTGGTCGACACTTCCATCTATTCTACACTACCGGTCGACACTCGTATGCACCGGTCGACATTTCATTTCCCTCTGTCCACGTCGGTCGATCCTTGAGGTTGACAATCCCATTTATTTTACACTACAGGTCGACACTTGTATGCACCGGTCCACACTTCATTCCTCTCTATCGGAGTAGGTCGATCCAAGCGGCCGACACCTACAAAGTTTGGTCGACTCCTTTACATGCAGGTCAACACTCTGTACTCAGTTTTACGCTAAGCGGTCGACACGTTCTTGCACAGGTCGACACTTTCTAGGCTTGATCGACCACCCAACCTATAAATCCACACCTCCTTCACAGAAACTTGCATAAAAACCTTAAACTTTCTGAAAATAACCGAATCTCGACTCAATGTTGAAAATAACGAAACATGCATTTTCCAATCAATTCAAAATCATTATATACTTCAAAATGACTATACGAAGTTTGAAATTTATTTACACTTCAAATCGACTCAAAACGACTCCGACTAAACTTGAAATAACTATACTCCCTTACATACCCCTGCCCTGGTCAAAACGCTCTAACAGTCGGCCGGACCATCCACGAGCGCACTTCTCCAACTACCTCATAGGCCTTGGCACGCTCTGAGTACTCACCAGCTACTACCTCGTCACTTACATCACAGAACGCATCTATTAGACTAATGCTAAGTAAGTAATGCACATAAAAATTTAAACACTGAAAAAAAAAACACATCCTAACATATGCAATTTCTACAATTTCGTCTCTACTTTCGTTTTCATCTCTTTCTTACATCTTTTTTACCTTCTTAATATTGGGTTCTTCTTTACGTGCTAGATTAAGGTGCATACCTCGCGGTCCGCCTCAAGGGACAATGCCAACCTTGATCTAGTAAAGTGACACACCTCGCGGTGCACCTCTTGGGACACAGCCAGCACGTAAAGCGGGGGAAGAAGTGATACACCTCGCGGTCCACCTCTGGGGACAAGACCACTCAACCCCACCTTTATTATCTTCTTACGTACATTTTCATTTCATTAGTCTCATCGTACTGTTTCATTTCGTAAAAACATGAAAATTCATTTCGTTTCGTTATCAAACTTTAAATCCATGATGTATAATCACTAAAGCATAACATAAATAAACGTGCATACAGCCTACCGAACTGTGATATAGGCCCGAAGGCAAAAGCATCTACTATACTACTTACACTACTTACCTGCCGTCTCAGCAATTCGTATCTCAAAGTTCGTAGTTAGCTTGCTAAACTGGGGAACCTATAAAACTACACATTTATCAGTTCTACTTTCCTTCCAATTTATAGAACTCTAAAGGAAATCATAATTTAACGCCTAATATATCTAAACCCGAACTTCAACTTAATTTCCGACCAACCTTCAAAAATGCACAACTTATCCAATACTCATCTGTAACACCCGAGAATTTTTGTCATTTCAATTTTCGAATTTACGTATAGGTCAACGGTGAAATTTGAGTCAGAATCAAAGGCAAAAAGTTTGTATCGTTACGTAAGAGATTATTTTGAGACTAATGGATGGAAGAGATTTAGAAGACTCCGGCTATAAATAGACTGAATAGCCGTTTGATTGAAAGAATTATGGTTAAGGGTGAAATAGTAATTAAGATTAATTATATTAAATAATATTTTTAAATATTTTTTTAATAAAATAAGAGGGGAGGAACGAAACCCCCCCCCCCCCCTCTCCTTGGTGAGTTTCCATTCTCCCCACCGCGCGAGAGCCCTGCATCGCTGATCAGCCTTCTAGCGACGTTTCCTCCTTCGTTTCTTCAAATCTACGGTAAGTTTTGGTTAGTTTTCAGTAGATAGATAGTCTTTTGGTCATTTTGAGCGGTAAAAGCGGAGTTAGAGAAAGTTTTGGTGAGCCCTAGGAGGGAGATACGAAAGTTGGAGGTTATAGATGATTTGTATTCGCGTGTTGGTGTTTAAGCTAGGAATAGGAGTAGATTACGAGTTGTTATGAGGAAGATTGAGTGTGTAGATAACCGAACGACTCGGATTACGGAACGGTTCCGTTCGGCCAAGCTGTAGGTATGGGATTAGGAAATTGGTGAGACCGTTAGAAATTAGACGTCCTGAGAGGTCTGTGGCATTTTGAATCGTCCAAATCGAACGAGTATTGGGTAAGTTATGCATTTTTGAAATTTGGCCGAAAATTGAGTAGAATCTTGAGTCTAGCTAGAAGTGGTGGTTTAGGAAGGGTTTATGGTTTTAGTGTTAAAGCCTACGAATTTGAAGACGAGTATGATTGATGAAATATGTGGTTTTATAGGTTTCCCAATTAACTAGCTGTATACGGAGCACGAGTGTCAAGGACGCCAGGTAAGTAGTGTAAGTAATGTAGTAGGAGTTTTGCCTTTGGGTCTACATCACAGTCCAGTAGGATGCATTGCACGTTTATGTTATGTTATACTTTATTGAATGTGCATCATGGTTTTAAATTACAAGAACGAAACGAAAATGAATTTCCATGTATTTATGTGACAAAAACAGTAGGACGTGAGTAGTGAAGAACGAACATAAGAAGATACGTAAGTAGATAATGAAGATGGGGTTGAGTTACCTTGTCCAGTGAGGTGGACCTGTAACACCCCAGAAATCCTCCGTGATTCTAGGTACGCTACCAACTACTACTCGTCCATCCTTCATATCCTCCATTAAATATTTACTAGAAATGGGAAAGCTTTATTTTTTTTTTCGACTCAAAAAGACTCTTTTTTTCTTTTTTTTTTAAAACATAGAAATCAATGGACCGGTCGACACCTGCAAGAGCCGGTCGACACTTGAGTGGTCTTGGGTTTTCCATCGGTCGACACTGACAAACACCAGTCGACACTACCTTTCTCTCGGGTGTTTGCATCGGTCGACACTGGGGACACCAGTTGACACTTCTACCCTCATTTTAGAGAGGGGTCGACACCCGCTGTCGCAGGTCGACACCTTGATTCTCTCTATCCGCGCAGGTCGACCATCGCAGTCGACACCACTACCAATTTTACACGGACCGATCGACACTTGTGGACTACGATCGACACCTCACACCAGAAACCATAATAGAACTCGAACAAAACAACACGAATTTTTGACTAAAAGTTTAAAATCCATAAATCTACTTCTCGACTCAATTTACAACCTGTTACGCACGCCAAAATACTCAACCTATGTTCAAATCTCTCTTTTACATTAAAATAACTACGTACAACTCAAAATACCTCACCACCCATACTTACACCCGCCATAGTCAAAACGCCTCAACAGCTGGCCCAGTCGTCCCACGAGCGTCCTCCTCCAATTGTCTCCTAGTCCTAGGTATGCTCGGGATACTCACTAGCTGCTGCGTCGTCACCTACATCACAGAACTTAACTATTAGCCTAATGCTAAGTAAATAACGCATACATACATACTAAAAACAAACATTTCCTACACATGCAGTTTCTACAGTTTCATTTCTACTTTTGTTTTCATCTCTTTCTTACATCTTCTTTATCTTCTTACTACTGAGTTCCTCTTTACCTGCTAGACCGAGGTGACCCCATAGCCCACCTCACTGTACAAGCCCAACCCCTATCTAGTAAAGTGACGCACATCACAGTCCACCTCACTAGACTAGTCCACCTCACTGGACAAAATCACCACGTAAAGCGGGGGAGGAGTAATACCCCTTTACGGTGCACCTCACTGAACCTGTCCACCTCACTGTACAAGGTAACTAAACCCCACCTTCGTTATCTTCTTACGCAACTTCTCATTTTGTTCATCTCATCACATCCTACTGTTTTACTTCGTAAAAACATGAAAATTCATTTTCGTCTCGTGTCCTACTTTAAAACAATGAATGCACAACCATGAAAGCATAAAATAAACATGCAATGCATCATACTGAACTATGATGTAGGCCCAAAGGCAAAACTCCTACTACATTATTTACCTGGCGTCCTTAGCACTCGTAACCCAAATCTCACACGCTAACTGGGAAACTTATAAAATCACACATCTATTAGCACTACTTTCCATTAACTCCATAAAACTTTAAAGAAATCAACCACTAAATCCCCACTAAGTCTAAACCGAAATTCTAACTAACGCTCTGACTATCCTTTAAAATTCATAACTCCACAATACTCGTCCAATTTGGATGATTCAAAATACTACGAGCTTCTCATGACATCTAGTTTCTAATGGTCTCATCAATTTCCTAATTGGACATTCACAACCTAGCCAGAAACGGGCGAACGGAAAACGTTCCACACTTTGAGCATTTCGGCTATCCCCACGTTCAATCTTCCCCCTAAAATCCCAAAATCTACTCTACTCTTAACTTAACCACCAACATACTAGTAGAATCAAACTCTAACCTCAATTCCTCACAACACCCTCTCCTAGGCTTTCACCCAAAACTCTCTCTAGCCTCACTTTACCGTTCGAAACAAGTAAAACACTAACTATCTACTAAGAACTAAGTAAAACTCACCAAAAATTTGATGAACCAGAGGAAGAAACGATCGATTGTTAGTTGTTGAAGGGGAGAGTGCCGAGCCCTCGCGCAGGAGAAGGAGAAGGAGAAGGAGAAGGAGAAGGAGCTAGGGGGGGGAATTGCTGGGGAAGAAGAACGCTGAGTGTTCTCCTTCTCTATTTTTTTTATAAAAATAATTATATTATTAAATATAATTAATCCTAATTACTATTTCACCCTCAACCCTTAACTGTTTAATAAATCTTTCTTACGGTCCAATCCCGGATAGATTATCAAATTTGTCTCTCCTCCATTAGCGTCAAAATAATCTTTTTTTTAATAGTAGAAATTCCCTATCCACAATTCCAACCAATACTCCACCAATTACCATCACGCGCTACCAAAATTAACCTAAAGGAAAAATTCTGGGTGTTACAGGACTGGTTCAGGGAGGTGGACCGCAAGGGGTATTATTTTTCCGCTACTTTACGTGGTGGCCTTTTCCAGTGAGGTGGACCGTGATTTGAGTCACTTTACTAGATCAGGGTTGGCCCTGTCCAGTGACGTGGACTATAGTCACCTCAGTCTAGTGCGTAAAGAAGAACTTAGTAGTAAGAAAATAAAGAAAATGTAATAAATAGACGAAAACGAAAGTAGAGACGAAACTGTAGAAATTCCATGTGTTAGTAGATGTTTGATTTTAGTGTGAATTTTTACGTGCATTACTTACTTAGCATTAGGATAATAGTTGCATTCTATGATGTAGATGACGACACGAAAGCAGTGAGTACTCAGAGCGAGTCTGGGACTAGGAGGCAGTTGGAGGAGAACGTTCGTGGATTATCCGGCTGACTGTTAGTGCATTTTGGATGTGGTGTTCATAGGTATGGGTTTAGGGAGCGAGTAGAGGTGGTTTTGAGTCGTTTTGTAAGTAAAAGGATTTCCAATGTTTGTAGTCGGTTTGGTGTATATAATGGATTTCGAGTTAATGGGGAAAGTGTGTGTTGGGTCATTATTAAAGTTATGTCGATGTCCGATCGATTTCGTGAAGTTTTTAAGGTTTTTACTAAGGTTCTGGGGAGGAAGTGTCAACCGAAGTCTATAGATGTCGACCAGTCAGTGTAAATGGGAAGGTGAATGTCGACTATGGGATTCAACCGGTGCGGGGAAAGAGAAGTGAGGTGTCGACCGGTGACCGTGGGTGTCGACCGATCAGTGTAAAATCAGTGAGAGTGTCAACCACGGTAGTCTACCTGTGCGGGCAGAGAGGGTCAAAGTGTCGACCTGTGAAAGTAGGTGTCGACCACTCTTTGAAGTGAATGTGGAAGTGTCGACCAGTGATTCCTAGTGTCGACCAACGAGAAGACCCGAGGGGAACGCAGTGTCGACCAGCATTTGCCAGTGTCGACCGACATTCGCCAGTGTCGACCAATGCAAACCCGAGACGACCCAGGTGTCGACCGGCCTTTGCAAGTGTCGACCGGTTTCTGCATTTGTATGTTTTAAAAAGGTGAAGTCCATTTAAACTGTTTTAAATGAGTTTTCCGCTGCAATGCTTATTAAAAATATTTTCTAAAATGTCGTCTTCAGTCGAGGAATTAAAGTTTTAAAATTTTATATGAAATCGCCAAGGAAACAAGTAAGTGTACGGTTGGCAACTCAAGTCCGAGGACGACTCGGGGGCGTTAAAGATGTGGTATCGGAGCGATGAACGTACCAAAAACGGGAAGGTTTACGAGGCGTTACAGTTATGGTATCAGAGCCTTTACCCAACCGAAAGTGTGGCCGACAAGAGTGTCGGGGCCCTCTAGAGGGGGGTGGATTGTGGAGGCATGAGGGGCTGTCACAATTCCCACAACGCTTGGAAAGAAGTAGAAGGGACAGTCAATCAGTAGTAGGAGGAGGTGTTACGGGTGTGAGAGACAGTTAGTCAAACCGTTCAGATGAATGCCTAACAGCGCCGATCGTCACTCGACGTACTTCGACAACTGTAAGTATTTCTTAGAACCCTCGCATTTTAATTAGACTTACTAGATGTTATTGTATATAGGATTAACGTTATAATTAGAAAGTCGCGTCGGACTGTAGGCGATATGGATGAGGCCGTCGGCCAGCTTACTTAGTTGGTCAACTGCAAGTCTCAACAACTGGAGCGGTTTATGAGTCGAGAGGATCAGGGTCAGCCTAGCACTGGTGCCTCTGGGGATTGTAGGGAGAGATCATCCCAGCAGAAGAAAGAGGCCTAGTGACAGCTCTAGTACCCAGGGGAGCAACAAGCTGTCTCATGGATCGGGACAGTTTTCGGTATGCCCTAAGTGTCGGAGGAATGATCCTGGTGGGTGCAGGAGGGGCTCGAGATGATGCTACAATTATGGTGAGGTAGGCCACATATCTAGAGGTTGTCAAAAGCCGCGACAGAATCAGTGCTTCAACTGCAATGAAGTGAGGCATTTTTTTAGGAATTACCCGAATTCGAGCGAGGCTTCAGCGGTGGTAGCACCGAGGACCTTCGTCCTCAATAAACTGGATGATGCCGCCCAGCCATCGGTGATCTCAGGTAATATTCTTATTCCAGGTATGACGGCTTATACTGAGAGTTTAAGTTCTATAGAATAGAAGTTGATAGGGAAAATTAAGGTAGAAATTTGAGGTTAAAGTTAAAAAACTAAGGTTGTGAGACGTAAGTGCAAGGCTTATATTTGAGGTAACACATGGTGTAGCCCTTATTAGGGAACAGTAAGGATGAGTGGTAATCGAGAGACTTAGTTTACGAAATTTTGAGAACTTGCACGGTAGGGTTAAGTCGACGAAATTAAGTGTGAAATTAGACTTAAATGTTTAAATTGGACAGGCGTAGTCTGACGAAAGGAAGTAACCAACCCTGAATAAAGAATTATGGGGATGTCAAGGGTATTTGGACATAGGGGAACCTTGACATGAAGCCCGTGTTTGAGTGGTTAACGGAATGACTAGACAGCCAAAGAATAATATGAAGTCGGAACTCACGTACCTGATGACAATAGGACTATTCTGTTAGAAGGGTTGCGTAGAGTATTGGTTGAGAAGTTAGAAGTTTAAGTTAAGCTGAAGAGCTATACGTGAGGATAAATTCGATCAATGAGAAGTTGAAGAAATAGAGGATACAGGAGTATGTAGTATAACTTAATTTAGGAATTTAGAGACTATATTTTAGCTGTACGACTCGAGGACATATGAGGGATATAAGGTATAGTTCAAAGCCTTAAGAAATCAATGGGAGATTGAGGATAACGTTGTATGGAGTCATATCCAGTGATCGGATAGGACCATGACTCCAAGATATTGCCATCAATGTGAGGACTTGCAACTATCGTAGTGTGACGAAGCCAGTAAATAATGAGAATATCGAAAACCTTATAATTGAAATTATAATGAGGTGCTTAGTAACAAGAGGGTGTGATGGGCGTCCTAGGTAACCAGTTTTAAAATATGGCTGATCAGCTTGAGAAGGGAAAGTTCAAGATAAGGAAACGATTTTCTTAAATATTGGTGTTACTCAATGGAGGAAATACTTAAGGATACCAAGGTTAGGACTTCAGAATTTGAGCACAATTTTGTTCGGAGGAACATAGTAGCAGAGTTAAATTTGATGATAGAAAGGGGGTTGAGTGTGGAGAAGTGTAGTTTAGAATGATTCAATTGAAGATATGAGAGTTTAATAGTATCTTATCAATAAAGATGAATGATGATAGTAGAAGTGTCGAGTGCCTGGTGTTGCTCGATCAAGCAGTATAAGAGCTGATTAAAATTATATAAATATAGTTGAGGTGTTTGTATGTGAGGTAGAATGATCAGGGGTAGAGGAGCATAGTTAATTTCAAAGAAGTTAACGGACTAGATCCGATGATCTGCAGTCTGGCATGCATGTTAGGAAAGTAAATATAAGAGTAAGTTATAAGTTCAAGTGTATAATTTCTCGTAATCTTGGTTGTAAAGAATGGTTGTTGAGTCTCTAATCGGGGAGTGTTTTGAGGAGTTACGGTGATGAGGTGGTGGATTACCGACAAGGATTTTACAAGAGTTTAGTTACCAGTGAAAAATCAAGGACTCAGAAAAAATTTAAATTAGGATGCGCGGTCGAAAAAAAAAGTTACTCGAGGAAATTTAGGATAGTGTTTTATCGACGATGCTAAGTGTGAGTTTGGAAGTTAGAATTTGTATGAGGTTTTGTTGAGAGGGATATAAGGAAGAAATTCAGTTAAGTAATTTCAAAAATTGAGGTTATGGTAAGTGGGGTTATGGTAAGTCGAATAGGGTTACTATTGGGTTAGACCTGAGGACTTAAGAATTTGGAGAAATTTGGAGCAACAGTGTAGCGTGGTCTACTACAAGTTTGCAGACAATAAAGTTAATGGACGAATTATTGTACGAATGTGAGAGGGTTATGCCGAAATTGTTTGAGATTTTTCTGATTTGGGGATAGAGTGAGTAGTTTAGAGTGGTTCGATTGCGAAACCTTTAAGGGTGATTGGGATAGAGGATTTAGAGGTGTAGTAAATTCTAGCGAAGGAGGCTTAGATATAAATTTAGAATAGAAAACTTTGAGGAGGTGGGTTATAGTTGGTTAAGTTAATGGCCGAAATACGCAATTGACTTATGAAAATGGGATAGTGCTCAATGCGTAGTCAGGAATGTAATTAGTCCGATTTAAGGTAACAAAACCGCCCATGGAACCCAAATTGGATTCATGGTTTTAGAGGTTATCGACGAGAGAAACATGAGATATAAATAGAAACCAGGAAGTAAGTACATGGGACGAACTTGAGGGTAAGTAAAACGATCACAGGTTGAAGAATGGAGTTAATCATAAGGATGTCTAGGAGCTGAAAGCTCAAAGCAGATTTGCCGCTGTTCAAAGGGAGACTAGGTATGAGAAAATAGATTTGGCAGCGTCAATATCAGGAAGTGATCGTTACGTAAATTTTGAGGACAAAAGTTCTTTAAGTAGGGTGAGATGTAACATCCGAGAATTTCAGTCATTTCAATTTTCGGATTTACGTGAAGGTCAATGGTGAAATTTGAGTCGGAATCAAGGGCCGAAAGTTTTTATCGTTAGGTAATAGATTATTTTGAAACTAATTGACGGGAGAGATTTAGAAAACTCCAGCTAGAAACAGACTGAATAGCCATTTGATCGAAAGAATTATGGTTGATGGCGAAATAGTAATTAAGATTAATTATATTAAATAATATTTTTAAATATTTTTTTTTAATAAAATCAAAGGGGAGGAACGAATTCCCCCCCCCCCCCCCCCACGAGTTTCCTTTCTTTCCACCCTGCGAGAGCCCTGCATCGCCGATCAGCCTTCCAGCGACGTTTCCTCCTTCGTTTCTTCAAATCTATGGTAAGTTTTGATTAGTTTTCAATAGATAGCTAGTCCTTTGGTCGTTTTGAGCAGTAAAAGCGAAGTTAGAGAGAGTTTTGGGTGAGCCCTAGGAGGAAGATACGAAATTTGGAGGTTATAGTCGATTTGTATTCGCGTGTTGTTGTTTAAGCTAGGAATAGGGATAGATTACAAGTTGTTATGACGAAGATTGAGTGTGTAGATAACCGAACGACTCGGGTTACGAAACGGGTTCCGTTTGGCCATGCTGTAGGTGTGGGATTAGCAAATTGGTGAGACTGTTAGAAACTACACGTCCTGAGAGGTCCGTGGCATTTTGAATCGTCCAAATCGGACGAGTATTGGGTAAGTTATGCATTTCTGAAATTTGGCTGAAAATTGAGTAGAATCTTGAGTCTAGCTAGAAGTGGTGGTTTAGGAAGGGTTTATGGTTTTCGTGTTAAAGCCTATGAATTTGGAGACGAGTATGATTGATGAAATGTGTGGTTTTATAGGTTTCCCAATTAGCGAGCCGTATACAGAGCACAGATGCCAAAGACGCCATGTAAGTAGTGTAAGTAATGTAGTAGAAGTTTTGCCTTCGGACCTACATCACAGTCCCGGAGGATGCATTGCACGTTTATGTTACGTTATACTTTATTGAATGTGCATCATGGTTTTAAATTACAAGAACGAAATGAAAATGAATTTCCATGTATTTATGTGACAAAAACAGTAGGAAGTGAGTAGTGAAGAACGAACATAAGAAGACACGTAAGTAGATAATGAAGATGGAGTTGAGTTACCTTGTCCAGTGAGGTGGACCGGTTAAGTGAGGTGGACCGCAAAGGGTATTACTCTTCCTCCGCTTTACGTGGTGGCCTTGTCCAGTGAAGTGGACCCGTCCAGTGAGGTGGACCGTGATTTATGTCACTTAACTAGATCGGGGTTAGCCCTGTCCAGTGAGGTGAACTATGGGGTCACCTCGGTCTGACGCGTAAAGAAGAACCCAGTAGTAAGAAGATAAAGAAAATGTAAGAAAGAGACAAAAACGAAAGTAGAGATGAAACTGTAGAAATTGCATGTGTTAGGATATGTTTGATTTTAGTGTGAGTTTTTACGTGCATTACTTACTTAGCATTAGACTAATAGTTGAGTTCTGTGATGTAGGTGACGACACGAAAGCCGGTGAGTACTCAGAGCGAGTTCGGGACTAGGAGGTAGTTGGAGGAGGACGTTCGTGGATTATCCCGGCGGTTGTTAGTGCATTTTGGACGTGATGTTCATAGCTATGGGTTTAGGGAGCGGGTTGGTGGTTTTGAGTAGTTTTGTAAGTAAAAGGATTTCTAACGTTTGTAGTCGTTTTTGTGTATATAATGGATTTTGAGTTGATGGGAAAAGTGTGTGTTTGGGCCATTATTAGAGTTATGTCGATGTCCGATCGATTTTGTGAAGTTTTTAAGGTTTTTACTGAGATTCTAAGGAGGAAGTGTCGACCGAAGTCTATAGGTGTCGACCAGTCAGTGTAAATGGGAAGGTGAGTGTCGACCGTGGGGTTCGACCGGTGCGAGCAGAGAGAAGTGAGGTGTCGACCGGTGACCATGGGTGTCGACCGATCAGCGTAAAATCAGTGAGAGTGTCGACCGCAGGGGTCGACGTGCGTGGGCAGAGAGAGTCAAAGTGTCGACCACTCTTTGAAGTGAACGTGGAAGTGTCGACCGGTGATTCCTAGTGTCGATCGACGAGAAGACCCGAGGGGAACGCTGTGTTGACCGGCATTCGCTAGTGTCGACCGATGCAAACCCAAGACGACCCAGGTGTCGACCGGCATTTGCAGGTGTCGATCGGTCTCTGCATTTCTATGTTTTAAAAATGTGAAGTCCATTTAAACCGTTTTTAAATGAGTTTTCCGCTGCAATACTGATTAAAAATGTTTTAAAAAATGTCGTCTTCAGTTGAGGAATTAAGGTTTTAAAATTTTATACGAAATTGTCCAGGACACAAGTAAATGTGCGGTTGGCAACCTAGGTCTGGGGACGACTCGGGGGCGTTAAAGATGTGGTATCGGAGCGGTGAACGTACCGGAAACGGGGAGGTTTACGGGGCGTTACATCGTCTGATTTGGACGATTTGAAATGCTTCGGATTCCATAGGATGCTTAATTTCCAATGGTCTAATCCAATTCCTAATACATCACCTACAGCTTGGCCGAATGTGGCCGAACAGAAACCGTTCTGTAACCCGAGTATTGAGCTATTCAAACACTTAATCTTCTCCATAAAAACTCATAATCTACTCCTACTTCTAGCTTAAACACCAATACATAGATAAAAATCACTATAAATCTCCAAATCTCGTATCTCCCTCCTACGTTTCCCCAAAACTATTCAATACTCCCTTTAACTTCACTTTTATCGTCCAAAACTACTAAAGAACTAACTATCTACTCAAAAGCTATCTAAAGCATACCTTAAATTTGAAGAAATGAAGAGCAACTGAGAAGGATCGTCAAAGAGGGAGGAGATGAGGGCTTCTTCTTTTCGCAGGGGAATGGAAAGAACAGAGGGGTAGGTGATTACACGATCCTTCTCCCTCTTTGTTTTATATATTAATTATATTCTTTAATATAATTAATTCTAATTACTTTTTCGCTCTCACTCTTTAATAGTTTAGTTAAACGATTATTTGGTCTTTCTCCGGTCGGAATCTTATAATTTTCTCTGTCCATTAGTGTCAAAATAATCGTTTACTTAATGTTAAAAATTCTCTGCTGTCAATTCCGACTAAAATTTCATCGATTACCAATAAAGAATTTCAAAAATTGTTTTAACGAAAATTATGGGCGTTATAGATGGTTTGCTAAACATGCCTTGAAGAGACTCCATTATCTCATAATCAATCTCACAATTCTCAAATTTTACACTAAGAATATCAGACATGCTTGTTAGCAAATAACAACGGGTTTTGATATTTGCTTTAGTACAACTATCTTTCAGGGCCCGTTGAGCATTAGGCGTAGGAGTAGGAGGACATTCTTCCAACAATACAAATTTCAAGTTTTCATGCACGAGAATGAGATTCATATTCTTTTTCCACTTTATAAAATTATCACCGTCAAACTTTTTAGTCGTAAGCAAATTTATCATTAATTGAGACATGATGCTATAATCAATAAAATTATAATCAATTTTATACTATAAAATTCAAATATTATGACTATGCTAGTATGATGCATGAACATACTAATAACAAAAATATGTAAATGCTACTATAGTCTTGATAACATAATAAATCACCTTAGGGTAAAATATTATCGATTGATAAATTTGCTCAAAATATCTCACATTTTTTAAATTTATTAACTTACCGAAAATTTTGGTCAAAATATAACTAACACGATTAGTTATATTTTCATGAATGTAACTCACTGTTTTGGATTTACGAAACTTAACTTATAGTCATCGTCTTAGGGTCGAACAACTATAAAATACATTTTATATATCCTATCTCTAGTAGACCAACCTTGGTATTGACTTAAGTAAACATTCTCCTTAGGGAGGATGAAAATCAAAGTCATTTCGGAATCCTACTTAGATCTCACGATGTTGTGTTAACAGTGGAGACCATGGGGATGTTACGCCTAACTTCCCGCTCCTACTCATTATTTTGAATAAGTGATTATGCAATATCAAATATTCCATTGTAATGATAAATTAATCATATTAATTTCTCATAACTTAAATTATTAGTTTTATAATCATATTATAAAATTAATAATTTCAAATAATCAAATTATTTGATTTTTGAAAAATAAAATTAATTTTTTAACAAATTAAAAATTAATTTATTTTACATGCTCGCATAATTCTTTAAAATGAATTAATATTAATTTTAATAAAATCAAAACTAATTTATTTAATAAATTTTTTTATTAAATCAATATGCAATTTAATATACGTTTAAATGCATGATATGTGAGAAATTTAAAATAAACCAAAACATGCAAAATCTATATGACATTTGAATACATGACAATTTAACAAATTTTATCAACATAAAATTAAATGAAATAGTGACCGGGTTGACCTTTGAGTATTTCTAAAATTACAACCCCAAAAATAAAAATAAACCTAAGATTCTAAATTTTGGTCTTCTCGAAATTGCTTCATTCGCAGGGTCATCTTTAAAAATTCACAAATCAAATTTGTAGCGACCAGAAAACTGACTCGTCGATTTTCGGTCCCCTCTCTCTCTACTACTACACACACACTCACACTCGCGTAAAATTCGTGCAAGAATTTAAAACTTTGTTCCTTGACTTAAAACGATACCTTTGAAAACGTTTAAAATTGTTGCAGCGGAAGACTTTGTTTTAAAATCCATTTAAATAAAATTCAAGTTTTCTAAAGCACAAAAATCATTTTCGGTCGACCCCGACACATACCGGTCAACACTTCCATCATATTTTTCACTATCGGTCGACACTTGCTTGCACCGGTCCACACTTCGTTTCTCTCTGTCTGCATCGGTCGATCCATGAGGTCGACACTTTCGTTTATTTTACACTACCGTTCGACACTAGCATGCACCGGTCGACACTTTGTTTCTCTCTGTCCGGGTCGGTCGATCAATAAGGTCGACACTTCTACTTAATTTACACTACTGGTCAACACTAGCATGCATCGGTCGACACCTTCTCTCTCTCTGTGCAAGTAGGTCAACTCAAGCGGTTGACACCTACGGAGTTTAGTCGACCCCTTTTCATAATTATTGACACTCCACACTCGTTTTTACACTGAGCAGTCGACACATTCAGACACAAGTCGACACTTCCACACAAAATCTGTCTTAAAACCTTAAATCCTTCAAAGAAATCACCGAAATTCAACTCAACAATAAAATAACAATAAGTACATTTTTCCATCAACTCAAAATCCTTATTTACATAGAAAAACGACTACTAAAGTTTGAAATGCATCTATACGTTCACATGACTCCAACCGACTCAAAACCACTCAAGAACAAATTCGACTAAACTCAAATCAACTAAACCCCCTCACATACTCCCGCCCTGGTCAAAACGCCCCAACAGCCGGCCGGACCTTCCACGAGCGCACTCCTCCAACCGCCTCATAGTTCTGGGTACGCTCTGAGTACTCACCATTTATAGCGTCGTCACCTACATCACAGAACTCATTTATTCGTCTAATGCTAAGTAAATAATGTATGTAAGAACTTAAACACTGAAATCAAACACATCCTAACATATGCAATTTCTACAATTTCGTCTCTACTTTCGTTTTCGTCTTTTTCTTATATCTTTTTTATCATCTTACTACTGGGTTCTTCTTTACGTGCTAGATCAAGGTGACATACCTCGCAATCCACCTCACGGAACAAGGCCAACCTTGATCTAGTAAAGTGGCACACCTTGCGGTCCACCTCTCGGGACAATGCCACCACGTAAAGCGGGGGAAGAAGTGATAGACCTCGCAGTCCACCTCTGTGGACAAGACCACTCAACCCCACCTTTATTGTCTTGTTACGTATCTTCTCATTTGGTTCATCACATCTTATCCTACTGTTTCATTCCATAAAAACATATAAATTCATTTTTGTTTCGTTCTCATATTTTAAAACCATGATGCATAATCACTAAAACATAACATAAAGTAAACGTGCATGCATCCTACCGAACTATGATATACGCCCGAAGGCAAAGCACCTACTGCACTACTACACTATTTACTGACATCCTACCAATTCGTATCTCGAAATTCGTAGTTCGCTCACTAAACTGGAGAACCTATAAAACCACACATTTATCAATTCTACTTTCCTTCCAATTCATACAACTCTAAAGGAAATAACAATTTAACATCTAATCTATCTAAACCAGAATTCTAACCCAATTTCTGACCAACCTTTGGAAATGCATAACTTATCTAATACTCAGCTGATTTGGACGATTCGAAATGCTACGGATTCCATAGGACGTCTAGTTTCTAACTGTTTAATCCAATTCCTAATCCACCACCTAAAGCTTGGCCAAATGTGGCCGAATGGAAACCGAGCATTCGGCTATCCAGACGCTCAATCTTTTTCATATAAACTCATAATCTATTTCTACTTCTAATTTAAACACCAATACATGGATAAAAATCAACTCTAACTTTAAATTCTCGTATCTCGCTCCTAAGTTTTCACCAAACTATCCAATATTCTCACTAACTTCATTTTTAACAGTCAAAACAACTAAAACACTAACTATCTACTAAAAACTAACTAAAACTTACCGTGAATTGAAGATTGACGAAGGAAACGGTTGATCGTCGTCGCTGGGAGGAAGAACTTGCTGAAGAAGGTATTTTTCGCATAGGAAAAGAAAAGAAAGATATGGGTTTTTGGTGCTGGGGAGAAAACACCGCAAGGTGTTCTGATTTTGATTTTTTTTTTATAATAATAATAACCTAATTACTAAATCACCCTCAACCTCTAACCGTTTAATAAATCTGTTATTCGGTTCATTTCAGGTTGAAATCTTATAAATCCATCTTGTCTATTAGTTTCAAAATAATCTTTTACCTAATAGTAGAAATTCTCCGCTGTTAATTCTGACCAAAACTCTACCGATTACTATTACGTAAGTCTGAAAATTTGTTTAGCGGAAAAATTCTGGGTGTTACAAAATTTGTGAATTCGTATGTATATCATCATTTGTTTTTGTTAATAGATCAAATATGTGACAGAAACTCCATTTATGGCCTTGTAGTCTCAGAACTCCATCGTAAGATTACATATTGAATATAAATGAAAAATGCATAAAAGAATCCTAACCCAAATAACCGACTTAATTTCGATCACTATGTCATGTCAAGCTAAACATACATCAAGAATATATATTTATTAATATATATAATGCATAAAATCTAATTCTAACACAGTTTACATTAAATTATATCATCAAAAATATTTTTAGACTAATAAAACAATAGCTCTGATATCAATTGTTGGTATTCGTGGTCCCTATGCATGGCAGAATTCACTATTATTCATAATAATAATGACATGTGTTACCTATGTAGTTTTAAAATTATTTTAAAATCACAAAAACCATAAATTTTAATCGTTAGTCTAAAAGAAAAATATTTTTGAGAAATATGTATTTTTCAGAATGTAGAAAATTTACGTTGAGAAAAATTATCAGATTTACATTGTGGAATAATAAAAGAAAATACCTCTTGGAGAAACTCTTTTACTCAAGTGCTCCCGTCTGATCTTAACAACCTTACCTCAGATCAAGCGTTTTTCTCAAAAACTTTGAAACCGTCGAGTATTCTCTGAAGATTTTTATACTTAAATTTCTTGACGTGTGAACGTTCAGCTTACAAGAATAACACATTCTTAAATTTGCAGAGAGACGTGTTCTCAACACCTAAAACGTCTCTCTTTGATTTTAAAAAACGTTTTCCTAAAACCAATACGGAAAACGTCACACATTTTCTCTCAAAGGGTAATGCTCTCTCTTTTTCTCCTTCTGTCTGCCCTTAAAGTTCTCTACTGTCAAATCACATTTGACAATTTTATAGATATATTTTAAAAATAAATTTTCAGATTTATTTTAATAAAAACTAATTTTTAAAAAATAAGTCTTATCTAATCAAATCTAATTTGATTAGCAAATGATTTATTTATAAATCAATTTATTAATTAATCATATAATCTAAAATTAGTTTTTTAGAATATATTTCTGAAAATAATTTTTCAAGATTATCTCATCTTATGAGATTCTTCAGATCTATTTTTTAATAATTAATAAACTATAAGTCAATTGTAGATCAAAGCTTATTCGATCAGATTTTTCAAATTTACTTATATTCAAATTTTAAAAAATTTGATTTTATAGTTTGTTGAATAACTAACTTCAACTTAAATTTGAAGATCAAATCTCATCTGATGAGATTCTTCAAATTTAATTCAAATCTCATTAAAACAATCTCATCTAATAAGATATTTTATTTTTAATTCAAAATATAAAAAAACTATTTATATATTTTGAATAATAATATATTCATTTGTGTAACGCCCCGAGAACCCACACGTTCCCAGTGCGCTCACTACGTCTACACACTATGACATACAGAGACTTTACGGGAACTCACTTAATTTTATACCAGTTTCATTTTTAAAATCATATTCAAAAGAATGTTTGTAAGTATAAAAATTTTCAATTCGATTCGAAAACAACTTGCTCCAATGAGGGAACACGAAATTCTCAATATAAAATATGCAGCGGAAAAGACAATTTAAAACAGTTATAAAAATAAAATTACAAGACTCGAGATTTTAGGATGGGGTCCAACACGCGCCCCGAGCTACACTATTCATTGCCGCACGCCTCGTGCGCGCCCATACGCCCACGTCCCCACTTCGGCGCCCCGCACGCACCTTCTCGATACCGCGTGCCAACTCAACACTACCGCATCACGCGCACGTCCACAGCGTCGTATGCCCCATGCACCCTGCCTCCGTACAGCACGCCCTCGCCCGACGCCACACGACCCTTGTGCACTTGCAGGGCCACATGCCCCACGCGCCTGCGGCCAAGCCGCTCTCCTGCGTACACCGCCACTCTATTAGTATATCACCGTGCACACTCCGACCTATTCCACACCTTCTCGACACTCAATCTTACTCCCGAAAATTCGACAGAGTAACGTCTAAAAATCGGCTATCCCAAAAATCTAAACCTGCACACAGTTCACCAAAATTTCCAGAATACCTATCCAGAGATTTCCACCAAATCAAAGTTTTAAAGAGAAATAAAACTACAACAATCCATCAACCATCAAATAAAGAAAATTCACAGGATAGAGCATTACCAAGCTCCTACATGTAAAGAGTATGCGTGCGTCACCAAAATCACAAACACTCCATGAACCCCTATACAACTAATGCCTATAAAAACTCGCCTGATCAACTATATATCCCGACACAACAAAAAAAAAATACCCTGACAATTTAGCCATCACCTACCATCTCCACGGGTCGAGTCGCTAACAATCTGCAGTCTGGTGCCTCGGTCGCACGCCGCCAACCTTCCTACGCCTCAGGACTAGGCTTTCGCGGCTCACCAGCAATAACGTCTGCACCTACACCATAGAACACACATCATAAGCTTAATGCTCAGTAAGTAATGCGATATGAAAGTAAAAGCCGACAATGCAATCCTATCACATGCAGTCTCTACACTCACACTCATGTTGTCACATCTGTGACGAATAGTGCAGCCGCACCAAGGTGAGGAGGAACCTAGCGCCACCCTATACCCTGACACGTCACCACCGTCCGGACTCCCCAGCAACCAGGTCCACAAGCTACACACACGCATCACCACACAGCAAGCACATTAGGGTGAAGGTGTACCTCACGCCACACTACACCCTGACACGTCGCCTCTGTCCCAGCCTCCCCAGCAACGGAGCAACAGTTGCCACACACACATTTCGTGAAACCTCAGCCGACCCACTCCTCGAGCAGAATCCACGACTGTTGTTGCACCAACCCACACATTAGTAGGATCCGCGGTACTACTGTCCATCATCCTCACCGCCGACACATACACGCCGCACGGCCCAGCCGGCCAACTCCTTGAGCAAAATCCTTGGTTGGTTACACTCCGGCCCACACACTAGCAAGGTCCGCGGCACCACTGCCACGCGTCTCACCACTTACTCAAAATATGTTCAAAATTATTTTCGTTCCCTTTTTGAAAAAAAACATGATGCATGTCAAACAATACGCTTGCACACCACAATCAATAATATAAATCTAAAAATTCCACGGTGTAAGCCCACTTGGGCAAAACACATGCATGCACTACTTACCTGCGTCCTAAGCTTACTCGACGCACAGTTTTGCCAAAACACCTCAACCTAAAACATAAACAATCGCCCATCAATTTTCGCATCAAAAGTCACTAAATACGCTAACAATCACATGTCTTAACTAAACTCATGAAATCCCAACTAAAACGACTTACTAATTTCGTTAGGCCGAAAACCAATCTAAACTTCAGACGCGCATAGCTTTTGCGTCTGTTATCAGAATCAAGCGATTCAAGAGGCTAAACGTTCCCTTAGGAACCTAGTTTAACATACTAAGATGGATTTTAAAACGATAAGCCGCAGCTAGGTGAAAAAATCCCAAAACCGAATATGCTATTCACCCAAATTTCACATTATCGTTTCTTTCAACCAAAATTCACTCAAAACTCGTCTTACGCACTAAAATCAGCAACGCGAACATCACATGTCACAATTCTACTAAGAATGCTCAATAATTTGACTCGGTCCAAAATTTGACATAAACTTCCGACGCGCATAACTTTTGTGTCGGATATCGGAATCGAATGATTCTAGTAGCCAAACGTTTCTCTAACAACCTAATTTCACCCACTAAAACAGAATTTAAACGAGCATTCGTAGTTTGGTCCGAATAGCTGAAAACAGAACCGGGCCAAACAAAAATTCCACACCCACTTCCGTTCTTAGTTACTTTCACTCAATTCCATCACCGCTTAGCCGGAATTCGGCCATCTCACACACTCTAAGTTAACCGACTCACTTCGGCCAATATCTGAGCCAATGCACAACGCACACTTCCTCGGTTTTCACTGAATTTTGGCCTTCACCGCGAACGTCTCCAGCACACACACACGCAGCCATATAATCCTAAACACTCAGCCAAACTCACAAAAAAAAAACACAGAGAACGAACTACAACACGATCGAACAGAACCAAATCATGGGAGGGTGTTTTACCTCCGGTTCCAGCACGGGAATGGTTGAGCTACACGTCGCCTCGACTAGTCGGAGCTCCCTAACCATGTCGGTGGTCACAAATCTCTCCTTCGGTCGTCAGCCGTCGACTGCACGCTCGGAGCTCTCTCCTTCGGTCGGGTGTCGATGTGCAACAGCCGAATGGCTTCCTCCCAAAGTCATTCGGTTGTTATGTTATTATATATATATATATTCTAAAATTTAATTTAAATAATAAAAATTTACCAAAACGCCCTCACGTGTTTTAACCGCCCGTAATTTTATTAAATTCTTGTCCTCCCGACTTTAAAATTTTGAAAACCGTCACAAAAACTAAATTCCAAGTTTTATACCTTAATTTATCGGTTAAAATATTTCTCGAAACTCCAACCGAGATTAAATTAAAAATTTCAAAAATGAGATTTAAAATCTAAAATTTTCTGGGTTATTACAATTTGAGTGTTTATGAATGATTAATCATAATTAATTATTTATATATTCATTCTTATAACATAAAAATTAAATAGTGATATAAGATGACAGAGGGAGCGATGGACCTATAGTCCTAACCTCCAATAATATTTTTTAATTAATATAAACTCTTTATATTAAATAACACAATTATTAACTCTAGAGTAATTTCACTAAATACCTAGAGTTCACTCTTAGAATTACAGAAAATATTTACTCAAAGTAATGTCCATCGATATAGTCATTACATATATATTAATCTTCCATTAAAATTTGTAATAGAGTTAGGTATAAGATCCGTTAACCTATTATATTACATCTTTATCCTTGACTACCATTAGTTCTTAATTGAATAATTAATTCATAACATTTATGAATTGTGAGCTAATTATTCAATTGCTGAACTAACAAACAAGAGAATATTGTCTTATTGATTTCATTATATCAATGTTAGCATTCCAAACTACTCATTTAATTTATTCCCATAATAAAAAGGTTTATGTGATGTAACTCATACAAAACTTTACAGAGTAAATTAAAGAATAAATTAAAATGAAATAAGAGTCTACTAAATATAATAAATTAAGACCATACATATATGACCATCATAATGATAAAATTAATTGTTCTTTATTTAACGGATATTATAAGAACAATAGAATTTCATCTGGTTCGGTCTTATATAATGATATTATATAAAATACAATCTGTAACACCCCGTATTTTCGTTGTACTAATTTTTGGGTTGTCGGTGCGATAAGCGACGGGGTTCGGGTCATAATGGGGAGTGAAAAATTTGTAAGGTTAGGTAGAGGATTATTTTGAGGCTAATAGACAAGAAAAGTTTATAGAATTCTGGGCGAGCACAACCCGAATGATAGTTTAATTAAACGGTTAAAGGTGAGGATGAAAAGGTAATTAAGATATATATATATATAGTTATAGTCTAATTTTGGAGTTTAAGTTAGAGTTTGAGGAGGGATTTATGGATAGAAATTTAAGGTTCATAATTTGGAGATGCTGCAACAATGTAGGGTTTCAGATTATTTTCTAATTCAGAAATTCCCAAATCAAGTCAATATTCAAATTTCAAAGTTTAAAATTTCCAAATCAAACCTAATCTGGAAATTCAAATTCAAATTTCCTAAATCACAACCCGAATTTTAGGAAACAAATCCAATGAACCTAGCTTAAAAATTATCCCGGTACAGAAGAAGATTGAATTTTCATTAAGATAATATCTTTGCAAATCCTATTTAGAGGTCGGATTATTGATTTTCAGCAATAAATCCGGGATGAACCTAGACGTTATGAGGGAAGTGTTCAGGATCTAACAGAATAACCACTCAACCAAAAATCCACCACCAATCAAATAACAACCGGAAAATCCGAGTGAAACTCAAAAATCTTGGAGAAGCGGGGTGCAAACTTCTCCTATAAATAGAGGTACTCATGAAGGAGGAAAGCACATCATCTCTCCCTCCCAAGTCCTTCAAGAAGAGAAAGAGTACTTACCCCGACCTCCGACGCTGCAAGACTCTCCAACACGGCAAAACCCCTCTTGGTTGAGCTTCACTTCGCAATAGCAGAGAGCACCCTTCGATCAAACGATTTTCCTTAACAGCATAAGCTCTCCCTCGCTCTGTCCTTCTCGGTTTCACTCTTGCTCACTCTCTCTCTCTCTCTCTCTCTCTCTCTCTCTCTCTCTCTCTCTCTTTCGGCAGAACAAGAAAAGGAAAGGAGTTGGTTTTATTTAAAAACAAGAACCTGTTTTTTCAGAAGGACCAGCTGAACTAAACCGAATCGGCCAACTTGACCTGGATCGGCCCAGTTGACCCAGATCCACCAAGTTGACCCAGACTGGCCCAGTTGACCCAGAGCGGCCCAGTTAACCAGGATTGGACCAATTGACAAAGATCGGCCCAGTTGACCCAGACCGACCCAGTTGACCCGAACCGTCAGTCTTCACTCGAATCGAACATAAACCAAATTTCGACCCGAATCTGATCGAACCGATCCAACCAATCCGATTTGACCCAAGAGAACAACATAAAGAATTTCTGCTCAAATTTCTTTGAAATTGGATTTATTAAGTAGAACTTTAATACCAAATATTCTATTTGAGCAGGATATTATTTGAAATAGTAAACGAATCCCGCTATTCATACCGCTCGGAATCCAAGTAAAAATACAGTTTTCCCATGTAATAACTCAGAAATTTTAGATTTTAAATCTAATTTCTGAAATTTTTAATTTAATCTCGGTTGGAGTTTCGAGAAATATTTTAACGGGAGAATTAAGTCATAAAACTCATAATCCAGTTTTAGTGATGGTTTTTGAAATTTAAAGTCAGCAATACGAGAATTTAACAAAATTACGGGCGGTAAAACACATGAGAGCGTTTCGGTAAATTTTTATTATTTAAATTAAATTAAAAAAATATTATAACATACCAACCGAATGGCTTCGGGAGGAAGCCATTCGGCTGTTACTTATCGACACTCGAGAGTGAGCACCCGAGAAGGAGACGCGAGAGAGAGCTCCGAGCTTCGATCGACGACCGACGACCGACGACCGTGAGTGTGGGAGAACCGTCGGCCACTAAGCGCCCTGTTGTGTTCTTATTCTCCTTCGACCGAGTGCAGAACGCCGCTCTCGATAAGCCTTTCCCTCTTTGCTGCCCTGTTTTGTTTTGGCAACGAGTGGAGGGTTGATGTGGGCTTCGAATTTTGAGGTTTCCAGCTAGTAATGAGATTGTTTAGAAGGTGGAATTAGCAATGATTAGGCTATGGATGGTGAGGAAGTGATTTTGGAAGGAGGCACCGTGATGTACCCCAGAGGGCCGTCACTCGATCACAAACCAAGACACGAGCTTTATCCAACCTGTTCACTAACAAGTTCACTTCTTTTGCAGAAATTACAAGTGTCGAATGCCTATTGGCAGATTTGGAATGGGACCCGCGCACAAAGGACAAGGATCAACCCTTGCACTTGCTATCGTGGGAGTTAAAGGTGGAAGCATATGAAGAAGGGATTTGTCTCCCTCGGAATTAATTTGTAATTGAATTTTATTCGAGAAATATTCGCCTTATGTTTTTCTTGGCAAACATTCGCCTTCCTGTAATGTTTTATAATTGCATGCATCTTTACGCATTAGGATTAGATGTATGTTAAGTTAGATGGTGGTTAGAAGCAACAATTGGGCCGGAGTTTAGGAGCCCACTGATGCAACAAATGGGACAAAGCTTGAAGGTGATCTGGTGTGCAAGTGGACAAAGAATGGCCAACCATGTGGCCCATTTCGAAGCTCAAGCCCATTCTAACCTTCAGCCACCCTAGGTCTATAAATACATGGCTATTGGCGTATGTAAAAGTTGTTGAATATATGAGAAATAGCTCTTTTGTGTTCAGCCGAAGTAGCTTGAAGCTTGGTGAACGGTAAGGCTCGGTTCGGTCAAGAACCAAGAAGGAGTGCATCTCCTTGAGCTTTCAAGTCTGAGGTTGCTTGAATAGCCGTCGTTCCACTCGTCTTCCCTCTCTTTTCCAGAGAATGATACATAAAGAGAGTGGCCAGAAACCGGTCTCGTTTGCTGCCATTTTCTTTCGAAAGATCGTTATGCCGAGAGTCTAAAAGGTTGCTCATCGAACAGCATTCGGTTTTCTGCTTATATTTTGTTTTTCTGTTTCGTTTGTGGGTGAATCACGGCTCATTCGAGGTGGAATCGTGTTATGTGGTATCAGAGCCATGGATAGCTTCCCCTGAATGTCTGCAAACGAGTGGATTGGTCTTGTTACACGTTTTGTTTGCTGCAAACTTTTCATTTCTTCTCTGGTTCGTTGGTTTTGGAAAAGGCAGAAACCGATTCTATTAATTTTGTGTCTAACATATAAGGATAAGCTTGAACACTATCGTAGATATGTTATTACTAAACAAAATTTAAAAATCAGAAACTTGAAACCATTTACTCTTTAAAGCCAGAAACTTATGTGTTGATCTGTTCATATTCGTATTATGTTTTGTGCATAAGTCTTACTCAACTGATTGGCTGCTGTTTGAGGGAAGGTGCAGGTGAGAACAGAACACCCTACAGGTTATCTACTATTTGAGGGTAGGTGCAGGTGAGAACAAAACACCCTACAACTTAGCTGCTGTTTGAGGGTAGGTGCAAGTGAGAACAGAACACCCTACAGCTTAGCTACTGTTTGAGTGTAGGTACAGGTGATAGGTGTCTATTGTTGGACCACTGGTATTGTACGTTTATATTGCTATGCATATGGGTGTACTATGTAGCAGCTAGTGTTATTACCTTATTTGGAACAACCATTCTGTTGCTGCTATGTACCTAGTGATTTAATACTGTTTTTGTGTTGATATTATTGTCTGCTGCTTCATTCCATGCCTGCTAACATCTTGGCATATTACTTTGGCAGAATACTTTGTTTACTTCCCTAATCGAATATCCTACATGATTTGCACACACCCTGGAATCTCTGTGATTATGTTATTATATCCTTACTGTGTGGTTTAATGATAACTGAGTTGATGCATGATATGAACACTAAAGGAAAAACATGTTTATCAGAATGTGTTAATACCCTGGTAAAATTTTATGCCTAGTTCACTAGTTGTTTTGATAGATTTGATCCCTTGAACTAAAAACGATCATAACTTTTGGTACGGGCGTCAGATTTTTGCCCGTAAGATATCGAATCGAAGCTCTCTCAGAGCTCTACTACGATGCCACATGCTCTGCCTGTGATAACCACCTTCCTTTCCAAAAATTGGCCATTTAAGCCCTCAAATTTGCGTTCCAAGTTTAAGCACCCGGGATCCACTAAATTTTTCTCTCCTTCTTAACACTTAGGGTCAATCTATCGTAAAAACCCATGTTTCCCCTACAATCTTAGGAAGTCATATGAAGACTAGGAGTGGACTCAACCGAGAATTAAACCCCGATACTATGAATCAAGAACCGAACCAGGGTAAAGACGTTCCCCAACCCGAGACTCTTACCCATCAAAAGGGAGAGTCCAGCCTTCTGGGACAACTAAATGGACTTAATGGATAAGTTAGTGATCTAAGCCAACAACTCAAAGACTTAACCCTTGGTCTGAAATTCATAATGGATAACCTCAATAAGATTAACTCTAGAGAGCCCTCTCGAGATGACCTTCCTAGGATGAAACCTAATAACCCTAGGAGAACTGAATACCCTCCTAGGAGATTTCCCGACCAGGATCCTTCCCTAATGAGTGAGAGGCCACCTAACCCAAGAAGGAGGTTCCAAGACTTTGACTATCATGATGATGATGAGTGGACCCTAGATGAAGAAGAGAATTTCAGGTCTAGCCGTAGAAAGGACTTAGATGATCTTAGGAACATCAAGTTGCATGTTCCGTCATTCAATGGCGCGTGCGACGGTAACACCTTCCTAGATTGGATAGATAAAGTGGAGAAAGTCTTTGATTACTATGAATATTCAGATAAGGTTAAAATCCAGCTAGTTTCGGTTGAGCTCACGGGATACGCAGCCCTCTGGTGGACCAACATTAAATCCCAAAGACAGAAGATAGGAGACGACCCTGTCACCACTTGGAGAGTGCTGAAGTCCCTCATGACCAAAAGATTCATACCTAGCCAATACCGACAAGAGCTCTTCTTACAAATCCAAAACCTGAGACAAGGAGGTCGATCTGTTGAAGAGTACCTTACTGAGTTTGAGACCCTTAGGATTCGTGGAGATGTGGACGAGCCTAAAGAGCAAGTGCTTGTAAGATTTAGCTGCATCCCCTAGAATCCCTTGACGCGGTAGTACAAATGGCTAGAAAAGTAGAGCGACAACTTAGTAGGAAGAGAAAAGCTAGTTTCACCCAGAAATTTTCGCTCAATACTACTCATAAGATCACCCCTCCGCAACTAGAACTAAACAAAACTTTCACCAAAGCTGAGGGAAAGAAACCGTTTCCACGTAGTTTACCACCCAAAGAATCAAGAAACAAGACCCTAATAGAGAGTGTCAATTCCCCTAGATCGCGAGACCTTAAATGCTTTAAGTGTCATGGCTTCGGTCATTTCATGGCTCAGTATCCTAATAGACGAGTGATGATTCTCCCGAAGGACACTAGAGAGTTTACGAGCGAAGACGAGCGAGAAGGTATAAAAGAAGATGAGGAGGACAGTGACTCCCAAGAGGAAGTTTTCCACGCCCCTAAAGGACCCATGCTTATGGTCAGAAGACATGTTCTCGTCACTAAGAATTCTAGAGAAGACTGTCAGCATGAGAACATCTTCCATAGCAGGTGTTTCATCAGGGAGAAGTTATGCTCCTTGATTACAGACAGAGGTAGTTGTGCTAACGTTGCCTCCACAGAGTTAGTGACCAAGTTAGGCCTAGAGACCAACACTCACCCCCACCCTTACAAGCTACGTTGGCTAGATGATAGGGATGATGTCAAGGTTACCAAGCAAGTGAAAGTTGAATTTGTCCTCGGGAAGTACAAGGACACGGTCCTCTGCGATGTTGTGCCTATGAGTGCAAGTCGTTTACTCCTAGGCCAACCCTGGCAGTTTGACTGACGGGTAAACCACGACAGTTACACCAACTACTATTCCCTTAAGTTTGAAGGAAAGACCTTTAAGTTTGCTCCCATGAACCCCGAACAAATATCTAGAGATGACGCTGCAAGAAAGGAAGCCAAGGATAAGACTACTTTATTCATGACTAAGAAGGAGATAAAGACGTCTGTGTATAGCGTGGATCTCACTCAACACCTCTCCCACCTTAACTCCCTCTTCCAGACCCTTAGAAAGGCTAAACTATTTGGTAACTTAGGGAAGTGCTCTGTCGCACAGGACAAGGTGTACTTTCTAGGATTTGTCATCTCAAAAGACGGAATGGAAGCGGACGAGGAAAAGATCAACGCCATCAAGGATTGGCTTATACCGAATTCTATCACAGAAATATGCAGTTTTCACGGGCTAGCTTCATTTTATAGAAGATTCATTAAAGACTTCAGTTCGATAGTTGCTCCGCTTACCGATTGCACTAAGAAAGGGAAAGTGTTCTCTTGGACCCCAGCTTGTCAAAAGAGCTTTGATCTCATCAAAGATAGATTATGTCATTCCCCCGTACTTGCCCCCCCGGATTTCAACAAGGACTTTGAGGTCGAAAGCGATGCATCTGGAGTCAGCATAGGAGCAGTGCTTATGCAAGATGGCAAACCCGTGGCATAATTTAGCGAAAAGTTGAAAGGACCCATACTAAATTATTCCACCTATAACAAAGAATTCTACGCAGTTATATGTGCTTTAGAACATTAGCAGCATTACCTCTTACCTCAAGAATTTGTTATCAACACTGATCACCAGGCCTTACGACATATCAAGAGTCAGCACAAGCTGAACAAGAGACATGTCAAAAGGGTGGAGTTCTCAGAAAGATTTCCATACACCCTTAAGTATTTGAAAGGAGAGAATAATGTCGTGGCCGATGCCCTCTCTAGAAAGCGCATTCTACTCACTGAATTAGGGGTTAGGTTCTTTCACTTTGAATGGATTAAGGAGACCTATGAAACCGACCCCGATTTTGGACCTTATTATATCAAGTGTATGGACAATGCTGAAGGCGAATATCGCCTCATGCATAGCTATTTACTTAAAGCGGGAAAGTTGTGCATTCCCCAAGGAAGCTTAAGACGATGTCAGTAAAAGAAGCTCATTGCGGGGGCCTAGCAAGTCACTTCGGCGAGAAAAAGACCCTAGAATCGCTTAAGGAACACTTCTATTGGCCTCGCATGATAAAAGATGTGCATCGCATGGTGGAGACATGTGTGATTTGCAAGAAGGCTAAGAGTAAAGTTCTACCTCAAGACTTATACATGCCATTATCCGTCCCATCACACCCTTGGGTAGAGGTTAGTATGGACTTCGTTTTAGGACTACCACGGAAAAACCCGGAATAAAGACTCTATAATCGTGGTCGTGGATCGGTTCTCCAAGATGGCACATTTCCTTCCTTGTGCCACGACCGATGACTCTGATGGTACATTTCCTTCTTTGTGCCACGACCAATGACTCTGTCTTAATAGCTCACCTATATTTTAAAGAGATTGTTTGCCTGCATGGTATACCGCGTTCTATCGTGTTGGACAGAGACACTAAATTTCTGAGTGCCTTTTGGACCACTTTGTGGAAAACGTTGGGGACTAGGTTGTGTTTTAGCACATCCTTTCATCCCCAAACCGATGGTCAAATGGAAGTCGTTAACAGGACCCTAGGTACCTTCTTACGCACCGTTGTAGGTAAAAAACTGTCTAACTGGGATATAGTACTCCCAAGGTTGAAGTTTGCCTACAACCGCACCCTTCATTCCACTACTCAGCAATCACCCTTTGAGGTGCCTTTGGGTTTAATCCATATACACCGTTAGATCTTGTTCCATTACCTTTTATAGACTTAGCTAATCCATCAGAAGCGGACAAGGTGGAACGAATTAAGGAATTGCATGAGACTGCATGCAAAGCCATCGAGAAGAGCAACGACAAGGTTGCCAAACATGCTAATAAAGGACGACGAGAAGTTATCTTGAATGAAGGAGACTTAGTTTGGTTGCACCTAAGAAAAGAAAGGTTCCCCGCTAAAAGGAAATCCAAGTTGATGCCTAGAGCAGAAGAATCATTCAAGGTATTAGAAAGAATCAACAATAATGCCTATAAGATAGAGCTACCCGACGACTACAGAATTTTCTCCACCTTTAATGTCCAATATCTCTCGCCATACAAAGGAGACGATGATGATATCGAAGTGACCCGATTAACGAATTTGAGGTCAAATCCTCAATCACCTAGGGAGGATGATGTGCCCCAGAAGGCCATCACTCAATCACAAATCAAGGCACGAGCTTTATATAACCTGTTCACCAACAAGTTCACTTCTTTTGTAGGAATTACAGGTGTCGAATGCCTATTCCCAGATTTGGAATGGGACCCGAGCACAAAGGACAAGGATCAACCCTTGCACTTGCTATCGTGGGAGCTAAAGGTGAAAGCACATGAAAAAGGGATTTGTCTCCCTCAGAATTAAGTTATAATTGAATTTTATTCGGCAAACATTCGCCTTATGTTTTTATTGGCAAACATTCGCCTTCCTATAATATTTTATAATTGCATGCATCTTTAGACATTAGGATTAGATGTATGTTAAGTTAGATGGTGGTTAGAAGCAACAATTGAGCCGGAGTTTAGCAGCCCACTGATGCAACAAATGGGCCAAAGCTTAAAGGTGATCTGGTGTGCAAGTGAACCAAGAATGGCCAACCATGTGGCCCATTTCGAAGCCCAAGCGCATTCTAACCTTCAGCCACCCTAGGTCTATAAATACATGGCTATTGGTGTATGTAAAGGTTGTTGAATATATGAGAAATAGCTCTTTTGTGTTCAGCCGAAGTAGCTTGAAGCTTGGTGAACGGTAAGGCTCGGTTCGGTCAAGAACTGAGAAGGAGTGCATTTCCTTAACTTTCAAGTCCGAGGTTGCTTGAATAGCCGTCGTTCCACTCGTCTTCCCTCTCTTTTCCAGAGAATGATACACGAATAGAGTGGCCAGAAACCGGTCCCGTTTGCTGTCGTCTTCCTTCGGAAGATCGTTATACCGAGAGCCTAAAAGGTTGCTCATCGGACAACATTCGGTTTTTTGCTTATATTTTGTTTTTCTGTTTCGTTTGTGGGTGAAACACGACTCATTCGAGGTGAAATCGTGTCATACCGAGAAGTGCTAGTGCTGCCATTCGGGTTTCTAAAGGGGGAAGACTTTGTATCGTGTTAGATTATACTTAATAGGCTAGAATGTAGCTGCTTGGTGATGAAATTGGTAGAATCGGGTCAAAGTTGAGATTTTCCAATTTTTTTTGTATAAAAACAAGTTCTGTTTTTGGTGGTTTTGGCCTAGCTTCGGTTGATCATTTTAAATTCTGTTTTTGTGGGTTAAGTGAGGTTGTTAGATAAATGTATAGCTGCTGGACCTGTTCGATTCCGATATCTGATGCAAAAGTTATGCGCGTCGGAAGTTTATGTCGGATTTTTGACCGAGTTAAATTATTGGGCGTTTTTCGTAGAATTGTGACGCGTAGCAATAGCATTGCTGTTTTTAATGTGTAAAGCTAGTTTTGAGTGAGTTTAGGTTGAAGGAAACGAAAATGTGAAATTTGGATAAAAAGGGCAGATTCAGTTTTTGCTGTTTTTCACCTATCTGCGGCTTACTGCTTTAAAATCCGTCTTAGTATATTAAACTAGGTTCCTAAGTGAATGTTTAGCCTATTGAATCGCCCGATTTTGTTAACGAACGCAAAAGTTATGCACATCCGAAATTTAGGCTGGTTTTCGACCGAACAAAATTTGTGACCCGTTTTAGTTGGAATTTCAAGAGTTCAGTTAAGCGATGTTATTTTTAATTTATTTGGTGAATTTTGAAGCAAAGATTGATGAGTGATTGTTTATGTTTTAGGTTGAGGCATTTTTGGCGAAGCTGTGCGTCGAGTGAGCTTAGGACGCCAGATAAGTAGTGCATGCATGTGTTTTGCACAAGTGAACCTACACCGTAGAATTTTAGGATTTATGTTACTGATTGTGGTGTGCGTGCGTATTGTTTGACATGCATCATGTTTTTTTTTTAAAAGAGAACGAAAATGATTTTGAACACATTTCGAGTAAGTGGTGAGACGCGTGGCGGTGGTATTGCGGATCCTGCTAGTGTGTGGGCCGGTGCATAACCAACCACAGATTTTGCTCGAGGAGTGGGCTGGTTGGCCCGTCACGCGGCATGTATGTGTCGACGATGAGGATAATAGATAGTGGTACGGCGGATCCTGCTAGTGTGTGGGCCGGTGCAACAACAGTCGCGGCTTCCACTCAAAGAATGGACAGGCTGGGCTGTCGCGAAATGTGTGTATGGCAACTGTGACCCCGTTGCTGGGGAGGCTGGGACGGGGGCGACGTGTCAGGGTGTAGTGTGGCGCGAGGTACACCCTCACCCTGATGTGGTTGTTGTGTGGTGATGCGTGTGTGTAGCTTGTGGGCCTCGTGCTGGGTAATCCTGGACGGTGGCGACGTGTCAGGGTGTGGGGTGGCGCTAGGTTCATTCTCACCCTGGTGCGGCTGCACTACGCGTGATAGATGTGACAACATGAGTGTGAGTGTAGAGACTGCATGTGATAGGATTGCATTGTCGGCTTTTACTTTCATATCGCATTACTTACTGAGCGTTAGGCTTATGTTGTGTGTTCTGTGGTGTAGGTGCTGACGATACTGCTGGTGAGTCTCGAGAGCCTAGTTCAGAGGCGTAGGATGGTTGGCGGCTTGCGACCGCGGCACCGGATGGCAGATTTTTGTTAGGGCGACCCGACCCGTGGAGATGGTAGGTTGTGGCCTAGTTGGTTTGGGGGTTTTTCCTTCTGACTGCTGAGATTGTGGCGTTAATTCTGAAATGAATTCTTACAGCCCAAAGTAGACAGAAATGTTATGCTAATCGGAGAAGAAGAAAGTTGGAGTTTGTAGTAGGCGACCAAGTCTTTTTGAAAATATCACCAATGAGAGGTGTGATGCGCTTTGAAAGGAAAGGAAAGTTGAATCCAAGGTTTATAGGCCCATTTGAAATCTCAAACAGGGTGGGAGAAGTCGCGTATCAGTTGAACTAGCCAGATTCATTCAAGCATGTGCACAATGTCTTTCATGTCTCGATGTTGAAGAAGTATATTTCTGATTCCTCGCACATTTTACCGATGAGATCTCCTGACTTGACAATCAACCCAGATCTATCTTACGAGGAAAGGCCGATTCAAATTCTGGAGTCAGAGGAAAGAGAATTAAGGAATAAGAAGGTTTCACTTGTTAGAGTTTTATGGAGGAATAGAAGCATAGAAGAGGTAACTTGGGAAAGAGAAGAGGACATGAGAAAGGTCTACCTAGAGCTGTTCAGGTAACACTTTAAATTTCAAGGACGAAATTTCTTTTAAGTAGGGGAGATTGTAACAATGTAGGGTTTCAGATTATTTTCAAATTCAGAAATTCTCAAATCAATTCAATATTCAAATTTCAAAGTTTAAAATTTCCAAATCAAACCTAATCTGAAAATTCAAATTCAAATTTCTTAAATAACAACCTGAATTTTAGGAAACAAATCCAATGAACCAAGCCTAAAAATCATCCCGGTACAGAAGAAGATTGGATTTCCATTAAGATAATATCTTTGGAAATCCGATTTAGAGATCGGATTACTGATTTTCAGCAATAAATCTGGGATGAATCTGGATGTTATGAGGGAAGTGTTCAGGATCTAACAGAATAACCACTCAACCAAAAATCCACCGCCAATCAGATAACAACCGGGAAATCCGAGTGAAACTCAAAAATCTTGGAGAAGGGGGATGCAAACCTCTCCTATAAATAGAGGTACTCATAAAGGAGGAAAGTATATCATCTCTCCCTCCAGACTTCTTCAAGAAGAGAAGGAGTACTTACCCCGGCCTCCGACGCTGCAAGCCTCTTTGACACAGCAAAACCCCTCTCGGTTGAGCTTCACTTCGCGACAGCAGAGAGCACCCTTCGATCAAACGATTTTCCTCAACAACGTAAGCTCTCCCTCGCTCTGTCCTTCTCGGTTTTGCTCTCGCTCACTCACTCACTCACTCTCTCTCTCTCTCTCTCTCTCTCTCTCTCTCTCTCTCTCTCTCTC
>CM039520.1:14830327-14914585 GCA_022433055.1 Begonia peltatifolia | reverse complement strand
CTCTCTCTCTCTCTCTCTCTCTCTCTCTCTCTCTCTCTCTCTCTCTCTCTCTAGGCAGAACAGAAAAAGGAAAGGAGTTGGTTTTATTTAAAAACAAGAACCAGTTTTTTCAAAAGGACCAGCTGAACCAAACAGAATCGGCCCAGTTGACCCGGATCGGCGCAGTTGACTCGGATCGACCCAGTTGACCCATACCCGCCCAGTTGACTCAAACCAGCCCAGTTGACCCTAATCGGCCCGGTTGACCCAGATCGACCCAGTTGACCCAGACCGGCCCAGTTGACCCAGATTGACACTCTTCACTCAAACGAATCTAAACTAAATTTCGAGCCGAATCTGACCGAACCGATCCAACTAACCCAATCCGACCCAAGAGAACAACATAAGGAACTTCTGCTCAAATTTCTTTGAAATTGGATTTATTAAGTAGAAATTTAATACCAAATATTCTATTTGAGCAGGATATTATTTGAAATAGTAAACGAATCCCGATATCCATACCGCTCGGAATCCAAGTAAAAATACAGTTTTATCATGTTTTGGCTATGACCCTACATCACAAGATATTATATTATTTTCTTATAAACTGTTTTATTACACGAGTTGATATTTGAGTACGCATGTTTCGGCATTAACTTATAATAGTAAAGATAAAATTGGTAAGACATATTGTATGTGGATGAAAATGATGGAATTGACGGAAAATATATGATAGCAAAAGCCTAAACGACAATAAGATGGTGAGTTTGAACATTAATGGTATTGACGTGATAGCAAAAGCCTGAACGACAATGAGATGGTGAGCTTGATCAAAAGTAAGTTGACAAAGTCTGAACGACAATCAGATGGCTGAGTCTAAGGTTGGGAAATGAGTACCAACTAGTTCTGTAATCAGAATTCGGTAAAAGTAAATGTAAATTTTTGACCATTGCACGTATTTTTGCTTGCTGAGTTAATTTTCATATTTTAAATAATTTTGTGATGTATGTGAGTTTTTATCTGAGGAGGAACTAGCTGCAATCGAGAAATTTTGAATCTTAGATTTAATTTCTGAAATTTCAATTACGTCTCGGTTAGAGTTTTTGGGAAGCTTTTGGTGGGAAATTTACTTTTTAAAGCTCGCGATTTAATTCGTAGTAACATTTATGAAATTTTAAAGTCAGGAGGACACGAATTTAACAAAATTACAGACGATTATGTACGTTAGGGCGTTTTAGTAATTTGTTTGTTTAAAAATAAATAAATAATAAAATTAAATTAAATTAATAACTGAATGGCTTCGGAGAGAAGCCATTCGGCTGTCGTTCGTAAGGGAGCCTGAGAGAGCGAGAAAGAGAGAGAGACCGAGCCCGAGCTACCGAGCACCGACAGCTGGCGTGGAGATGTGCTCGCCGGTGTGCCAAACCATTCCGATGAAACAAGGTTCAGGCGTGGTTTGATTTTCTCGAGCTCAAAACCGAAGGTGAGTCCTGATTTGAAGCATATGACGAAGCTGACCATGTATACAAACTTAAGAAAGTTTTATATAGATTTAAACAAGCCCCTAAAGCTTGGTATGATAGGTTGAAGAATTTCCTTATGGAAAGGAACTTTAAAAAGGGTACTACGGATTCAACCTTGTTTATTATGCAAAAAGGGGTTGATTTGCTCATTGTACAAGTATACGTGGATGACACCATTTTTAGTTCAACAAATGTCTCACTTTGTGATGAATTTGCATCTCTAATGCAAAGTAAATTTGAAATGAGTATGCTGGGGGAGTTAAAATTTTTCTTAGGGTTGCAAATAAAGCAAACTCTCGATGGTATATTTTTTATTCAAGAAAAATATATCAAAAATCTCTTAAAGAAGTTTAGATTGAATTCTTCTAAACCATCTAGAACTCCCATGAGCACATCTACGAAATTGGATAAAGATGAAAATGGGTTAAGTGTAGAAATCAAGAAATATCAAGACATGATTGACTCTCTTCCTTACTTAACGGCTAGTAGGTCGAATGTCCTATTTAGTGTGTGCCTATGTGCTAGGTTTCAAGCATCTCCTAAGGAATCCCACTTAAATGCGGTTAAGAGGATATTCAAACATCTAAGTTGTACCTATGATTTAGGATTATGGTATCTAAAAGGTAAATCTTTTGATCTAATAGGATATTCTGACTCTGATTATGTCGGAAGTCTTGTAGATAGAAAAAGCACTAGTGGACAATATCAATTTCTAGGTGAATCTCTTATGTCTTGGTATTCAAAGAAACAGAATTCGATAGCTCTCTCAACGGCTAAAAGCGAATATATCGCCACCGGAAGTTGTTGTGCTCAAATACTTTGGATGAAGCAAACGATACAGGATTATAATCTATTCTATGATAGGATACCGATTAGATGTGACAACACTAGTGCCATTAACATTTCCAAGAATTCTATCCAACACTCAAAAACCAAACACATTGAAATTTGATATAATTTTATAAGGGATCATGTACAAAAAGGAGATATCACTTTGGATTTTGTAAATTCTTCCGATCAATTAGCTTATATCTTCACAAAACCCTTAGATGAGAAAACCTTTAACGATATCCGGTTACGGTTAGGTCTAATTAAGATTAAGAAATCATGAAACTTGAATTTAATCCAGGAAGTGTCGAGCAATACTGAAATCAGCCGACACCTAACTTTAGTTTCATTCTGCATACGAAGAAAGTGTCAACCACTAGTAAGACTGGTCGACACCTCAACAATCTATTATTCTTTTTAACGAAGAAAGTGTCGTCCGAATCCCTAACCAAAATCTCAATCTCTCTCTCGACTTTCTTTGAAGATTTACATCTCATCTCTTCCAGAAATCGAACTCTTTCTCCTCTAAACCTCAAATGGCATCATCCTCTCGTAGTAAACTTGTTTTTCGTCGAAAAAGATCAAAGAACTCTGCTCAAGAGACTGAGCAATAGCCTCCATCAGTATGGTCGTCTTCACTATTCACAAGTGAAGAGTCTAAGGAGAAGTATATAAGTGATTTTCAGTTCAAGACTCTTATTTTAAGCAGAAGAGTTGAATTTTCAGAATTATTCAGTATAAATTTGATTGAGCCATTAAGAACTAAGAGTCTGTATGAGCTGTTTAACCTTAGTGACTCATATTTTGAGACTCCGATAAGAATGTTCTATGCAAATCTAGCACATTCTGTACGACTTCTTAAACTTCGTAGCTGTGTGTATGGAAAACACATATAAATTACCTTGTATTTTTTAAACACCATTTTGGATTGTGATTTCAATAATGCTGGCAAAAAGTATTATGAGGCAGCAAAGGATCCCGAATTTATGGGCACAAGTAATGGAATTGAATTCTTAAAGATGATTGTTAAGGATCCACATCGATCCCTTCCACCAAAGCCGAAGGCTAAAGATTTGAATGTACATGCAAAACTCCTTCATCACATGATTACATACAATCTGTTACCCCGAGATGGATATCGAGATCATATTAGTGATATACATTATTCTGAATTCTCTACAAAATCTATCGAGGAGAACAATTCAATGTGAGATACATTATTCTGAACCAGATGCTTCAAGTCTTCAACAATCTATCCAAATCCCTTCCTTTTAATCTTCTTTTGATGAAGATTTTTGAGGTCCATCGAGTACAAATTCTAAATTCTAAAACCTCTTTAAATCTGAAGAAAACAGACTGGCACTCCTCATTGACTCTAGCTCGAATGGGGTTTGGAGTCTATGATGAAAGAGATTGGGTCTTAAAGGGAGACCAAGCTGGTAAGAGTACTAGCTATCTCACATAGAAGTGGATGAGGGTGGTCAAGAGCCAGAACAAACCATGAACCTCAATTCTGTCCACCTAAAGGGAACCTCTCTAATCTTGAGCAACGATTCAACAACCTAGAGGCGAGTGTAGCTAGCATAGGCACCGCTATTGAATCACTTACAAACTTAGTCCTTATCGTCTTGATCGGATGGAAGCTGACCAACGTTAAGAGTTCATCAAGATTCATGAGCATCTTGACTATCTTTAAGATTACTGGGATGGTGAAGTTTCCCCAGCCAATCCTACAGATGATCCCAGTGTTCTTCCATCCAAGTGATATTTTTCTCTTAAGTTTGCGAGTGTCATAGCTTTTTGCTTTCTCTTAGTTTGTTGTTTGTAATCATTAGATACTAATATTTCTCTTTGAAATATTAGCAATAATATCTTCTTTGTGTTGAATGAATTACACACTGATAAAATGTTTTATGCTAGTTGACTGTGACGTGTTTATATTTCTGATAATGCCAAAATGGGAGACATAATTGAAAAGTAGAAGATTTGAGTAAATCTATTTAGTGCATGTATTGTGGGGGAGAGTTCTTTTTCATTACAAGTATGGGAAAGTGAAAAATCAATTTATAATTTGTCTCATCAAAAAAGGGGAGATTGTTAACTTAAAATGAGGTTAAGATTAATGTGGTTTTTGATGATGTTTAATTAAAATATGTTCAACAGTAATATGGTTTTGAAAATGATGTGTGATAAATTGATTAACCAAATAAACGAATAATAATTGAAAATGTCCTTAAAGAAGTGTATTTAGCACTAATGAATTTTATTAAGTGTGTGATAGTTAAAAGAAAGAAAAACATTTTTGGAATGCCTCTATTGTCGACCGGTATATCTAGGTGTCGACCGATTCATTCAGAAATGAACAAAATGTCGACTACAAAGAATGACTGAAGCGGACAGAGGGAAAGCAAGTGTCGACCGGTATATCAAGGTGTCAACCGGTACATTAAGGTGTCGACCGGTGAATTTAGAAATGAACAAAGTGTCAACCACAAAGAACGACCGATGCGGACAGAAAGAAATCAAGTGTCGACCGGTCAATCAAGGTGTCGACCGATGAATTCTGAAATGAATAAAGTGTCAACTGCAAAGAACGATCGATGCGGGCAGAAAGAAATCAAGTGTTGACGGTAAATCAAGGTGTTGACCGATGAGTTCTGAAATGAATAAAGTGAAAACCACAAAGAATGACCGATATAGACAGAGAGAAATCAAGTGTCGACCGGTCTATCAAGGTGTCGAACGCTAAGCTCAGAAAAGAACAAAGTGTCGACCACACTATAAAGGAGTCGACCAGCACTGCTTACAACGGCTATCAATAAACACCAACGATAACAAAGTGTCGACTGATACTCAGAGAGGTCGACCTGCAACGTTTACAACGGTCTTCTATCTATGCACAACGATAACAATGTGTCGACCGATTTTATATAGGTTGACCACAAAACTCAGAATGACTATAAATTGAAGAATTGAAGGCTTTTACAAAAACAACGACCAAGTAATCAAAAATTCTCTCAACTTCAAAGAGCGTTCATCTTTTCAATTCTTTTTACTCCTCTCAACCAAAACTTGAGATTTCATTATTGAGAGTGTAGTTTGAGTTCCGACTCAATCTTGTACTGAAACATTGTAAAATGGTGAATCCCAAAGAGAAATGTGTAAAAGGCAGTTGATTGACACTTGTGAAGATCAATCAAAGGTGTAAAGGCAGTTGATTGACGCCCGTAAAGTTCAATCAAAGATTTGCTCGAAGGAAAGAATCTTCAAAGGGATTCCTTGAAGCGCAGACGTAGGCAAGGTTGGCCGAACTGCGTAAACAATTTCAGTGTCATTTCTTCTTTCCCTCAACTCTTTATTTGCAATTGATCAAACTCATCTTATCAACTTAATTTGAAATCATTAAGTTTATACACTTTAGTGCAAAATTATTAATTTGTTAGTAATCACAATTACTTAGTGTTATAGGAAGCATTATAAGATTATTTTGAGATTAATGGAGAAAAGAAGATTTCAAGAATCCAACCAAAATTGAACCGAATAACAGATTTATTAAACGGTTAAGCATTGAGGGCGAAATAGTAATTAGAAATTTATTTTATATTAATAATATTTTTATAAAAGAAAAATAGAGAAGAGAGGGAGGCAGAACCCCCCTCTCTGCGTTTCCCCCTCCCTCATGCGGAAACTTCCTCTTTTCCCTACTACCTCGGTGATACTCTTCTCCAGTGACAATTCTCTTCGGTTCTCCTCCATTTCTTCAAATCAACGATAAGTTTTAATTAGTTCTTAATAGATTGTTATTATTTTAGTTGTTTTGAGTGTTAAAAATAAAGTTAATAAGTATATTTGATAGTTTGGTAAAAATCTAAGAGGGAGATACGAGATTTGGAGGTTTATAGTTGATTTTTATCTGTGTATTGGTATTTAAGTTAGAAGTAGGAGTAGATTATGAATTTACATAGAGAAGATGGAGCGTTTGGATAACCGAATAATCGGATTAGAGAACGGTTTTTGTTCGGCCATATTCGGCCAAGCTGTAAGTGCTGGATTAGAAATTGGATTAGACGGTTAAGAATTAGACGTCCTCAGGGGTCCGTAACATTTCGAATTGCCCAAATCAAATGAGTATTGTGATAGTTACGAATTTCCGAAGGGTAGTCGAAAATAGAGCTGGATTTTGGGTTTAGTTAGATTAGTTGTTAGAGTGTTATTTCCCCTTAAAGTTTTATGAGTTAGACGAAGTGAATTAATGGATGTGTGGTTTTATAGGTTCTCTAGTTAGCGAGCCGTATATAGAGTACGAATTGCTAGAACGCCAGGTAAGTAGTGTAGTAGGTGCTTTTGCCTTCGGGCCTACATCCCAGTTCTGTATGATGCATGCACATTTACTTTATATTATACTTTAGTAATTATGCATCATGGTTTTAAAATACAAGAACGAAATGAAAATGAATTTTCATGCTTTTACGAAATGAAACAGTAGGATGAGATATGATGACCGAAATGAGAAGATACGTAAAAAGATAATAAAGGTAGGGTTAAATGGTCTTGTCCCCAGAGGTGGATTGCGAGGTATATCGCTTCTTCTCCTGCTTTACGTGGTGGCATTGTCCCTAGAAGTGGACCACGAGGTGTGTCACTTAACTAGATCGCGTTTGGCCTTGTTCCGTGAGGTAGACCGCGAGGTGTGTCACCTTGATCTAATGCGTAAAGAAGAATCCAGTAGTAAAAAGATAAAGAAAATATAAGAAAGAGACGAAATTGTGGAAACTGCATATGTTAGGATGTGTTTGATTTCAGTGTTTAAGTTTTTACGTACATTACTTACTTAGCATTAGGCTAATAGATGAGTTCTGTGATGTAGGTGACGATACTATAGCTGGTGAGTACTCAGAGCGTGCCCAGGACTAGGAGGCGGTTGGAGGATTGCACTCGTGGACGGTCCGACCGGCTATTGGGGCGTTTTGACCAGGGCGGGGGTATGTGAGGGAGTTTAGTTGATTTGAGTTTATTCGAATTTGTTCTTGAATGGTTTTGAGTCGGTTGGAGTCATGTGCATGTATAGATGCATTTCAAACTTTAGTAGTCATATTTCTATTTAAATAAGGATTTTGAATTGATGGAAAAGTGTACCTGTTGTTATTTTATCATTGAGTTGAATTTCGGTGATTTCTTTGAAGGATTTAAAGTTTTAAAACAGATTTTGTGAAGGAAGTGTCGACCTGTGCTTAAAAGTGTCGACCGGTCAGTGTAAAAACCAGTGCGGAGTGTCGACCTGTATGAAAAGGGGTCGACCAAACTCCGTAGGTGTCGACCACTTGGGTCGACCTACTCGGATAGAGAGGGAGAAAGTGTCGACCGGTATATACAAGTGTCAACCGTAGTGTAAAATAGACGGGGGTGTCGATCTCAGGGATCGACCGATGCGAACAGAGAGAAATATAGTCTTGACCGGTGCATGCAAGTGTCGACCGGTAGTGTAAAATAAGCGGGAGTGTCAACCTCATGGATCAACCGACGCAGACAGAGAGAAATGTAGTGTCGACCGGTGCATGCAAGTGTTGACTGATATTGAAAAATTTGATGGAAATGTCGACCGATATTTACCGAGGTCGACCGAAAATGATTTTTTTTATGTTTAGAAAACTCGAACTTTATTTCAACTAATTTTAATCCAAGTCTTCCGTACGACGCTTTTTTAAATGTTTTCAAATATTGTTTTAAGTTAAGGAACGAAAATTTTAAATTTTTACTCAAATTTTTCTGAGCTTATTTGTGTGAGTGGTACTAGTGAGCGGACCAAAAATCGGCGAGTCGGTTTTTAGGTCGCTACAAGACCACAGTGGAAGTCCAATAGAGTGATGCAGTAGCCGAAGCCCAAGGCATGTGTTTTTGAAACATAGCGTGCGGTTGCCTTAACTCAGATCGCAATAGCCTACATCGACTGCTCAATGAAACTTTGTGGTATTCCAAACACAAGATAATTTCAAATTGAGAACATATGCGGTTGTCTGGACACGAGATATGGTAGACAAGGGCGATAGTCGAGGCACTTACCAACGATAGTCCACTTACCACAAATTTGTTTCTAATACATAGCGGCCGAATAAAGAATGTAGGGGGTTGACTGGGAGTGTCATTGGTTGACCAAACACTAAAACAAATGAAGCTTAGCTTTCTTTGGTATGCAAATAACGGTGTGTGGAGCATTATATTTTAGTTATTCACTCTCACAAGAATTTGAGGTACCTCCTAATTTTCACATTTCTTCACTTGACATTTTACATTTTGTGAAAGTTTATCATGCAAAAACTTTGTTATTCATTTATTATCGAAAGAAAAAGGGTGAAGCCTTAGAAGTTTAAAGACAAAATTAATGCCCAAAAGATCCATGGATTGTAATCGAAAGGGTTAAGAAAAGAATCTTAAAGGGAAAGCCATGAAACGTGAATGTTAGCAAATTGGGTTAACAACTATGTTAGCTAGCGCTCTCTCTCTCTTTCTCTCATTTTACTTAATTTGTTGAGTTGTTAATGTATTCAAACTAGCACATCACAGAGATTGAGGGAAATTTGTCATTCTAGAATTCCAAAGTAATTAGACTTTTAACTAAAAGGAAAAAAAAGAAGCTAATTCCCCTCATTTGAACTTAAACCTATCCTACAAAAGGTATATTAAGCAAGAAACCAAATATCTATAATTTGAAAGAGGAGAAAGGGTTATGAAAAAACTTTGAAATATAAAGATATCTACGGTTTTGGATTGGGTTACATTGTTTGAAGCAAAACATTGATGGACATCAAGAAAAAATTTTGTTGAGTTAACAAGCGAAGAAATAATGGCAGAAAAAGTCTTAATAGAGTATGTATATAAATTCATAACTTAACCAGATATTCAATCAAAAAAACAATTCAGTATACCAATCATATATATGCATGTTCTATATCATTATTTACAACTAGCTAATGCTTAACAATCAACTAAACCTTGTGATAGACAAGACCTTCGAAGGCAAAATGTATCGGATTTGGGTTTTGCAATCACTGCTTTACAAAAAACACGAAAAAAAATCTACCCATTCACGTAAACAAAGGGAAACTTATTCAAGACAACAAAACAGTAAATATGGAAGTAGAAGTAATAATGAATAAGTTTAAAACATTAAATCATGACACTCTTCCCCACTAAAATAAAGTCTTTCATGAATTTAAAATATACATCATCAAGCAAAGAGGTGGGGGCACTTATCTCACGACCCGAAGGCCACAACGCTTGCACATGAACATGGACATATTTGACATAAAATTTTTCATTTTCGTTGAAACTTAAAATCGATTTTTAGACTATTAACTTTTCTTGAAATAAATGAAAAAACATTATTGAAACATATTTGGAAGGATTCATTTAAAATTAGATGAAAACAAAAATCAAAACAGACAAAGAGAATTTTCAAAAACAATGTATAGCCGATCAATCAGCCATGGACTGCTTCTTCTTGACAGTGCGCGCACGCACCATATTTTCTCGTGCGCCAGGGATGGGCCAAGCCGATTGGTCGCCACATGGCCGATCGATCGCCCATGAGCGGCAATTGATCGACAATGCCCCTGTCTCTTTGGCAGGAGATCGGCCACTTGGTCGATCAATCGCCTCCGTGCAGCGATCGATCAGCGTGCGATGCTCCTTCTCGGCAGTGTGCGCACACTCAGGTCCTTGCGCACGCACAGACACTTTGCCGATCGATCGCCCCCGTGCGGCGATTGATCAACGATGCCTCTGCTTCTTCGGCAGGAGATCAACCTCTAGGCCGATCGATCTCCCCCGTGCGGCGATGGATCGGCGATGCCCTTGCATCTTTGACAGGAGATCAACCACTTGGCGGATCGATCGCCCTCGTGCGGCGATCGATCGTCGATGCTTTGCTCCTTCTCGGTACCACGTGCACGCACTCAGCCCCGCTCGCCTGGGATCAGCCAATCGCATGGCCGATCAATCGCTCTCGTGCAGTGATCGATCGGCGTGCGCACACACTCAGGGCCTTGCGCACGCACAGCCACTTGGTCGATCGATCGCCCCCGTGCGCCAATCGATCGGCAATGCCCATATTTCTTCAGCAGTGGATCAACCTCTTGGCCGATCAATTGCCCCTGTGCAGCAATCGATCAGCGATGCCCCTGTCTCTTCGACAAGGGATCAACAACTTGGCTGATCGGTCGCCCCCGTGCGGCGATCGATCGACAATGCCTTGCTTCTTTTCAGTAGCACGTGCACACACTCAACCTTGCGCACCTGGGATCGGCTAATCACATGGCCGATCGATCGCCCCAGTGCGGGGATCGATCGGCGCGCACTGCTCCTTCTCGCCAAGGCACTTACACTTATGTCCTCGCGCACGCCCAGCGCCCTCCTTTCTTTCCTTATTCTTATAAACCTAATTACACTTCATAAAAACCACCATAACTTCACAACCTATTGCCTCCTTTATAACTTCAACCATAACTTCACAACCTATTACCTCCTTTGAAATCCTTCAAAACATAACATTTTGCATCAAATTTCGAATATTTTATGGTTCATAAAAACAAATTAAAATGCACAGCGGAAGTCTTAAAATACAAATAAAACTCATCATTAAAACATTTTCTATCCAAACACCAAACAGTTCCGGTATTCGTCAAAATATTAAATTCTTTTATACATAAACTTTAACATCTAGAAAACCTGTACAAAATCACTTGGAGTTTCACCAACGGGTCAAAATCGCTTAACAGCCACAAACCCTCTACCATGAGCTCACTCTTTCAACTGCACCTATCCATCGATTTGAGACTCAAAGTCCTCACTTGTAAAATCTTCACTTACATCGTCAAAGTTTAAACTGATGAGATTGCATGAGCGTTTTCATAAAAGTTGTATTTTCATTTCTTTTCTTTTCACTTGAAATGAGTTAAAGGGGCTCGATAGGGAAATAGGCACAGAGAAGTCTTTGGCGTAGACATTTTACATGGTCCCAGAGAAGAATAAATAACATATGTTCTGTGCGTAAATGTTTTACATAGTCCCTGAAAAGGACAAATAACATATGCCTACTAGCATTGTCCCATAACTTAACTATTTACGTACTTTACATAATCTTATCTTTCTTACATAAAACTTTTTACATGCTTTCATAAAATCGTGATACATGATCCATATAGATGCCCAAACAACATAACATAATCTCATGACATTTCATCAAAGCAAAACATAGACAAATCCTTAATTTCTTAATCAAACAAAACACTTAATATGGAACATTTCCTATAACTTAAACTACCCATAAAACATACTCCTAAAAACATATCAATTCAACAAATAACCTATTCTACCTAATACCTTTGTGATGTAGGTCGAAAAGGTCAAATACATGCAACATGCACTTACCTCAACTCCATAGCAAATTAAGCAACTTTGATCACTTTTCCTTGGTGATTTCAAACCTAACACATGTGCATAAAACCATCAATAACATCACAAAGTTTGAAACTAATAAACTATAACTATTACTCAACATTCATAAAAAATCCAAGAAATTCCAATTCAAATAACTTAAACTTCACAATAATCAAAACTCAAACAATTCCACTCAAATTCTCGAATTTCCATCTAAATTTTGGCTCAACGTCAAACATCCATAACTTGAACTATCCTTAACCAAATCCAACATTTCAAAAGCTAAAGTTTAACTTAAAGAGTCTATTTTAATATGGTGAAATCCATTTATCAAAAACCAAACTCAATAAATGGCAGAGAATCAAAAACCAAAGCTGCCCTGCTTTAACCCTAATTGACAATTTCTCTCAAACATTAACCCACAACTCTTTTCCATTTAAATATCATACTTGATCATATATCATAAAATAACATCAATTTAGAGAAGAATTTTGCAACCTAATCAGAATTTTCATAAAACCCTGTAACACTCGGGATTTCTGTAAATTAATTTTCGAAAATTCGTATTGGTAAACGGCAGAGTTTTGGTCGGAATTGAGAGTAGGGAATTTGTATTAGTGGATAAAAGATTTTTACGAGGCTAATAGAGAAGAAAAAATTTTAGAAATCCAACCGAAAACGGACTGAATAGCCGTTTGGCTAAAAATTAAAGTGTGTGGGCGAGATAGTAATTAAGTTTATTATTAGTATTATTATTAAAATAATAATAACGAAAGAACCAGAGTGGCTTCAGTAGAAGCCACTCTCGTTCATTCGTTCCCCTCGGCAGAAAGGAAGAGGAGAACCCCCTTTCCTTTTCCATGCGCGCGTCTCTTCTCCCTCGTCACCGGTGATCAGAGCTTGCCGCTCCCGATTTTTCCTCCTCCCGTCCACTGCAGAACCCGGTCTCTTTTTCTCCCCGAAAATCTCTTCCTCTCCTCCCCTCTGTTGATCGATAATCTAGAGTTGAGTTTTGGTTTCGGTTTCTGAAATTTTATGCTAGGATTTAGAACGGTTGATGGAGGAATTAACGGTTTGGAGTGGGTGAGGAGAGAGAGTTCTGAAAATTGAAGAATATCCAAGAGAGGGCATCGTGCAATTTGGGTTTTTGAATTCAAAATCTCCAACGGTAGTTAGATTATGCTTAATAGGTTTGAGTGTGATAGATTGGTGAGGAATTGGGTGAGTTTTGTTAAAAAACCGAGAATGGGAATTTCAGACGTTTTAGAGTGAAATTTGGTTTTGTTTTTGGGCGTTTTAACCTATCTATGGTTAATTGCTTTAAATTCTGTTGTTGTATGTTAAACTAGGTAATGATTGGAGCATTTGGCCATTGGAATCAAGTGATTCCGATAACAGATGCAAAAGTTATGCGCATTAGAAGTTTAAGCTGATTTTGAGCGAGTGGGTTAGTGAACGATTTTGGCAAGTTCGTTGAGTGTTGTGCTAGTATGGTGGATTTAGTGTGTGAAATAGTATTGAAATGAGTTTTGACGAAAAACGGTTTTTGTTGTAGGTTGTGCCGATTTTTTGTAAAACGAGCACCACAGAAAGCTAGAACGCCAGGTAAGTATTGTATTCATGCGTTTTGCCCAGAAAGGCCTACACCGTGGAACATTAGGATTATGTTGTTTGTTTGTGATGTCCGTGCGTAGTATTTGACATGCATCATGTTTTAAAAAGAGAACGAAAATGAATTTGAACATGATTTTGTGTGCGAATGTGAAGTGTGATGTGTGGCAGTGAGAATGATATGTGTATGGGCAGCTATGGCCTCGTTGCTGGAGAAACTGGGATGGTAGTAACGCGTCAGGGGGTGGTGTGGCGAGTGCGTCCAGCTCACCCTAGGATGGTTGATGCGGTGTGTGTGTGGTGGTGGGCAACTATAGCCCTATTGCTGGAGGAACCGGGATGGTGGTGACGTGCCAGGGGGTGGTGTAGCGAGTGCGTCCAATCTTACCCTGGAATTGTTGCGGTATGTGGAGTGACGCGTGTGTACGGTTTGAGGGCATCGTTGCTAGAGGAATCGGGACGATGGCGACGTGCCAAGGTGAGGTGGCGAGAGAGTCCAACCTCACTATAGTACGGCTGTACCACGCGGCACCAGTTGTGACAATATGAACTTGAGTGTAGAGACTGCATGTGATAGGATTGCATTGTCAATTTTACGTTTCATATTGCACTACTTACTGAGCGTTAGGTTTATGTTGTGTGTTCTGTGGTATAAGTGCAGAGATTCCTACGGGTGAGTTACAAGAGCCCAGGCAGGATAAGTAGACAGTTGGCGGCCTGCTACCGTGTGTTGGCAGGTGGAGTTCGTTAAGGCAGCCCGACCTGTGGAGTGAAGCCGGAAGGTAGGTTCTGGGAGTTGTGTTTTGAGTAGTCTATGTCGAGTGTATAGATTTTGAGTTATAGGTGGGTTTGAATGTTAATAGTCGGGATTGATGTATAAATGCATTTTGAAACTATTTGGGAGATTTTGATTGAATAATTTCGGTTTCTAATTGGTAGTTTTAAATTGTGGAAGTTTTCGTCGTTCGCTTTCTTTCGAACTGGTGTTATTTTATATTGCTGGTGCAAATTGTCGACCGAAGTCTATAGGTGTCGACCAGTCAGTATAAAATGGGATGTGAGTATCGACCACGGGGTTCGACCTGTACGGGCAGAGAGAAATGAAGTGTCGACCAGTGACTGTGGGTGTCGACCAGTTAGTGTAAATTCGGTGAGAGTGTCGACTGCGGGGTTCGACCTGTGCGGGCAAAGAGAAATGAAGTGTCGACCAGTGACTGTGGGTGTCAACCGGTTGGTGTAAAATCAGTGAGAGTCTCGACCGCAGGGTTCGACCTATGCGAGCAGAGAGGATTGAAGTGTCGACCGCCGAAGGCAGGTGTTGACCGCTTCTCGTTATGTGCGTAGAAATGTCAACCGCAAAGTTCGACCGGGGCGGGCTGAGAGTATTAAGGTATCGACCGGTGTCTACAGGTGTCGACCGGTACCTCTTTTTAGAATGTTTTGAAAAGTGAAGTGTCATTTAATCTGATTTTTTTTATTGAGTCTTCTGCTGCGACAAGTTTAAACGTTTTCAAACGTGTTGATTTAAGTCAAGGAACAAAAGTTTAAATTTTATACGAATTTTATCGAGGTGAGGAGTAAGTGTACGGTTGGCGACCCGGATCCGGGAACGACTCGGGGGCACTGCAGGGGGTGGTGATAGCGAAGTGTGAGCCGGAGATCATGTGAGTTTTCGGGGCGTTACAAACCCTAGCAAAACCCATTAAAACTCAAAGATATTCACTCTTAAACTCCAGAGATGTCAAAACATTAAGGTATAACCAAAGTTTACCTTCAAACTAGCAACAAAAGGAAGGAAATGGCGTGGCAAGCTTTCAGCTGAAATGGAGAGAGAAAAAATTGAGCAATGGTGTGGAGAAGTTTCCAGAAGAGAGAAGGAAATCGTGGAGAGAGAGGGAGAAAAGGTGGAATTCCTTTTCTTAGATTTTGAAGAAACTTCCGGTATATGAAATTTGTTTAAAAAAATCATTAACGTAAATTTCATCTTAATTTACTAATAGGTTTGACTTTTTCAACATTTCACTTTCACTTTTTCTCAAATCTTCTAATTCCTTTTTATTTCTATTTTCTTTCCTCGCCAACTTATCAATTTATTAATCTAACCACTTCAAATATTCCTTCACTAATACCAAGTAATATTTTAAACATAATTTACTAGACATAGAAATAAGTCATACGGTAAAAGTTTTAGGTGTTACAACTTATCTCGAACTTATGGATGTCGTTCACAGGTAGCTTCCTAACTCCTTGATGTTTTTACTATACTTTTACAATCTGTATCACATTATTTACTTTATTTCTTGATACTTTATCTTGAATATACAAAATTTTTAGTGGATCTTCCACAATGCCCATATTCAATTTAAATTTGAACTCCTTACAATCTAATACATGATAAAAATCTCATTGGTACTTGCTAAACATTGACCATGAAAAACATCAAGTACATAATGGATAGATTTTATAACTATTAATAAATAAATAGTTAAGTGTTATTTATTAGTTCGAACCATAATCATGTGAAATCCATGAAATCGATAAACTGTAATATCAAAAGGGGAACAACTATTGAGCAAGAATTATTGTTGAATGATAATTAATTAATATCTACCACTTTTAGTTAAAATGATGTTTTTCACCTTTTCTAACCATTATTGATATGCCTCAAGGTATCAAAAGGGTTGGGGCCAAGAAGCTTCTAACCATTTTAGTTTGTTCTTTTTTGCAAATGATCATTTCCATATAAGCTTTGAGGATGACTTAACATCACTTGAAGAAGAGAGGCCCAACATCATTGGAGAAAGAGGTCGCGTCTTGCCTTAGGTTCCATCACCGTTTGAAGAAAGGGCGGTGCCCTTGCACTTGGTTCCTCTAGTTGGATCACTTGAAGTCCAACTTCCAATTGAGGGCCAACCTTGATGCACCTAGGCCTTGATTTTATGTTTTGATTTCATATTTTGGATCTCAATCCATTTCATTATTTGTAATAACTCAATCGGCCCAATCCTTTGGCCGATTGAGCCAATTGCTTGCTCTTTTTACTTAGTCTTTTCTTGTAGTAATTGATCTTGGGTTGCTAAGTTTCTTTTCATCTCCCTAGGTGAGTTATAAACTAATTATGGAAGAATCTAGATGTTTTATTTCACCTCCCTAGGTAAATTAAACACCTACTTTTGGGGAAATCTACGTGCCTTTTATCTCCCTAGTTGCGATATAGCTTAGCGATCCATCTCCGTTTGTTTAAAGTCTTGTAGTAGTTATTCTTAGGTTACTAAGAAACTTTCTATCTTCCTAGGTGAATCTATCTTAGCACTCATGTTTAATGTTTGTCTTGTAATAAGTGTTCAAGGAGGGTTATATATAGCCTCCCCTCTCCCTTAGAAGATCAAAAATCATCTTTTGTTGAATGAAAATCATTACTTGTTTGTAAGTTATCTATTCACACTCTCTTTTCGATTGTTTCTAATTAGAGTTACTTGTTTAAAAGTTGCAAGTGATCTTGGGAGCTAGATAGTCCATTTTCTAAAAGTGCCATTTCCTCACTATTCATTTTTAAGTAGTGCATGTTAGTGAAATTGAACTCAACTCACATTAAAAAACTAGTTTGGAGTACTATCTTTTGCGAGATAGCCATTATCGTAGATAAGTAGCATTCTAGCATCTTCTCACACAAACTCGTGCCCCTTTCAAGAGAGAATCATGATGGAAGAAGATTCAGCCAACATGAAGAAAATGATGATGTTGTTCTAAACTCCGACAATGATGAATCATTATGTCCAAGGCAAAGGCGTGATTCTATTGACGAGATTAGAAATATGAATATTGTCATTATTCCATTAAAGGATACATGTTATAATGATGAGTTTAATGATTGGGTGGAGAAAGTGGACAAAGTTTTTGAGTGCTACAACTACTCGGAAAGGGTTAAGATCTAATTGGTTGTTATAGAACTCACGTGGTATGCCAACTTAATAAGAAAGCGTTTTGTTCTTCTGCATTATAAGCAAGAGTTGTTCTTGCAAATTCAGAGTCTTAGGCAAGGATTCATATTGGTGAAAGAATATTCAATCGAGTTCAAAACATTGAAGATGAGATGCGGTCCTGAAGAAACAGAGAAGCTACAACCATATGATGCCATAGATAGTGTCGTCCAACTATCCATGAAGTTGGAAAGGCAACACAAGAGAATTCCAAGGTGTTTTCTCCTCGGCCAAACCCTAAACTAGGTCAACATTTCAAATCACAATCCAAGGATTGATGTGCCCCATAGGCCCGTCACATGATCTCAAGTCCAAGCACACACTTTAATTAACCTACATTCTCACACATTTGATTCTTGTGCAGGTTATGATTCAATGGAGCCGGAAGTTGCAAGCTTAAGGTGGGAAGTGGAGGCTCAAGACATGGAGCAACCGAGACACATCCTCGCATGGGAAACCACCCTTGAAGATCATGAAGCTCTTAAGGGAATTTGTCTTCCCGAGCCAACTTTTATGTAATGTTTTATTTTGAACTTATTGGGCAAACATTGGCCTTCTTATTTAACTTATTATTATGTGCATGAATTAGGCATTTAGGATTAGATTGAATGGTTAGGATAGATGATGGAAAGGGTTTCGGGATTGGCTTAACTTGAAGAAGCAATCGGGCATGCAAGACATGCCACTCTCGGCCGCAAGCGCGCCAAGGAGGAAGTGCCGCAAGTGGTGGCCAACTTTACCCGATTTGGCCACACCATTGGGCTGCCATTTGAGATGCTTGTCCCCTTTACCTTTTGTAGAAGAAACATGGATCCATGACATGGCATTCAACAAGCCATTGATCAACCTCTTGGCTGCCATCATCTCGGCCGCACACTACAACATTTTGAAGCCGGTTACAAGCTTCTTTGCACCAAGTTTTGAAGACCAAAGCACAGCCCTAAAACCCTCCATCCTAGGCCTATATAAGCATAGCATTGGTGTGTGTATTTTGGTTGGCAAAGTTAATGAGCATCGGCATATTTTCTAAGAGGAAACCAAGGGAGTTTTCCACCACTTTTCCAAGGTAAGTGCTCGGTTCCATGAACCGATTAGGAGTAGACTCCTAGCTTGGCAACTCAAGGTTGTTGCTCAAGCTTGTGTTCCACTTTTCTCTCCTCCCTTTCAAGGGAAGGAAACAAGAAGGAAGTGGCCAAAACCGGTTCCCCAAGTTGAGAACCTTTCCATGGAAAGGTTGTGATTGCCGAGAACATAACATTGTCTCTTCGCTGACTTGCGGGTTTGCTTGTACAAGTTTGTCATTTCTAATCAACCTGGACCACGACCACCACCATCACACACCTCACTCACTCCACTAATCTCTCACCCAATTTCATTTCATTTCAAGCACATTTGGTCGTTCATTTTGTTGTTTTTCTCAAGGGTTTCTCGGCTTGGCCGAGATCCGAGGGCCTAACCGATCCTTTCGTGCATTCTAGTGACCGAGCAGGGGCTTGGCCGTAACAAGGATGATAATGGAGACACTCGATCAAAGGAATCCTCTAGCAAAGTGGTGGAAGAAAAGAAGTTCATGGTGGATCCAAGTAAGCCAAGATCAAAAGACATCAAGTGCTTTAAGTGTCTCGTATTGGGAAACATAACATCTCAATGACCTAATAAACGTGTTATGACACTCAGAGAGGATTTTATGGAAGTTGAAAGTGAAGATGACTTGTTGAAGCCATCTATGAAAGAAGAAGAAACACTAGAGGAGGTTGTATTTCCACAAGAAGGTCAACTCTTTATGATCCTCTGAAGAACCCTTATTGCTCAAACTCGTCAGGTTGATTGCGAGAGAGAAAATATTTTCCATAGCAATTGTTTAATTCAAGACAAAGTTTGTTCATTGATCGTAGATGAGGGAAGTTGTACAAATGTGGCAGCATTTAAGATGGTGGAGAAGCTTAAGTTACCTACTACCGTGCACCCTCATCCTTATAAGTTGCGTTGGCTACATAATCGTGATGATGTCAAGGTACCTAAACAAGTTTTTAGAATTATGTTGACGAAGTACTTTGCAATATGGTTCTAATGAATGCAAGTTATTTGTTTCTTGGCCGACCTTGGCAATTCGATTGAAGGGTTCTACATGACGGCTATGTTAATTGTTATTCTTTCAAATTTGGTGGAAGGACAATCAAGTTAGCTCCTCTTAAACCAAAGCAAGTTGCTTTGGATTATGTAGAATTGAAGGATAAGAAGGACAAAAACATACTATTCCTTTCCAAAACGAGGTTAAAGCAATCACTATCCGAAGGTGGTCCTTTAATCTTGTTACTTTTTCGAGAAAAATTTGAAGAATTGCGAGTTATTTTGGAGTAGGTGCAAGCCCTCCTAAAGCAATACCAAAATGTCTTTATGGAAGATCTACCTCAAGGGCTTCCACCTATTAGAGGGATCAAACACCAAATAAATTTGATTCCGAGGGTAGTACTTCCAAATCAACCTGCTTCTAGAATAAATCCGAAAGACGCAAAAGCTCTATACCAACAAGTGATGGAGCTCCTCTCCAAGGGTTACATCTGCAAATCCTTGAGTCTTGTGTTGTTCTTACTTTACTGGTGCCTAAAAAGGATTATTCTAAATGAATGTGTGTTTATAGTAGAGTCATCATTCAAATTACCATAAAGTATATGTTCTCTATATTGTAGCTAAAAGATATGTTTGATGAGTTAAGTAGCTCCTCCGTCTTGTCCAAGATAGATTTGGAAAGTAGATACCATCAAATTCGAATGAAGGAAGACGATGAATAGAAGATGACCTTCAAGACAAAATATGACTTTTATGAGTAGATGGTCATGTCTTTCGACTTATCCAATGCTCCTATCACTTTCATGAGGTTAATGCACCATGTTCTCAAAGACTTCTTATGTAAGTTTGTTGTCATTTTTTTCGATGACTTACTTGTTTATAACTCAAATTTGGAAGCTCATGTAGAACATTTCAAGCTATTATTTGAAATACTCAAATAGGTCAAGTTGTTTGATAATGTCAAAAAGTGCTCCATGCGCAAGATAAATTTTATTTTCTTAGATTCATTATTACAAAGGATGGACTTGAAGTAGATGAAGTGAATGTGGATACCATTCGAAGTTGACCAGCCCCAAAAATACCTTGTATATTAGTAGTGTTCATGAATTAGCTTTCTTTGGTAGAAGGTTTATAAAGAACTTTAGCACTATCTTAACTCTCATAACTGATTACACTAAGAAGGAAATGAAGTTTCAAAGGATATAAGCTTGCCAACAAAGCTTTGAAGTCATTAAAGAAAGGTTATGTAATGCTCTGATCCTTGTTTTACCTAACTTTGATAAGATATTTAAAGTTAAGTACGACGGATCCAGCTTAGGAATTGGTGCACTGCTAATGCAAGAAGGAAAATTCGTGGCCTAAATTAGTGAGAAGCTCAAAGGTGTGGCTTTGAGCTATAGCATTTTTGATAAAGAGTTCTTAGCACTGGTGAGGGCGCTTGAAGTATGGCAATACTATCTCCTTCCAAAATAATTTATTATACGAATCATCAAACTCTCAAACACATCAAGAGCCAAGATAAGTTAAACCGAAGGCATGCCAAGTAGGTTGAATTCATTGAGAGATATCTCTATATCATCAAATCCAAAAAGGAAAAACTAATATTGTGACTGATGCACTCTCAAGAATGTACACTCTGTTAACTGAGTTGAAATCTAGGCTCTTTGGATTTGATTGGATAAAAAAAAATCTATATAGATGATGATGTGCCAAGAGGAGCAACCACTCGGTAACGAGCCAAAGTTTTAACTAACTTGTGTACTCATTTTATAGCTAATGCATTTGAAGACCAACTGGAGCTAGAGCCTAGCACACAAAACAAAGGAGAAACCATTTCACTTGTTGACATGAGATCAACCTCATGACTGAACCAAGCTTGAAGAAGGAATCAATGGCTTCCTTAGAGCAAATTGATGTAACTATAAGTTTAGTTTATGCTCTCTAGTCTTTTATTATTTATTCTTACATGCATTGTGATGACCGAACATATATGCATTAAACGTCACTTGTGGCTGTGTTTTGTGAAAGAAATGACCACTTGAAAGTGACATTTGGAGAGGGAGAGAGAGGGTTTTGCTAAAATTGGCAAAACATGTTTGTACTCGGCTTGTACACTTGGCCGAATACCCCTTGTTTTGTCACCTTTTGTTGGCTGATCATTTGCCCTTAATTTTGTAAGGAGGAGTGATATTTAAACTACCCTTATGGTTGTTGAGGGGCAGCACATTTTGAATATAAAACTGAAGTTCATCTTCGTCCAAACCTTGAAGCTTCCAAGCATCAAGTAACTACATCTCCTCAGAGAGTTATATCCTACAAGTGTGTATGTGATTTGGTTTCCATCTTTGTGAGTGTAGTGGAATCTATTGTATTGCTCATTTCTTCTACCTCTTTCCTTAAGGTAGAATATCCAACAAGGGTGTATCAAGCTATCTTCAAAGCAAGTTGGAGAGCTCTTCCTCAAGGAGAGCCAAAGATTCGAGAAGGTGTCTCATTATCACTTTCCAGACCAATGTGCACCACTTCATCCATATCTCTTCATTCCCATCGCGTTAACCCTTGATTTTTGAAGGGTAGTTCCACCACATCTAGAATAAGATCCTATTAAAATTTCAGCTTCATTGAAGGAGTTGTGCATTTTAGAAGATAGCCCATTTTTGGCCAAAAACTGTTTGCATCCGAGAGCATTTTTGTACTTCCACGTACCTTAGCATTTTGAAGCACATAAGATGATGTTGAATTTGGCTATTGGTATTCACATTGCTCTCAAGGAGTGATGGTTATTTCATAATGGATGGATACTTATTTAGAAGTGACAAATTATGCATTTCCAAAGGCAAACTTTGAGATTATCTTGTGAGGGAAGCTCATAGTGGAGATTTTGCTTGCCACTTTGGTGAGAAGAAGACTTACAAAGTTATCAAGGATAATTTTTTTTACCAGATATGATGAAGGATGTCCACAAACGGATCAAAAGATGCATTATATGCAAAGAAGCCAAAAGCCGACTAAGTCCCCATGGTCTTTATATGCCCTCGTCGATACCTAGTAGTCCTTGGGTGGACATTCATATGGATTTTACTATGAGTCTTCCTCGTACATTCAGAAAGAAGGAGTTGATAACCGTAGTTGTGGATCGATTTTTGAAGATGGCTCACTTCATTGCATTTTTGAAGATGAATGACTATGCATATTGTCAATTATTTTTCAAGGAAGTGGTTAATATGTATGGAATTCTGAAGACTATTATGTCGAATAGAGACACAAAGTTCTTGAGTGTTTTTTGGAGGACCTTATGGAAGAAGTTGGGAACAAAACTTTTATTTAGCACTTCGTGCCACCCCTAAATAGATAGCCAAAAAGAAGTTGTCAGCCGCACCTTGGGAGCCCTCCTAAGAACGATTATGGGAAAACGACTCTCCGATTAGGACCTTCAGCTTTCATATATAGAGTTCGCCTACAATAGGAGTATCCATAGCTCTACTCTAAAGTCTCATTTCGAGGTATCTTATGGATTCAATCAACTCCCTCCAATGGATCTCATTCCATTGTCTCACAAGCAACAAAAAAAATATGGGTGGAACTAAGAAAACCAAGGAGGTCAAAGCTTTGCATGAGTTGGTTAGAAAGACACTTCAAAGAAAGTATGAAGCATTAGCCAAAACAACAAATAAAGGTTGAAAAGGGGGTCAATTTTAAAGAAGGTGATCTTGTATGGTTGCACTTGCGAAAATATAGGTTTCACATACGAAGCCAAACTTATGCCAAGGGCCGATGGTCGTTTTAAGATAATCGAGAAGGTTAATGATAATGCTTACAAACTTGAAATTTTGGGGGAATTTTGAGTATCAACAACCATCAATGTACAAGATTTATAACCATACCATGGCCATGTGGATGAAGAAGAGGAGACCATTCTGGATTTGAGGACAAATCTTCAAACACTTGGGGAGGATAAAATGATAAAATCCAAGTAGAGAGAAAGAAGGATAGAAACGTCCATGTATAACAAGACGCAAGGTGAAGCAGTCGAACTATTGGACGAGGTTCTACTTTGTAAGAGCTTGAAAGGGGCACAAGTTGGTGTGAGAAAATGCTAGATTGCAACTTATCAATGACAATGGCTATCTTGCAAAAGATAGCACTCCAAACTTGTTTTTAAATGTGAGTTGGGTGCGATTTCACTAACATGCACCACTTAGAAACAAATACTGAGGGAATGACACTTTTAAAAAATAGATGATCTATCTCATAAGATCATTCACACATTTGATTGACAACAATCAAAAAGAGAGTGTGAATGAATAACTTCCAAACAAGTAATGATTTTCATTCCACAAAAGTTTATTTTCGATTTTCTAGAGATGCAGGGGCTATTTATAACTATCATTGGACACTTATTACAAGACTAACATTAAACATGAGTGCTAAGATACATCCACTTAAGAAGATGGAAAGTATCTTAGCAACCCAAGGACAGCTACTACAAAACTTTAAACAAAGGGAGATGGATGCTAAGCTTTTATCTCAATTAGGGAGATGAAAGACACCTAGATTTTGCCAAAGTGAGTTTTTAATTCACCTATGGAGGTGAAAACAACATCTAGATTCTTCCTTAGTGGGTTTACAACTCATCTCAGGAGATAAAAGGAAACTTAGCAATCCATAGTCTATTACTACAAAATAAAACTAAGTAAAAAGAACAAGATAATGGGCTCAATTGGCCAGGGGCTTGAGTCCATTGTGTTATTACAAATAATGAAATGGATTATGGTCCAAAACATAAAACCATAACATAAAATCAATGCCTAGGTGCAACAAGGTTGGCCCTCAATTACAAGGGCGAGCGCGACCAACCCTTTCTTCAAACAGTGATGGCGCTTAAGGCAAGGCGTGATTCTCCAATGGTGTTGGGTCTCTCTTCTTCAAGTGATGTTTGGCCCTCCATTTGACAAACTAAAATGGTTAGCGAGCTTCTTGGTTCGAGCCCCTTTTGATAGCACCTTGAGACATATAAATTATGCATAGCTTTAAACCAACAAAATTAAGTAGGTTGGGTTAATATGCTACAAAAGAATTTGACATCGTTGTCCCTATGATCTGTAGAAGACTTGCAATAGTAGTTACAACCTTAATTACGGTAATTCAAACTTTACATTGCTTTGTTGACTAATATCACAATGGTCATCTCATCGTCTATGAAATGGAATAATACTTCATTTATCAACTCTCAAATTCTATATGCTCGGAAGATTATGACTTGATTAGCTATTCTTACACAAATGTTTATCATATGTTAAGTATTATTAAGATTCAAGTGTTAAATTATGTTACATCTTTCCAGATTTGTGGAACTTTGTCAATTACAAATAAAGGCAACAATTTTATTACTAGTCTTGTAACAAGTGTACAAAGATTATTTGATCTCCTGCCATTACTATTTTCACTTTGCAGGACAAATATTATATTAAGGTATTTTTTAATATGAATCTCTCTTATTTGTTATATTTTAATTTTATTATTTGACGTACGTTAATTAATGGATAGAATTAATATTTTTTTAATAGTTCATAATTGATCTGAACGATTATATTAATAAATTAATTTCACCTAGAAAATAAAAATGATGTAAAAATAGATAAGCAATTCTTTTTCCCATTTATTTGAAAGTACCAAAACCCTTGCATACTTTCAAAACCCTGCCTCTCCCCTTCGCTAAGCGCTCTCTATCTCCACTCTACTTTTTCATGGCGCTTCAGCCTCTTTCCTTGAAGAGGAGCTACCGTTGCGTTCCCTCTTTGCAACAGTTCTACACCGGCGGGGCTATAGTAGTCTCGTCAGATGGCTCCTTCATCGTCTGTGCTTGTGGAGACTCCATAAAAATAGTTGATTCTTCCACTTCGTCATTGCGGTCGGCTATAGAAGGCGGTGAATCAGAGGCCTTCACGGCTTTATGCTTGAGCCCTGACGATAAGTTGCTGTTTTCTGCTGGTCATAGCAGGCAGATAATGGTCTGGGACCTCGCGACCTTGAAATGTGTGCGCTCTTGGAAGGTATGGAGCTAAGTTTGATTGGATAATTTTTTTGCTCGACGATAGAAATTGTTCGAAGTACTTGTAATGATTTGATTATGTGGGAATTACGCTATTTTTCTCATCCAGCTGTCGTTTGTTGAAAGTCCTTAGATTGCTTTATGGAGACTTTGAGAATCATGTTGTCAATTTGGAAGTGTGAAAAATCTTGTTTGATGGACATTGAAGGACGATTGCTTTTTGGTAATTGAATCTACCAGGAAATAGTAAATTTACATTCATCTCAGTTTTATAATGAGAACCAAAGAGTTAGTTTTTCATGGAGCTCAAATCAACTATTAACTTAACGAGCAGTTTGTGTTTGTTCCAAATAAAATATAGTTAAGCATATTAAGAAGTTTTATGTTTTGCGTTCTTCATAATATTTGAACTTTCTAAAGCAAGGAATTGTCTTTTGCTTATGCTTGGATTGTCTCCTTATATTTTGCATGGCTTAATTTCTTTTGTTGTCTTAAGTAGGGTCATGACGGTCCTGTTATGGGTATGGGTTGCCATCCCTCTGGTGGATTACTTGCAACAGCGGGAGCTGATAAAAAAGTTCTTGTTTGGGATGTCGATGGTGGCTTTTGCACGCATTACTTCAAGGGTCACAAAAGTGTTGTTGCGAGTATTCTTTTCCATTTCGATCCTGATAAACAACTTGTAAGTTCTTAAAGTAAATAATTTTGCACTCATATTAATTTTAATAATGGAGATAGCAGTTGATATGGAAAAGTTTAGAAATTGTTAGGGACTAATCCACATTTTGTCGTACTGGTTCATATTGAGAAGAAATTTCATTATACAAGGAACAAGCAAAAGATTTTCCACTCGTATTCATTTTAATAATGGAGATAGCAGATGATATGGAAAAGTTTAGAAATTTTTATGCACTAATCCACATTTTGTCATACGGGTTCATATTGAGAAGAAATTTCATTATACAAGGAACACATGTATTATAAGGATGTACATAATAGGCCAGAAGGCCAAATATGAAATCTACTTACCACGCAGCTAAACTTGTAAATGATTCAATTCATTGTTCCTTGACGGTCAATTTAGATTAATGACTGCTTTTATATTAAAATAAAGATTTTAGAGTTTGATAGTTGATATGAATGTGGAAGAAGTTTATACACGGTACATAGTTTCTTTGATTATGTCAAAATAGTCTAAAATGTCTTTCATTTAGATTAATGTATGCAAAGTATACGCTGATCAAGTAATTTAACAATCTAACATTATATATTATTTCAAAGTGAGGTAAGCTTTTCATTTACCAATACGATTAATTTCTCCAAAAAGAAATTTGATTTTTGTGATATATTTCATTGTTATTTTCAGCATTTCTGATTCTGGTGTTTTATGGTTCCTGTTAATGTTTATTTTTTTGTATGTTAGCAGCTTTTTTCTGGAAGTGATGATGGCTCTGTTCGAGTATGGGACCTTTTGAGTAAGAAGAATATTGCGACTCTAGAACATGAAGCAACTGTGACTTCACTTTCAATATCTAATGATGGATGGACATTGCTTAGTGCTGGAAGAGATAAGGTTTGCTAGGGTTTCTCAAAATTACAATATTATGTAGTACCTTAACAGCTGCAATCATTTAGCCAATATATTATTTTATGTATTTTATAACATGCAATGGTGCTTCCATCAATGTAACATTTTGTCCCAATCCTAGAGAAGCAAAATTTGTCTAGAAGATTTTCAAATTAGTTTATTTGTTCAAACTGTTAGAGAATGACATCTTAAGATTAGCAAAGTCTTAGGACTGCATAGACGTACTTAGTCATTTGGAAATTTCCACGAAAGAGTTTCAAGATGCCTTTGTGAGAATGATTCTCATATTGCCTTGACCATTGATTTTTCTGAGCATGAATATGCTTTGTGTAGGATGTGAAAGTGTATTAGAAGTAACGTTGAATGCAGTCAGTAATTTTATTGTTTGTGTGCTATTAAGGAAAATAATTTTACTGTTAGATAAATACAATGATGTCTATTTCATAGATTTGTTTATATAGATATCGATTAGACATATTTATTATTTGTTTGTTAATGCCAATTGTGATTCATAATAAAACATTGTTCTCGTGAGCCATTTTATTGCTTCACAAAGTTTTATAGGTGACTATGCCAAGTTCCGGAAAATAATGATGGCAATAACTCCATGTCTTGGGACGGACATTGGTACTGGTTTCAGGTTGTGAAATTGTGGGACTTACATAATTATAGTTGTAAGAAGACAGTGATAACATTTGAGGTTCTCGAAGGTGTCTGTGTGATTCGTGCTGGGACTTCCTTTGCATCATGTCTTCGCTTACATGAACAACAGAGAAACAAAAGTGGTGGGGTCCAAGCAGTTAATTTTGTAACAGTTGGTGAAAGAGGGATTGTACGGGTATGGTCTTCTGAAAGGTAATGCGTTGGAGATTGTTAAAGTAGACTATATTTAGTTTTTTGATTTTGTCTTTGTTTTGGTATTATCATGTTAATAATTCATTTAGAATCAGCCATTTTTTATCAGTATCTATATTTACTGTGTTGGCAGTTCTATTTGCTTGTATGAGCATAAGTACATTGATGTTGCTGCTAGTGTCAACCTTGATGACCAGAGAAGGGGCTTCACAGTGGCTTTTTTGTTGCCATTCGACCAAGGATTACTTTGTGTGACTGCTGATCACCAATTTCTTTTTTATTCCCCTCTGAATACCCCAGACAATCATTTGAAAATAACACTGAACAAAAGATTAGTTGGTGGCAACGAAGAGATAGTTGATATGAAGTTTTTGGGGGAAGATGAACAGTTCCTTGCAGTTGCAACCAATGTTGAACAGGTTCTTGATTCTAGGTCTTTTAATCAATTCATTTCTTCAACACTTTTTCTTTTCATGAAATTTTTTGGATTATAACCCTCTAGGGACGGTTATTTAATTAGTATTAATGGTCCTTGTTCTATTTTCAAATTCTGTGCTTGACATATGGGAGGGGAAGATTTGCGAAATATTCAACGTTGAAGTTTGGTTTATTTACTCAATGTGGTTATGTGTAGGTTCGTGTTTATGACCTTGTATCCATGTCCTGCTCCTATATATTAGCTGGTCATACAGAGATAGTTCTATGCCTTGACACCTGTGTATCAAGTTTGGGGAAAATACTCATTGTTACCGGAAGTAAAGATAATAATGTAAGGTCTATCATTCATGCAATTTCTATTGTTTATGTACTATTTTCACTGATGATTTTATTTTTGTTTAAATTATGGCTAAAGTACTGTAATTAATGCCATGATTTCATCTTTGTAACCTTATAGTTTATAAGTTACTCCGGGTTTATTTGTTTGCTTACTTTTTTCTTTGATAACATATACTCTTTTATTGAAATGCGATGCTTTTTCCTGTATAGGTTAGGCTGTGGGACTCAGAAAGCAAATCCTGTGTTGGAGTTGGCTTGGGCCATATGGGGGCAGTTGGAGCTGTTGCATTTTCAAAGAAGAGGCGCGACTTCTTTGTTAGTGGCAGTAGGTTGGTCCTTATGCAGGCATCTTCTACACAAATTAGCATAAATGCTACATTTTCTGTAATTCCATTGTTTTAAAAATCATCTTTACTTGAGGTTGATCAACTAACTCTTTCACTGTGCAATAGATTCAATTTCTTTGGATAGTTTCTGATTGTTACATTATCAAATTCATAGAAACTGCTAAATATCAACTGTCAAATTATGATTGAAGAGTTGATCTTTCCAGCCAAAGGCTTGGCAAGTGAAGCCTGGTTAAATCAGGTGGACTTCGTTAAAATCGGACTTCAAAGTTCTTGTCTTAACTAGTGGGAGGCTAAATGTTGCTGGAGGTTTATTTGGAGTGGAATTATTTTCTTCGGGGATAATTGATTAATACAATAGCCTTGGATCAGGCATTATGTTCTTTATTGCTTTTCTTATTGGTGACACAAAAGAACATTCACATGTATGTGGCTGTATATAATTGCAGAGCACAACGTTCCTTGTCCGAGTTCAAATGTTATCCACCACACCGCTCTTTTTGATGAGTAGATAAACACATTCAGCACATGATGCAAAAGTGGATGGGTTTCTGAAATACCCTGTAGTAGATTGAGTCTGTAAAAGAAATTTAAATCGACATTTTTATTTCTTTCATGTTGTTGGAATATCCCAATGATTAATTTTAATATAATCGAATCTATTTTTTGCTTTATGTTTCTTGAGCACCATGCTTTTGTGGTGTACCTTGCTCCTTTTTTAACTACTTATAAGTTTCCATGTAAATTATTGTTCATTGTAAGAAAAGAGAATAAGCTAGTGTTACTGTATTAAGTTACCTCATGACTTGTTTGCCGAGAGTTTTCTGCAGGCATTATTTAGAAGTTTCTTTTATGTGCCATAGTTCAGCGTTGTAGAAGCACTGGGGCTATCTCCTTTCACATTTTTTTGAATTTTCTGCTATTGCATTTTTTGATAGTTCTTAAATGGATAGAAAACAAGCACTTGTTGTCTAATGCAGCTCTTCTAATTTTTTGGTTTTTGGTAATATTCTTTATATACTGTGATTGTATATTGACTTTGTTTTACTAGTGTTTATGTTGTAATTCTTAAATAACCACTTTTGTGTATGAAATTTATTGTATTTGATCAAAAGATGATTTTAAAAGTAGAGATGTCTCTGGACCTCAATTCCAGTTTTTGTGAAACAAATTGATTTGTGCACTTAAGTTCCTGGTTTGTTGAGTAATTTTATTATAACTGCTCGCATTCCTGTGTATTATGTACCTTTTCTTTCAAACGAATTATTTGTTATTGCTGTGTTGCTGATTGACTTCTTTGGCTTTTTGGTTCAGTGATCGAACAATCAAAGTGTGGAGTCTGGATGGTCTTTCAGACAATATGGGACAGGCTATCAATTTAAAAGCAAAAGCAATTGTAGCTGCCCATGACAAGGACATCAATTCTCTAGCTGTTGCACCCAATGACACTTTAGTTTGTAGTGGTTCAGAGGTTAGAAATTTGAAAGAGAGGACTCTGAATTTCGTATCTTGTTTTTATTTATTTAATTCTGGGTTTGTCTTTTCAAGACCTATTCTTTCAAAATAAAATCTCAGTAATAAATAGCTTGCTGTGTCTTGCCCAACACACATTTATTTCTTATATTAAAATGACCTTGGTTTGACCGATTCATGGAAGGGACATATAATGTTCTTTCCTATTTTAAGGCATGAAGAGCTGGTTTATGTGAAAGATGATCATGATTCCATTTTGCTCTGCAGAATCTTAGCCGGCCTAAAATGTTCACGTGCCAGTTATAAATGCCATAAATACCTTATGTGTTCGGTGTTAACTTTTCAGGACCGCAGAGCTTGTATTTGGAGGCTTCCAGATTTGGTATCCATAGTTGTCCTTAGAGGACATAAAAGGGCGGTTTGGTCTGTCGAATTCTCTCCAGTAGATCAATGTGTTCTCACTGCATCTGGTGATAAAACAATAAAGATTTGGGCCATTTCTGATGGCTCATGCTTGAAAACATTTGAAGGTCACACTGCGAGTGTGCTAAGGGCATCTTTTCTAACTCGTGGCACCCAAATTATATCTTGCGGTAAGCAGGCTATGAGTAGTTGTTTTGTACTTTCACTGTGTTCAAAATGGCATACATCAAATGTCCAATTGCTTTTCAGGTGCTGATGGTTTGTTAAAGCTTTGGACCGTGAAGACAAATGAGTGTATTGCTACTTATGATCAACATGAAGACAAGGTGAATGAGCCTTTGGTATACTTATGAGAAAGTTCATTTGTTAATTTACAATAATCATTTGGTCAACGTTTATGATTCCTCATTAAGGATAACAGAGGATGAAGAGTCGGAAATTGCATGCCGGATTAGTTTTCACAAAGATAAGATCTTAAAATGTTAAAATGAATCTCATATATTTGGCACTTTTGCTCGAAGGCCAAAATGTTCTATTGGATTGTCCCAGCAAAAATTCAATTGAGTATTATCAGAGTATATATTGTTATACTGCTGTCAGATGAAAATAGTAAATATACTAGCTGGATATAAATTGAATTTACCTGTAGCTTTTTAATATATCTATTTTATGGCGCATATGGTTCTTAAATTAGTTTTCTATTATTAGAGATTACATTTTCTGGTTTCCTGCTTTGATTTTGTTTTTTATGTTAAATTTTTGTTACTTATCTTATTCCTAATTTCTCTTCATATTCATTTTTCTTATGGTACATTCTTTGTGTGACTAATTTCTTCCTTTGTCAGATATTTATTAAACTGTTTGGATATCTGTTATAGATTTTGTAATGTGAGTGATAAATGTTATCGAGCGCACAATAGTTCTTTGCAGTCGCTGACAGATTCCCCATACTACTCCATTCCATCCATTACCAAACAATTTCTAAATTTGTAATCAAACACGTTAAGGTCTTTAGTTTTCTAATCATCTGTTTATCTAAAACACTTTCTTTGTGCTGGTTGCTGGTTGAAAGTGCTGATTCAATTTTTGTCCTTCTAAAGGTTTGGAATGTAATTTTTCAGTCTTAAATTTCTTTGCAACTTACTAGCACAATCACTCTTATCTATTATTAAGTTGATGGTTGACGTTGCACACTCGTAGTAAGCATATTTCCAGACATTTTATATTCATTTCCTCTCTATTGGCGTCCAATCCAATCTTCTATGAAATTTTTTAAGTTGAGAAAGATTATAAAAAAAAAAAAAGTTCGTTTGTGTGAAGCCCTTCAAAGTAAAAACTAAGTATTTGGGCTGGCTAATGACATTGAGGATAAGTGTTGGATTGGAATTCTGTGATGCTCATTTAATAAGGAATGGAATTCTTTGATGCTCATGGAACTTGAGGTTATTTTAATAGTAACGGGATGTCTCGATGTTCCTCACAAGTAATTCTATGTTCTCTCCTAGTCTAAAAAAGCTGTCTTCAGGTCTGGGCATTAACTGTTGGGAGGAAAACAGAGATGCTTGCAACTGGTGGCGGTGATGCTGTTGTCAACTTGTGGTATGATTCTACCGCCTCTGATAGAGAAGAAGCTCTCCGTAAAGAGGTAAGACCAATTAGTCTGTGTTGGTATTGTATAAATGTTTAATGCATTAATTTGATGATTAATTTCTTGGTCTCAATGCTTATTAAGTAGAACATAATGTTTAGGTAATTGGAATTTAAGCACCAATGTTAGGCTCCAGAAAAGTTGCAAACAGTTTGACTTTGGTTCTTCATACAGGTCATCTTTGTACATTTGTAACATTTTAGAAAACTAAATCAAGTCATTTTTTCTTCCTAGAAGCCCAGTGCCAACCTCTTGTTTGGTTGAATGTGATGTTAAATGAGGGATTTGCAAATTTGGTATGCTGAGATTAGTGTCTTTAAATGCATCAACACTATTGAGAACTCATGCTGTTTACCGAAAGCAATGCCTGATTTGACAATTTTTTTGAGCATTTCAGGAGTCTTGTAAAAAGTCCACTTTGGGCGTTTTTTTTTCTTCATAAAGTCTATTGATAAAATCTTAATGATTGTAAGCTTCCAGCTAATTTTGTCTACTGTGGTGGATTCTATACAATTTTCTTTTTACTAATAGAATTAAAAATATAAGAAATGGGTGTAAGCTAACAAATGTTATGCAGCCCAAAACAAGAGGTTTAAATCAACGACATTCTTTATTATTATGATTACGCAGGAAGAAGTGGTGTTGAAAGGTCAAGAACTGGAAAATGCTTTATCTGACTCCGACTACACAAAAGCAATCCACATTGCCTTGGAGCTTCACAGGCCTCATAGACTCTTTGAGTTATTTGCTGAACTTTGCAGGTTGGAATTGAAAAATATTTCTTATAGAAATATTGGTGGACCCATTTAAACTAAACCCTTTATGTAGGAAGAGGGATGCAGAGAATAATGTTTGTAAAGTGCTTGGTGCCCTTGAAAAGGAGGAGTTCTGCTTATTGTTTGAATATATACGCGAATGGAATTCGAAGCCAAAGCTTTGTCACGTTGCACACTTTGTGCTTTTCAGAGTTTTGAACATCCTTTCTCCAAAAGATATAGTTGAGGTGATTGACTTCGTTTTCTGTTACCCTTTGGAAAGTCTTTTGTGCAATATTGAACTGTTTTTCTTTTATTAGCAATGGAAATGAACATTCCCAGAAGGTCTTAATGCCTGCATTGCTGACATCTTAGAGAAATGCAGTCAGCTGGAGAATTTTTTTTTTATAAAAACGCTGGTTTCCTTTATTTTTATTCAATTAGAAAAAGTGTCACCTGCTCACCAGTATAACCGTTTTTGAACAAAAAGTTCTTTAACTAGGGAGCCAATCACCAGTTGAGTAGTTTCCCCCAACTTATTCTTGGGGGCTAAGAGAGCTTGAAATGCGTTTGTTTGTTGTTCAGCTCTTTAGAATCTCAATTTTTTCCGGACTTTGTTCTGTCTGGGCATGTTGAAGATTCTTGTTGATATCTGATTATTAACGAATTTATTTTGTATCAGCTAAAAGGTATTGGGGAGCTTCTAGAAGGTCTTATCCCGTATTCGCAGAGGCATTTTAGCAGAGTAGACAGGCTTGTGAGGAGCTCTTTTTTATTAGACTACACTCTCGCGAAAATGTCAGTTGTTGAACCGGAAAACAACACCAATGTAGCCGAGTCAACCCATTTTGATGAGCCAGCCCAGAGTTTGGAAGAGGGGAAGGAAAAATCCCCGGCAAAGAAACGAAAATCAAAGAAATTTAAGGATAGTTTACATAAAAAGGCAAGAGCTGCTGCAGATGCACAAGTTGCTGCTATTTCTTTACAGGCATGAGAAGACAAGTTTTGTTGTAATGCCAATAGGCCATGTTTGTATTTGAAAGATCGTTAACGAAGTATTTATACGGAGAGACGAATTGAGTTGGAGAGAGGAAATGGGAAAAAGGGAAAATGACTAGAGGCTCGATGACCCACATAATATCTTTCCAAGTATTAATTAATTAGACGTAAAGTTCATATTTGCAAATATCTTTGAAGTATTAATTATGTAAGTTTCTAAATAGAACCTCCATCAAACTTGGTTAAAAATTAAAATATCAGCAATTAATTAAAATGGAATATTTTGTTTATTTTAAGATATTTAAATAAATCAGGTCGGACCAAACCGGATCTTCCTGCGGCATCTTTTTCTTCCTTCTGACAGATATGGCTCTTATCCTACTATCTCCTAAGACTTCAAAATACCTGCAAAGCCTGGGTCCCTCTGCGCCCACTATCCCCATCTGCATTTGTCTATCAAACTTCTCTACCCGACTACAGTTGCCTTTGTCTCAAGCTTGGTAGTGTTCCTACTGGCATTGTTGTTGTTTTTCTGGTTCTTATCTTCTTCCCTCCATTTCTTTACGTCCAAAAACGCTCTCGTCTTCTTCCTATTTCTAATACCCCACGCATGGAATAATGTCTAATAACCAGAGTCTAGAATTAGATCAAAATCTAGAAAATAGAGATTTGGTTGGGTTCTGCCGTCGGAGATTAGATCAATAACTTCAGCGTTGAAAATTGAACGCTAAATCAAAAATTTCTTTTGAAAACAGGACGTCGAGATTTACATGAAAAATACTTTCGAGAAAAAATCACTTGTGGGAGAAAAATTCATTAACTCAAAATCAAAGTATAACTAAGTTTTACGACTTAAGCAATAATGTATAATGTAACGTCCCGAAAACCTACCCGTTTATGGTTTGTTCACTGCTTCGACACCACATCTTTAACGCCCCGAGTCGTCTCCAGACCCGAGTCATCAACCATACACCCGCTTCTCACGCTGACAAAATTCGTATAAAATTTAAAACTTTTGGTTCTTTGACTCAAAACGACTTCCAAAAGAAATACAGATGAACGTCGCAGCGGAAAACTCAATTTAAAACCGGTTTAAATAAACTTCACCTTTCTAAAACACAGAAATAAAGAGTCTGGTCGACACTTGCAAATATCGATCGACACCTGGGTTGTCTCGAGTACTGGCGAATGCCGGTCGACACAACGTTTTTCTCGGGTCTTCTCGTCGATCGACACTAGAAATCACCGGTCAACAACTCTACTCTCATCTCAGAGAGCGGTCGACACCTGATTTCACAGGTCGACACCTTGATTCTCTCTGTCCGCGCAAGTCGTACCCTACGGTCGACACTCTCACTAATTTTACACCAACCGGTCGACACCCACGGTCGCCGGTCGAAACCTCATTCACATGTCGAATTTCGCGGTCGACACTCACCTACCAATTTACACTGACCGGTCGACACCTATGGACTTCGGTCGACACTTTGCACTAGCAGCTTAAAAATAACAGCAGTTCAAAAGAAAAAGGACACGAAAACTTCCACGATTAAAACCACCGATTCGAAACCTGAGTCATTCAATCAAACTCTTCCAAATAGTTTAAAAATGCACCTATACATCAATCCCGACTAATAACATCCACACCCATCTATGTCTCAAAACTTATACACTCGACATAGACCTCTCAAAAACACAACTCCCATAACCTACCTCCCGGCTTCACTCCACGGGTCAGGTTGCCGTGACAAACTCCACCTACCAGCACACGGTAGTACGCCGCCAACCACCTACTCATCCTGTCTAGACTCTAGCAACTTACCCGCTGGAAACTCTTCACCTACACCACGGAACACACAACATAAGTCTAACGCTTAATAAGCAATGCAATATGAAACGTAAAACGACAATGCAATCATATCACATGCAGTCTCTACGTTCTCGCTCATGTTGTCACAACTCGTGCCGCGTGGTACGGCCGCACCATGGTGAGGTTGGACTCTCTCGCCACCTCACACCCTGACACGTCGCCATCGTCCCGGTTCCTCCAGCAACGAGGCCCTCAAACCATACCCACGCCTCACTCTACGTACCGCAACCATTCCAGGGTGAGGCTGGACGCACTCGCCACACCACCCCCTGGCACGTCGCCATCGTCCCAGTTCCTCCAGCAACGAGGCCATAGTTGCACACCACCACACGCACACTGCAGCAGCCATCCCAGAGTAAGGCTGGACGCACTCGCCACAACACACCCTGGCACGTCGCCACGGTCCTGGTTTCTACAACAAAACTGATTTTTCGTCAAAATTCATCCCATTACTATACTTGTGCACTAAAATCACCATACTAGCTCAACACTTCACGAACTCGCCAAAATTGCTCACTAACCTATCTTTGGCTTCAAATTCAACCTAACTTCCGACGCACATAACTTTTACGTCGGTTATAGGAATCACCCGATTCCATCTGCCAAACGCTCCAATCATAACCTAGTTTAACACACCAAAAGGGTTTTTGAACCCGACACTCGTAGCCTGGCAGAAAATTCAAAGTCAGTTTCGTTCTATGGCTTAAAATTTCCACATTCTCGGTTTCTCACTCAAATTCGCTTACTTCCTCGCCCATCTATTGCATTTATTCTCAATAAGCCACTACAATCAATAATAGTAAACTCAATAAACACTCTATCCCTAAAACTCTAAATCTCAATCTACCAATTTTTATTAAACACTAATGCTAACCTAAAATAAAACAATAAACTACTCAAACCTACCTTAAACTGTCGAAGTGGATAGTAAAACGGAAGAATGACGTTGCGTCGATGGAGAGAAAGTCGCCGAAGGAGGGCTTCGCTCTCCGTTTCTCTTTGGGGGGGGGGGGGGGGGGGGAGGCCTTATGATTCCTCCCCCTCTCTGTTACTTATGTATTAATTTAATTTTTTTTTAAACTAATAATAATAATAACAACTAATTACTATTTCACCCTCTCACTTTAATCCTTTAATCCAACGGCTATTCAATCCGTTTTCGGTCGGATTTCTAAAATTTTCTCCTCACCATTAGTCTCGAAATAATTCCCCACCTAACCTTACAAATTTTCCACTCTCCATTCCGACCCGAACCCCACCGATTATCGCCCTAATAACCCAAAAATCGGTACCGTGAAAATACGGGGTGTTGCATATAAAGTAACTTAAGAAACTTAATTTGAATATGCAATTCATTTCAACTAAAATTTGGGTCACACTGAACTCTAAAAATTTTCACGTTGCAACGGATTTCACATGAGTGATCCAAAATGCAGGTTTTATGGTCCAACCCAAAACAAATACATAAATTCTAATGTCTGCGATGTCAACTCAACAATTAATACTGATCAAGTTTAAACATTGCTTATACTTGAGAAACACCTGTTAGATTCAAAAGAAAAACCAATTGAATTATTGAATTTAAAGAATACTGAAAACTTAATTCCATCGATCTATTAGAAAATCTATAAGTAAATCATTAAAACTAAAAAGACATACCCGGATCTATTCTCTGAATGCAAAATAACTAGAAACAGGATATGTGGATTTTTCGAATTTGACAATCGCTTTCTCGAATGCTCTTTATATTGATGGCGGTTCCAAAGAGGCGAAAAGTTTGGTTTGTGAATTGAGAACCATAATCCTTTAGTTAACTTAATTCGGTAATTTACTATTTTGCCCATCATAAATTGGTAAATTACCCCTAATGTCTCTACACATTATAATATAACTATATTATATTCAATGTACTCCAAAGTCTTTTGAAATCATATTAAATCACTTTAATATAGATTTAAACTCGATGATAACATAATATATAATTTATAATTTTACCATTTAGATCTAAATAGAATTATATATCTTTATAATTCTAACAATCTCCCACTTGGATCAAATTATAAACTAATCTATTACACATTATAACCATATTTTTATGATAATATTTTGTTATCATCTAAACAGAGTATACTCAAATAATCTCGTCCATGAATTATATCAAATGCAGGATCAAAGCGACTTTCGTCACAATTATTGAAACTAAACCTATCAATGATCATAAACACCAACATAACCAAATGACACAAATCAAATATAGATGTGTAGCATGAAAATTACATGTAATGTGATTTAACATGGTTATTTTCAACTAGTTCAACTAACACTTTATTGAGATCATTAAAACTTAAATACCAGAATGAGTTAAATGAATACTGAAGTAACCAAAATATTCATTACAAATATCTATAAAATAGAATTACATAAAATATACAAACTCCCACTAAACCTCAATTTCTCAAAGAGATATAACACTCATATGAGCAGCATGCTCATGAAAGACCTTGGGTCTCAATCCTTTGGTGAGCGGATCCGCAACCATGAAGTCTGTTTTAATGTGATCTATAGATATTTGACCACTCTGAACGCTTTCCTTCACAACAATGAACTTAATGTTTAAAAACTTAGACTTTGAGAAGCTCATGTTGTAATACCTGAAAATATTATCGGCTAGATAATTTATTAATAGAATAAGATGAAAAGATGAAAGGTGAAAATTAATAGATGATAATTCACGGCGAAGGAAAATAAAGTTGTTAGTCAAACTTTTCATATGTGATAAAAAAAAATCAAATTTAGTGAAGGAAAGTTTTTACGTTAAAGTTAAAGTGAAAGCTAATTGCTGAAAATAAAAGAAGAAAACATAAAAAGAAAGGAAGAAAGAAGATGAAGGAGCATTAGAAGAATGAAAGAAAGAAACGTAAAGTTTGAATAGCCAAACTTTACAAAAGTTAAAAAGTCAAAAAGGCAAAATTATATTGAAAGTCAAAAATAGATGGCTAATAAAATGTTTTGGCGTTGGATTACTAGCGAAGAAAATATGGAAGGAAAGAAAAAGTCAACGTCGAAGTGTTTGTTTAGGTAGTCTACTACATGTAGTTTATGGAAACTACATGTAGTGATGACTTTAAATGAAAGCCATTTACTTGGCTAATAATGAGACACTAAGACAAATTGATTTAAGGGACTATCTCCACGTGTGAAGATTATGGTGAGGGGTAAAATTATGTAGAAGCTACATGTAGTTTAGAAGAAAACTACATGTAGAAATTGTAAAGTAAAAAGAGATTTACTTGACCTTAATTAAAACACCAATGCATGAAGTATTCCTTAAGTCACCTTCTTTCTTCTCCTTTCACGATTCCTTCAGCTCATCATCTGTAGCCAACGATTCTTCACATCTTTGAGCTTTAATTGTTGAACAATAATAAGGTAAAGTTGGATTTTTAACTTTAGGTTATGCATGCTTAGGGTTTATTGTGCTTGTAAGAATGATTTTGTGGGTTGTTATGGAGGTTTTGTAAACCCTAGATGAAGCACGAAATAATTGTTTCTCTTCTTCATTTCTAAGTTGTTCGATGAATATATAGTGTATGATACTTGGTTGTTAATAGAAATGGAAGGAAAACATAGAAATATGCAAAATAGACAAAATGAGGGTCATGTACAGGGCAGTTTCGGTTCTGATTTATTTCAGCTAAGCCATTAGTGTTGGTTTATTAAATGGATCTTACCATGAGAAACTAGGCACCGTAAATTTACATAGACTTTTGAATCATTGAATTCGGACAGGTATTGAATTTATTGTGAATTTTTGAAGTTTAATAAAAATTTACGGTAAAAAAATGGGCAGTTTTGGTTTTGATTTTTCTGCCATTTATGGTGAATGGTTTCTGATAAATGAGTTTTATCATGTAAACATAGACACAAAGGGTGAACCATAGCCTTTGGAATTAATGAATTTCGTTAAGAATTGAATGAGTAATGATAATTTGAAGTTTGACCTAATGGTAGCCTAAATTCTGAGAATTGTGCTAAGGATTGTTGAATTTTAGATTTTATTATACTTAAGCTATTTGAATTGGTTGTATTTATGATAATGAATTTTGATTAAAAATATGTTTAGAATTGGAAGTTTGATTCAATTAGATTGCTTATTTTTTAGGTTCTCAAGGTTAAGTAATTAATATTCGGTAAAGAATTCAGGTAAGTAGTGTACGCATGTTTTTGCCTTATGGCCTACGTCATAGAATGTTAATGTTATGTTGTATGTTTATTGTATGTTTTGTTATTTCATGCATCATGTTTTGAAAAGATACGAAAATGAATTTGCATATGTTTTATGAAACGGCACGGTACGATATGAAACAAAACAAAATGAAATGAGTATGAATCTTTGAGGGAAGTAATTCGCCCCTCAAATGAGTATGAGAATTGATGATTTGAGAAAAATGATCCGCTTCTCATCTAGTATGATGATCAACGCATGTCTTTGGAGAAAGTAATTTGCCCTCCAAATGAGTATGAAAATTTGACAGGTATGATTTGAGAAAAGTGATCCGCTTCCCATCTAGTATGAGGATCATATGAAAGTGAGTATGAAAACGGAAACAAATACGTAAACGAAAGTGTAACGAGCATGTAGAAACGACACATGTTAGGAGATACGTGAACTATTTTTGTTTCATTATTGCACTATTTACTAAACATTAAACTTATAGTTTGAATTCTGTGATATAAGTAAAGAAGAGTTAGTTGGTGAGATTCTCGAGCATGTACAGGATTAGTGACCGCAGTTGGCGGAATACGTTCATGGTGACGATCAGGCTAATTGTTAGGGTGATTTAAGCGTGGAGGAACGTATGTTTTGAAGTAGTGTTTTGAAGTAAGTGAAGTAAAGACTATAACTCAATAGCAAGTTGCCTTATCTGAATCTTATAAGGGCTTCAAGTCCCATAAGAGCTAGAAGCTAGAGTCTTAGGTTGTCATCCTTGAACCAAACCAATGGTTAGAGGGGCCAACTATATAAACGTTTAGGTTTAAACATGTTGGAGAAAAAAAAATTGTTTTGAGTTATGAATAGTAATATTTTGATATAGATGGATGAACTGAATTGGGATGTAAATTTTGGTTTGGAAATGTAGTTTGTTAGGTTGGTTTTTGAGAAAATTTGAATGATTTGTTGGTTTTCGGTTGAAAGAATTTAAGTGTTATGCTGCCCGATTTTGAGGAAAAAAATATGTTTCTGAGAACTAAATTCGATTAGTAGAAAAACGTTTTAGGTTAATGAATTTGAAGTATTTTAAATGAGTTTTGTATAGTTTGAATGTAGATTTAAGTTTGGTTTTAAATAACGGGTTATTTACATACAAGTAAGTCTTCCGCTGTGACATTTTAATATTTTAAAACGGAATAGTTTTGAAGTAAAAGAAAAATTTTAATTTTTTACAAAATTTTCGAGTATAGATTCTGGGTCGTGAGACCTGTTGTTGTTAGAGAATATCACAGCTGACTGGTTGTCACATAAAATCTGATGTAGTTTTCAATACCATTCCAGATTTGTAATCCCGTGACAAAATTACTCGGGCATAATGCCTGGTTGGATACCTTATAACATGCTATAAACTCAGAAGAGGCTGTAATACCCTGCTTGGCACTCTTCCAGGAGATAACACCTCTGACGTTGACTTCAAGTTATCTTGACATCCAACAAAATCAGAGTCAGTGTACCTAATGTTCTCTAACTGATATGATTTTTTGTATGTGAGCATGTACTCATTAGTTCTCTGTAAGTATCTGAGTACCCTTTTTACAGCCTTCCAATGATCTAATCCAGGATTGCTCAAGTATCTTCCTAACATGCCAACTATGTACGCAATATCCGGACACGTGTATACTTGAACATACATTAAACTTCCTACAGCCGAAACATAAAGAACCTGTTGCATTTCTTTGACTTCAAAGTCACTTAAGGGACATTGAGTTTTATTTATTTTGTTTCATTTGGCAACATAGATATCTCTAGGTTTGCATTCTTGCATGCCAAAACTTTTTAAAACCTTCTCGATAGAGCTCTTTTGTGATAATCCAAGTATACTTTGACAATAATTTCAGTATATCTGGATTCCTAATACAAAAGAGGCGTCACCAAGATCTTTCATTTCAAATTTTTTTGAAAGAAATTTCTTGGTGTCCTACAACAAGTCTATATCGTTGCATGCCAATAATATGTCATTGACATATAAAACCAGAAATATAATTTTATTCCCACAAAATTTGTGGTATACACAATCATCAACTTTATTCGCCTCAAAATCATATGAGGTGACTGCTTGATGAAATTTTAGTACCATTGACGAGAAACTTATTTTAGCCCTTTGATGGAATTTTTTTAATTTGCAAACTAGGTTATTTGATTTATCCAAATCAAAGAACTCGAGTTGCACTATATAGATCATTTCATCAATGTCATCATTGAGAACTCCGTCTTTACATCCATCTGATATACCTCTAAATCAAAATGAGCTACTAGTGGCATTATAGTTCTAAAGGAATCTTTTGTAGATACCGGAGAGAAAATTTCCTTATAGTCGATACCTTCTCTTTGAGTAAGACTCTTAACAACAAGACGTGCTTTGAATCTCTCAATGTTACCTTTCGAATCCCTTTTGAATTTAAAAATTCATTTATAACCAATGGGTTTCGAACCTTCCGGTAACGGGACGAGATCCTAAACATCATTGTCCTTCATGAACTTTAACTCTTCATTTATGGCATCAGTCCACTTTTGAGAGTCAGAACTCTTAATGGAATGTGGAAAGTGACAGGGTCATCTTCCACCTCGTCGAGTTCCTCATGTTCTTGTAGAAATATGATGTAATCATTCGAAATCATACTCCTTCTCTCTCTAGTAGACCTTCGTAATGGCATAGTTTCTTAAGGTTGTTGAGTTTGTTCATTGGCAATGACTTCCTTAAGAAGTTCAAGAAGTGTTTCAACATTGTCTTGTTCACTATCCATCTGATCGAAATAAGGGAAACCAAATGTAATAACCCGGAAATTTTAAATTTTAAATTTTACTTCTGAAATTTTTAATTTAATCTCGGTCAGAGTTTTGAGAAATATTTCAACGGGAAGATTTAAAATTTTAAGACTCAGAACCTACTTTTATGATGGTCTTCAGAATTTAAAGTCGGGAGATCGAGAAATTAACGAATTTACGAACAATTTAAAACACGTGAGGGCATTTTGGTAATTTGTAATTTAAAAAAAAATAAAATATACGGTGGAATGGCTTCGGGTGGAAGCCATTCCACCTTGAATTGTTGCGCGGCCAAGAGAGCGAGACCGAGAGAGTGAGCGCGAGAAGCCGTGAGAGGGAGAGAACCCGATGGTCTGTCGATGCCGACGACGGAGAAGAATCGAACGCTGGTTAGCCGAGAGGACTGCGATGGGGGATGTGTTCGGTTTCCCGAGCTGAATATTGAAGGTATGCTTCCTCCCCTGCTCTGATTTTGTTCGACAAATTTGATGGCCGTCTTCCTACAATTTTTCTGAATGTTAAACTGAGCGTTGGGTTGGTGTACGCGGTGTGTATGTGCCGCGTGATCATGGCCAGTAGAGCAGAGAGCCGATAGCTCGAGGCCCCCCCCCCCCCTTTTTTTTTTTCTATTCTGTTGGTCGAGGGGGAGAGTGCGTGATGCTGCTCTCCTTTTTGATCGATCGATGGTGGAAATTGTCGATAATTGTTGGGTTAAGAGATTGGGTGGGGAGCATCGGTGGCTGAAAAATAAGGGGGAAATAAACCGGGGGCCTGTGATTTTCAAAATTTAGTTTTTCTGAATTGAAAACCTTCAATTTTGGTTAATTCATGTTTAATAGATTAGAATGTGATGAATTGGCGGAGAAATTGGTGAAAATTCGGGTTAAGGTTGAATTTTAGATTTTTCGTATAAAAACAGATTCTGTTTTTGGCCGTTTCGGCCTGGTTCCGGTTGGTTGTTTCAAATGCTGTTTTAGCGGGTTAAAAATAGGTGGTTAGAGGGACGTATGGCCGCTGGAATCGTTTGATTCCGATATCCGACGCAAAAGTTATGCGCGTAGGAAGTTTATGTCGGATTTTGGTCCAAGTCAAATTAGCGGGCGTTTTTCATAGAAATTCGACGTATGATAGTAGCATAGCCATTTTTGATGCGTAAGACTAGTTGCGAGTGGGTTTTGGTTGAGGAGAAGTGAAAATGTGAAATTTGATAAAAATGGCAGATTCGGTTTTTAGCATTTTTCGCCTGTCTGCGGCTTACGGTTTTAAAATTCATCTCAGTATGTTAGACTGGGTTCCTAAGGGGACGTTTAGCCACTTGAATCACTCGATTCCGTTAACGAACGCAAAAGTTATGCGCGTCCGAACTTTGGGCTGGTTTTCGGCCAAACCAAACCGATGGCCCGTTTTGGTTGGAATTTCATGAGTGTAGTTAAAAAAGGTTATTTTCAGCTATTTGGTGGATTTTGAGATAAATATTGATGAGTGGTTGTTTGTGTTTTAGGTTGAGACACTTTTTGGCGAAGTTGTGCATCGAGCGAGCTTAGGACGCCAGGTAAGTAGTGCATGCATGCGTTTTGCCCAAGTGGGCCTACGCCGTAGAACTTTAGGGTTTATGTGATTGATTGTGGTGTGCGTTCGTATTGTTTGGCATGCATCATATTTTAAAAATGTGAACGAAAATGTTTTGAGCATGTTTTGAGTATGTGGTGAGACGTGTGGCGGTGGTACCGCGGATCCTGCTAGAGTGCGGGCCGGTGATTCACCAGTTGCGGATTCCGCTCGAAGAGTGGGCTGGCTGAGCCGTCATACGGCGTGAATGTGTTGACGGTGAGGGTGATGGACAGTGGTACCGCGGATCCTACTAGTGTGTGGGCCGGTGCAATACCAGTCGCGTATTCCACTCGAGGGGTGGGCCGGCTGGGCTGTCGCGAAACGTGCGTGTGTGGCAACTGTGGCCCCGTGCTGGGGAGGCTGGGACGGGGGCAACGTGTCAGGATGTAGAGTGGCGCGAGTACACCATTACCCTGATGTGGTTGCCGTGTGGTGATGTGTGTATGTAACTTGTGGGCCTCATTGCTTGGGAGTCTGGGACGGTGGCGACACGTCAGGGTGTAGGGTGGCGTGAGATTCCTCCTTACCCTGGTGCGGCTGCACTACGCGTCACAGATGTGACAACATGAGTGTGAGTGTAGAGACTGCATATGATAGGATTGCATTGTCGGCTTTTACTTTCATATCGCATTACTTACTGAGCGTTAAGTTTATGTTGTGTGTTCTGTGGTGTAGGTGCTGATGATCTTGCTGGTGAGCCTCGAGAGCCTAGTCCTGAAGCATAGGATGGTTGGCGGCGTGCGACCGAGGCACCGGATGGAGGATTTTTGTTAGGGCGACCCGACCCGTGGAGATGGTAGGTGGTGGCCTGGTTTGTTTGCGGGTACTTTTCTTTGTGGTGATTATGTACAGCCGATGAGATAAATTGTAAATGCGTCACTGTGTAGGTGTATATGGAGTGCGTGTGATTTTGGCGACGTACGCATATATTTTACATGTAGGAGCTTGAAATTGCTCTATACTGTAAATTTTCTTCATTTGCATTGGATGGATTTTCGTCGTCTTTATACTCTGATTTTGTTATGGTGATTTCTCTGGATGGTTGATAGATATTTACTGTTGGTATTTGGTAAACTGTGTGCAGGATTTAAATTTTTTGGATAGCCAGATTTTAGGCGTTACTCTGTCAAAATTTCGGGAGAGGGGTTGGGAGTCGAAAGGATATGGAATAGGTTGAGATGCGTACAGTGAATGCTAGAGAAGTGTAGATGAGCGTGGGAGTGTTGCGTGATCGCAAGTGCACGGGGCATGTGGCCCTGCGGGCACTCACGGGTCGTGCGGCGCTGGGTGAGGGCGTGCGCGCGGACGTGCTGTACAGCGGCAGGGTGCGTGGGGCATGCGATGCTGTGAGCGTGCGCGAGACGCAGTGACGTTGAGTTGGCGCGTGGGGCACCGCGATGGTGCGCGTGGGGTGTCGAAGTGGGGACGTGAGTGCGCGGCACCGGATTGTGTGATTCGAGGGGTGCGTTGGATTCTTTCCTACGATTTCGAGTCTTACCGTTTTATCTTAAACTATTTTAAATGGTTTTCTTTTCCGCTGCGTAGTTTTTATGTTGAGGATTTTGTGTTCCCTCTTCGGGACGCGAATTGTTTTCGAATCGAGTCAAAAAATTTTCATACTCACAAATGTTCTTTTGAAAATGATTTGAAAATGAAAGGAGTATTAAATTGAGTGAGTTATGTCAAGTGTTAGTGTGTGTAGTGTGTGGATGCACTGTAGCGCACCAGGAACACGGGGTTTCTCGGCGTGTTACACCGAAGGAAAAGAAACAACTCCCTCATCAAAAATAATATCTTCTTTATTTCCCCTACACACTATATTCTCGAAAAACTAGGTATTTTTCGTTTCAAAGAATGTCGTTATAGTTGGATCGTAAAATTTGTACTCCCTTGACCGTTCAGGATACCCTACAAAATAACAATTGACAGTCCTAGAGTCTAGTTTCCTTTCATTGGACCTATAAGGCATTGCCTTAGCTGGACACCCCCACACGTGTAAATGTTTGAGAACGGGTTTTCAGCCCATCCAACACTCGTATGAGGTTTTGTTAGCCGTTGCCTTAGTAGGAACCTTGTTAAGGATATAAGCTGCTGTCTTTAATACTTCACCACAGAGGGATTCAGGTAAGGTTGAATGAGCAATCACGCTCCTTACCATGTTATTAAGGGTTCTGTTCCGTCTTTCAACGACACCATTCATGTTGGGTGAACCCAGCATGATGTACTGAGTAACAATAGCACATTCCTCTAGGTATTTAGCAAATGGTCCTGTACGTTGTTCACCTGACCCGTCATACCGACTATAGTATTCACCACCACGATCGGATCTGATGACCTTAATACTTTTACCAAGCTGATTTTGAACATCAGTTTTAAAGACTTTAAACACGTCCAAAGATTGAGACTTCTCATGAATGAGATATAGGTAGTTATAACGCGAGTAATCGTTAATGAATGATATGAAATAATGTTGACCATTCCAAGATGCTGTAGGAAAATGTCCATAGATATCCGTATGTATCAATTCAAGGACTTTCGAAGCACGATTAGTTTCTAATCTCCTTAAACTTGTTTGTTTCCCTTCAATACAACTAACACAAACCTTGAAGTCAGTCACATGAAGAAGACCCAAAATCTCGTCTGACATAAGTTTTTTAATTCTCATTTGAGAAATGTGACCTAAGCGCTTGTGCCATAACGAAGCTGAATCATTATAAGTTAATTTACATTTTGTACTTCGTGAATCAATATGCAAGGTTTCATTAAATGAAACTATGGTTTCAAGCATATATAAATTGTCATAAACAGATAAATATCCAAAATCCATTATATTAGAATTTAATGATAAACCAAATTTTTCTTTTGAAATGAACAAGAATAACTAGATTTGTCCAATGTAGAAATAGAAATTAAATTTCGTTTAAAAGACGGTAGAACAAAAGTATCATTCAAATCCAAAAATTGTCTAGATTTTAGTAACCATCTAAAAGCTCCAATAGTTTCAACATGCCATCGCCCACCAAGATGAATCTTTCAGCAACTCAGACAATCCTGTATAGACATACTAATAAAGTTGAGAAGTGTACCTTTCTTCACGCGCCATGTATGATACTTGTCACATTCTTTCTTTTGGTGTCGTTCTCCATTACAGAAGAAATAACTGAAGCCCTTAGATTTTTTTGTTTCAACTGAGAAGGAGCACCAGTAGCTTCCTTCTTCTTTTTCTTTCCTTTGTCCTTGAAAGATGATGCCTAATGAGCACTTTCTGTCCGATCATGCTTTATCCTCTCTTCCTCTTGAACACAATGAGATATTAGTTCATTAAGCGTCCATTTATCCTTCTGGCAGTTATAACTAATCTTAAATTGCCCAAACTGAAGAGGAAGAGAAATCAAGACTAAGTGAACAAGTATGTCTTCTGACAGCTTTAACTTAAGTTCCTTGCGTCTTGAAGCAAGATGAGACATTGACCCGATTCCACCTCGAATGAGTCGTTTTCACCCACAAACGAAACGGAAAAACAAAATGAGCAAAAAATCGAATACTGTCCGATGAGCAACCCTTTTAGGCTCTCGGCATAACGATTTTCAGAAGGAAGACGGCAGCAAACGGAACCAGTTTCTGACCACTCTCTTCGTGTATCCTTCTCTAGAAAAGAGAGGGAAGACGAGTAGAACGATGGCTATTCAAGCAACCTCGGGCTTGAAAGCTCAAGGAGATGCACTTCTTCTCGGTTCTTGACCAAACCGAGCCTTACCGTTCACCAAGTTTCAAGCTGCTTCGGCTGAACACAAAAGGGGCTATTCTCATAGATTCAACAACTTTTACACACACTAATAGCCATGTATTTATAGACCTATGGTGGCTGAAGGTTAGAATGGGCTTGGGCTTCGAAATGGGCCACATGGTTGGCCGGTCCACTTGCACACCAGATCACTCTTCAAGCTTTAGCCCATTTGTTGCATCAGTGCGCTACTAAACTCCGGCCCAATTCTTGCTTATAACCACCATCTAACTTAACATACATCTAATCCTAATGGTTAAGGATGCATGCAACTATAAAACATTACAGGAAGACAAATGTTTGCCAACAAAAACATAAGGCGAATGTTTGTCGAATAAAATTCAATTACAAATTAATTCCGAGGGAGCAAATCTCTTCTTTATGTGCTTCCACCTTTAGCTCCCACGATAGCAAGTGCAAGGGTTGATTTTTGTCCTTTGTGCTATAATCAGGGAACATAACTTCTTCTTGATGAAACACCTGTTATGAAAGATGTTCTCATGCTGACAGTCTTCTCCCGAATTCGTAATTACAAGAACACGTCTTCTGACCATAACCATGGGTCTTTCAGGGGTGTGGAAAACTTCCTCTTGGGAGTCATTGTCCTCCTCATCTTCTTTTATACCTTCTCGTTCGTAAACTCTCCAGTGTCCTCCTGGAGGATCATCACTCGTCTATTAGGACACTGAGCCATGAAATGACACAAGTCATGACACTTAAAGCATTTAAGGTCTCGCGATCTAGGGGGATTGACACTTTCTACAAGGGTTTTATTGCTTGATTCTTTGGGTGGCCAACTACGTCAAAACGGTTTCTTTCCCTCAGCTTTGGTGAAAGTTTTGTTTGGTTCTGGTTACGGAGGGGTGATCTTAGAAGTAGTCTTGAGCAGAAATTTCTGGGTGAAGCTAGCTTTTCTCTTCCTGGCGTTCTACCTGTATAGCCATTTGTACTATCGCGTCAAGGTATTCTAGGCGATGCAGCTCAACAGTGTCTCCTATATCTTGGTGCAATCCTCGAATAAATCGTGCAAGCACTTGCTCTTCAGGTTCGTCCATATCTCCACGAATCCTAAGGGTCTCAAACTCAGTAAGGTACCCTTCAACAAATCGACCTCCTTGTCTTAGGTTTTGGATTTATAAGAAGAGCTCTTGTCGGTATTGGCTAGGTATGAATCTCTTGGTCATGAGGGACTTCATCACTCTCCAAGTGGTGATCGGGTCGTCTCCTATCTTCTGTCTTTGGGACTTAATGTTGGTCCACCAGAGGGCCGCATATCCCGTGAGCTCGAGCGAAACTAGTTGGATTTTAACCTTATCTGAATATTCATAGTAGTTAAAGACTTTCTCCACTTTATCTATCCAATCTGTAAAGGTGTTACCATCGCATGCGCCATTGAATGACGGAACATGCAACTTAATGTTCCTAAGATCGTCTAAGTCCTTTCAACGGCTAGACCAAAAATTCTCTTCTTCGCCGAGGGTCCACTGATCCTCATCATGATAGTTAAAAGTCTTGGAACCTCCTTCTTCGGTTAGGTGGCCTCTCACTCCTCGGGGAAGGATCCTGGTCGGGGAATCTCCTGGGAGGGTATTCAGTTCTCCTAGGGTTATCAGGTCTCATCCTAGGGAGGTCATCTCGAGAGGGCTCTCTGGAGTTAATCTTGTTGAGGTTATCCATTATGAATTTCATACCAAGGGTTAAGTCTTTGAGTTGTTGGACTAGATTACTAACTTCTCCATTAAGGCCATTTAATTGTCCTTGATGGACTCTCCCTCTTGGTGGGCACGAGTCTCGGGTTGGGGCACGTCCTTACCCCGGTTCGGTTCTTGGGTCATAGTATCGGGGTTTAAATCTCGGTTGAGTCCACTTCTAGTCTTCATGTGACTTCCTAAGATTGTATGGGAGACATGTGTTCTTACACTAGATCGACCCTAAGTGTTAGGAAGGAGGGGAAAAAGTAGTGGATCTCGGGTGCCTAAAACTTCGAGTGCAAATTTTAGGGCTTAAATAGCCCATTTTTGGGGATGGAATGTGGTTGTCATAAGTGGAGCATGTGACACTATCGTAGAGATCTAAGAGAGCTTCGATTTGATATCTTACGGGCGAAAATCTGATACCCGTAGCAAAAGTTATGACCGTTTTAAGTCCAGAGGGTCAAATCTACCAAAACAACTAGTGAACTTGGCATAAGGTTTTACAGAGCATTAACATATTCCGATTACAATGTATTTCATTTAGTGCACATATCACGCATCAACTCATTTAACATTAAAATCAAATGGTAAGGATACAATAATATAATCACAATAATTCTAGGGTGTGTACGCAGATCATATAAGATATCCGATTAGGCAAGTAAAATAGAGATTAACATTGTGTTCTGCCAAAGTGGTTATGTCAACATGTTAGCAGGCAAGGAATGATGCAGTAGACAACAATATCAGCACAAAACAAGATTGAATCACCAAGTACAGAGCAACAACAGAATGGTTTTTCCGAATAAGGTAATAACATTAGATGCTACATATCACACCACATGCATAACAACACCAACGTACAATACCAGTGGTCCCGCAACAAACACCGACCACTTGCACCTATCGCCTGCACCTACCTCAAACAGCAGCTAAGCTGTAGAGTGTGCTTAGTTTCCACCTGCACCTCCCCTCAAACAGCAGTCAATCAGTTGAGTAAAACTTGAGCAGAAAACACAAATACGAATATGAACATCTAACAGATCAAACATAAGTTCCAAACTTCAAAGAATAAATGGTTTCGCGTTTTTGGTTTTAAGTTTTCGTCCAGTAATAATATAGCAAAACAGATCCTTATATGTAACCTGGCTTTGATACCACATGACACGATTCCACCTCAAATGAGTCGTGTTTTACCCACAAACGAAATGGAAAAACAAAATGAGCAGAAAACAGAATGCTGTCCGATGAGCAACCCTTTTAGGTTCTCGGCATAACAATCTTCCGAAGGAAGACGACAGCAAACAAAACCGGTTTCTGCTTTGTTTTCAAAACCAACGAACCAGAGAAAGAACCAGAGAACGAAATGAAAATTTTTTTACAGCAAACAAAATGTGTAACAAAGATCAATCCACTCGTTTGCTGACATTCAGGGGAAGCTATCCATGGCTCTGATACCACATGGCACGATTCCACCTTGAATGAGTCGTGTTTCACCCATAAACGAAACGAAAAAACAAAATGAACAGAAAATCGAATGTTGTCTGATGAGCAAGCTTTTTAGGCTCTCGGCATAACGATCTTTCGAAGGAAGACGGCAGCAAACGGAACAGATTTCTGGCCACTCTCTTCGTGTATCCTTCTCTAGAAAAGAGAGGGAAGACAAGTAGAATGATGACTATTCAAGCAACCTCGGGCTTGAAAGCTCAAGGAGATGCACTCCTTCTTGGTTCTTGACCAAACCGAGCCTTAACGTTCACCAAGCTTCAAGCTACTTCGGCTGAACATAAAAGGGGCTATTCTCATATATTCAACAACCTTTACACACACCAATAGCCATGTATTTATAGACCTAGGGTGGCTGAAGGTTAGAATGTCTTTGGGCTTTGAAATGGGCCACATGGTTGGCCATTCTTGGTCCACTTGCACACCAGATCACTCTTCAAGCTTTGGCCTATTTGTTGCATCAGTGAGCTGCTAAACTCCGGCCCAATTTTTGCTTCTAACCACCATATAACTTAACATACATCTAATCCTAATGCCTAAGGATACATGCAACTATAAAACATTATAGGAAGGCGAATGTTTGCCAACAAAAACATAAGGCGAATGTTTGTCGAATAAAATTCAATTACAAATTAATTTCGAGGGAGACAAATCCCTTCTTTATGTGCTTCCACCTTTAGCTCCCACGATAGCAAGTGCAAGGGTTGATCTTTGTCTTTTGTGCTCGGGTCCATTCCAAATCCGCGAAGAGGCATTCGACACCCGTAATTTCTGCAAAAGAATTAAACTTGTTAGTGAACAGGATTGATAAAGCTCGTGCCTTGATTTGTGACCCAGTGATGGCCCTCTGGGGCACATCAGACATTTCTATTATGTACTCCCTAATATTCCTCTTTCCATTATACTTGAGTGAGATAAGCTTAGCTAAAAGAATGCTCGTCTTAGCCTTCTCGTTTTTCTCAAGTTCATCGAGGAATATTTTGACATCAGTGTCTTCCGACATGTTGCCCGAAATGCTTCAGGAATGGCGCACTTCATGATCATCGTACACGATTCAAACGCTCCCACTTGTTTACCTCCCTTTTATCATCAAGGGTACTTGATGGTAAAAGAGGTGGAAAGCGTGCGACCCTAAGTGCAATGTCAAGATCCATGCATCCGAGAACAATAATAACGTTCTCTTTCCATACTTTATAGTTGGTTCCGTTACATATAGGAATTGCATTAACGTTACCCATTATACTTGAGATATTAACTGTAACAACAGAGAAAATGAAACAATATTAGCTCACAAAATGATATGCATATATATAACAATAATATAACTCAAAATATAGTGCATCCATCAATACGAAACCTGCACAACATTAACACTTAGCCTTTTGACTAAAAATGTTAACTTATAATTGGTAACTTGGTCCAGTATATAAACATTGGCAATATAACGTTGGCAATAAGACCTGTCAAACAATGAACGTATCTTTGGATAAGTTCAATGTTCACACGACATCCTATAAATTGTCATATATTTTTAATACTCCTATTAATCTATGCAACTGTACAAACGTCAACCTTCTTTTGGGCCGATCGATATTTATACAATGTCATGTCTCATGTCCAACATATAAAAACAGAATAATTAAAGCAAGAGAGACTAACTTTAAAGCATGTTATTTAACCATCCTATTTTATAATGTAAAACTTCATAAAATTGTATTAAAACAAAGTTCTGAAAATTCATATATATATATATATACATATTCAATAGCTAGACAATTATAGTAGTCAATCCGTAAACCAAATAATCAATCAACCTAAAATAAAAGGTTCAAATCAACCAAAACCGAGTCCTGAATTGTCCATAAACAATCACTAAAAAGACTCAAAATAGTCAAACCAAAGTGAACCGGAGCCCATTTGACCAAATGAACCTATCCCTTTTTTTTGGTTCAACTAAACTGGACTGGGTCAAACCGGACCAGACCAAATCAGACTAAAACTGAACCGGTCTGGGTTGAACCAACCAAAGAACCGGTCCGTACCAAAACTCAACCGAATTGGTTTTGTCCGGTTGGGACCGAACCGAAATGGTTTCGTCCAAATTGGACCAAACCTAACCCAATCAAACCAAAATGGTCCAAACCGCCTGAGAGGGGCTGCGAACCAGCAACAAAAATCGCCAGAATCTTACCCATTCTGACAAATATTCACCCAAAAATTGTCTAATTTATCAAAATAATGATAGATCGGGTAATAATTCTTAACATGCATCACAAAAAGTCAATTTTTAAGACATCAAAGCATGCATTCTAGTGAAATTAAATGCATAAAAATACCCCAAAAAATAATTATGAAAATTTAAAAAAAAATGATGCTTAATTCGATTTCATGTCAAAATTGATTAATTGTAGTCTAACGTGATTAGCTCTGATACCAATTGTTAGATTCAAAAGAAAAACCAATCGAATTGTTGAATCTAAAGAATACCGAAAACCTAATTTCCATTAATCTGTTAGAAAATCTAAAAGTAAATCATTAAAACTAGAAAGATGTACCCAGATCCATTGTCTGAATGCAAAATACTAGAAATTGGGTATGTGGATCTTCCGAATTCGACAATTGCTTTCTCGAATGCTCTCTAGATTGATGGCGGTTCCAAAAAGGTGAAAAGTTTGGATTGTGAATTGGGGACCATAAATAACCCTTTAGTTAACCTAATTGGGTAATTTATTATTTTGCCCATCACAAATTGGTAAATTACTTCTAATATATCTACACATTATAATATAACCATATTACATTTAATATACTCTAAAGTTTCTTGAAATCATATTAAATCACTTTAATATGGATTTAAACCCGATGATAACACAGTATATAATTTATAGTTTTACAATAGAATTATAAATCCTTATAATTCTAACAACACCTTCAAGAAGAAATTTCATTTCCTCTGTGATATCAATAAAAATATGAAAATCGTCACCACCAACTGCATTTGAATATGTCAAAAACTCCATATTAGAATCAATACTCTCAAACACATTTATTGCACATAACCAACTAAAATAGTTTCACCTTTCTGACAAGGGGGTTCAACCTTTCTCTTGGATTTGCCTTTAGCGATACATCTCTAATGTGCAACTAAAACCATTGACGATGTGATGACAACATCACCTCCAACATCTGAGCTAGGTTGAAATATCTGTTCTAATTTAGTTTTAGATCTTAACTTAAATTTCACTTGAGAATCTAACTTCTTATGAGTCTTCTCAAATAACCACTTTGAAGACGAGTCCACAGAATGTATTAGCCTTATTACTAATAACTGCAGAATCCTATAATATATACAAATTTGCAGAACTTCAGTGTCCCTTTAAAATGACGAGAACACCTCTACTGACTTAACACCATCTATAGTGTTGTACTTGTACCATTTTGAATCAATAGTATTAAACGAGACCAGATTCTTCTTTGAATTGGGAACGTGTGTCACATTATCTAGTGTCTTGATAACTCTATCAAAAATTCTGATTTTGACAGTACTAATACCTACTATCTTTCAAGGTGTATTATTAGCCATCAAGATAATACCTTATGAAAACAATCTCATATTTTGAAAATCATTTTTGATTGAAGCACATATAAAACACATAAACTGAATCCAGAATCCAATCTTTGTGTTGACTTTAAGTTTCCTTATGACATAACTAGAAGTTCTCTATTACTGTGGTCTTCTTCTTCTGCGACAACTTTACTGGTCACTTTGGTTTTTCCCTTCTCAATAGCTCTCTTAATCTCATTATGTAATTTACAGCACTCAACTCTAATGTACCTCTTCTTATAACAAAAGTAACAGGTTCTATAATTGTTCCTTTACTTCTATATGCCTTTTGAACCCAGAATGATGTTGTTTAACTCTCTTATTTTCTCTTAACGACGATTCCCTCTTCTCAAGATTTGGATCTGACAACAATATGTTTTATCTTCTTCTTTGACAATAAAGCACCATAAACCTCTTCTAGAGTGAAATTTTCCTTACTATATAAGATCATATATCTTAAAGCACAATACAAAACATGTAACGAGCAAAGTAGAATCAACCCTAAATCTATCTCATCAAATTTGTATCCCATAGTCTCCAAATCTAAAAGTTTGAATGTAGTCCAGTGTTCTGTAATCAAAGCTCATTCCATCAGCTGAGTAGAATAAAGTCATTGCTTCAAATGAATTTACTAGTTAGATTTTTTTTCATACGCATTTGTTCCAATTTTAACTATAATTTAGCGGCATTTTCAAATTTAGAATGTTTTGCAAAACTTGATTAGACAAATGCAAACATATCAAAGATAGTGTTTTTCGATTCTTACAAAATTTCTCTTATTCACTCTAAGACATGAGCATTTTATCGAGCCCAAACAATGTGCAGTCTAAATCCATCTGTACGAGCACTTCTCGCATTTTTACATGTCATAACTGAAGTTTCGTATTCCAATACAACATCGGAATATCATATCTCATCCAAGCCATCTCCTTAAATTTTTAAAATTTCACCAAAATATCCGAAACCCAAAATATCTCATCACAAATTTGAGCTCGACCAACAAATTTATACCAATAAGCAGCAAAAAATTCAAATCAAACAGCTTCACATAAATAAAAAAATTTCACAAAAAAAAAAATCAATTCAAGACAACCTAATTCTTGAAAATCAGATCTTTTGTAGAAAGAAAATTCCGTAAAATCAATTTGTTTTCAATAGGTATTCGAATTTGTGATTTTACAGTTTGGATGACGTTCAGAGTATAACAAATTGGATGAGGTTTCTGCTTTTATAAGTAGGTGCCTTGCTCTTATCGACGATATTTTTGAGCAGAATGGCTAGCAAGGCACTCTTATATGTGTGACTGAGGCTTGAACGAATAAGAGGAAGGCGGCTAGCTACAAGGTTGAGACCTTCATGATGCACAACTATTCTGTGTGTGCAAATATCATCAACGACGTGCAGCATTCAGTAATACTCAGATCGATCTGTGTTCGGTGCATAGAGAAGCAGTAACATTGACATAGCTCTATGTAGGAGTGGGGGTCAGTGGCTTCTATTCTAGTCGACAAAGCTGCGCAGTCTGGACAGGTCTTCTTTGGCTATAGGCTTGCGGTAGGGAGCTTCCCTCTTTTCTTCTTATCGGCGACAGCAACTTCCTTTTTAGAGGCAACCTTCTCTCTCTCTCTTAAGATTTCTTTCTCTTCTTGCACCACAGAAAAAAATTTCATTTTTTTTCTCACTTGTTCTTTTCATAAAATTGTAAATTGTTTACAAAAAACCTGAATACATCAAACTTTGTTCCATCTAAGTTCTAAAAATTCTCAACCGCTCAAAAAAAGAAAATGTGAGAAATTGTAACACTGATATTTACTTGAAAAGCTCTTTTTTTTAAAAAAAACACTGGTATATGAGTAATTAACTAACATAAAATCAAAGTACAATTGAAATCTGTGACTCAAGAAATAATATATAAAGTAACATAAAATTTTTAATATTGAATATGAATCAGACCTGACCCAACTAGAATTCGAGACATATTGAATTCTAACAATTAGATCTAGCGAAATTGTCTTTCCATAAAAGAGTCTTGGTGGTTCAATAATCAGCGTAGGTCTTATTTGATAAATATCATATATAGATCTAAACATGCTTTAGCAATTGAATTTGAAAACATTCAGATCAATTGCCGAATAAATCACAATACCTCTTGCCATTGATATTTTGAATAGCCAATTGCTGCTTTCCCTCCTACTTTAGTCTCTTCTAAAATTTAATCATCTCAAGAGATGGTGTATCTTTTCTAAATGAGACGCTTGGGTTAAGGAACCTCTAGCCATAGTGTTATTCTCTATTTTAATTTCTTCCATCAATAATTTTATGTAATATCATGGGCAATTTCTGTGATGGAAACCGTTAAAAAACAAGACCAACAAAGTGTGAAAAACAAAATCGCATTAATGGAAAACTTGACCACTAATGCACATTGAAAGTAACCACCAACATAACTGGTGTGCTTCCAAATTAAAGAAGCATAAACTTGCTAGTGGCTTGGTGATGTACCCCAAAGGGCCGTCACTCGATCACAAACCAAGACACAAACTTTATCCAACCTGTTAACTAACAACTTCAATTCTTTTGCAGGAATTACAGGTGTCGAATGCCTCTTCGCGGATTTAGAATGGGACCCGAGCACAAATGACAAGGATCAACCCTTACACTTGCTATCGTGGGAGCTAAAGGTGGAAGCACATGAAGAAGGGATTTGTCTCCATTGGAATTAATTTGTAATTGAATTTTATTCGGCAAACATTCGCCTTATGTTTTTATTGGCAAACATTCGCCTTCCTGTAATGTTTTATAATTGCATGCATCCTTAGCCATTAGGATTAGATGTATGTTAAGTTAGATGGTGGTTAGAAGCAACAATTGGGCCGGAGTTTAGCAGCCCACTGATGCAACAAATGGGCCAAAGCTTGAAGAGTGATCTGGTGTCCAAGTGGACTAAGAATGGCCAACCATGTGGCCCATTTCGAAGTCCAAGCCCATTCTAACCTTCAGCCACCCTAGGTCTATAAATACATGGCTATTGGTGTGTGTAAAGGTTGTTGAATATATGAGAAATAGCCCTTTTGTGTTCAGCCGAAGTAGTTGAAGCTTGGTGAACGGTAAGGCTCGGTTCGGTCAAGAACCGAGAAGGAGTTCATCTCCTTGAGCTTTCAAGCCCGACGTTGCTTGAGTAGCCATCGTTCCACTCGTGTTCCCTCTCTTTTCCAGAGAAGGATACACGAAGAGAGTGGCCAGAAACCGGTCCCGTTTGCTGCCGTCTTCCTTCGGAAGATCGTTATGCCGAGAGCCTAAAAGGTTGCTCATCGGACAGCATTCAGTTTTCTGCTTATATTTTATTTTTCTGTTTCGTTTGTGGGTAAAACACGACTCATTCGAGGTGAAATCGTGTCACTTGGCTAGAAGGAAATCCTTGGTTGCACAAGGAGTGACTTTCGACCAACATAACTTGAGTTGTGAGACAAATTAAGTGCTAATTTGGGGACAACTTCACCCTTCAGGAGTGGAGATAAGACCCTCCAAAAATTGTGTTTAGAATCGATGGGATGCTAAAATGGTGCTAGAAAGAACACTCACTACTCAGTTAAGAGAAAACAGTTTTCACCAACTCATGGATGAAAAAACTTCCATGGATGGTCTTGAGAGCTTCTACGACCTTGCTATGGTTTTCACTTCACAAAAGGGAAAAGGAACAAGGTTGTAGCAATGAGCAATAACCACCTACACTCACAAAAGGTGGAGATCACTTTACACACACACACACTCTCTCTCGCAGATGTTACACACTGAGAGGATGCGACACTTGAGAGACTTAACTCCAAGCTTGAAGATAAATTTGCTGCAAACATTCATTGCCCCCAAAAGGGACTTAAAGATGGTTTAAATACCACGCCTTAATAGAAAATAGGGTTCTAAAACATAGCTAGACAAAATCTAGCAAAAAAGGGGAAAGATGACTATGAACAAAAGCCAAACATCTAGTTCTTGGCCATTTCTGGCAAAGGACTTTCCTCCCTCCAAAAGTCACATTTTTGAATTCCCTTTTACAATCAAATTCAGCCATTAAAGATTTTACACAAAAATAAACAATTCAATAGGTCACAAGCCATTATTTGATTCGGCCACCCAAGCTCCCTTCATATGTGATGGACTTGTTCTTTCTTTGTGGAGTAATTCAGCTTCCATACTAGGCTCCCATGTCACCAAGTGCGTTGACTTCTCCTTATTGCTTGGACTAGGTTTTCCTCCCAATTGATCATACAATGTGACCCCTACAGAATAAACAAACAAGTTAGGTAGTTTTTTGGCTCGAGATCCTATGACTCCTTTTGGCACAACAATAATTCAAAATTCTGGTGCTTCTCGTTCACTTGGATTTCCTACAACAAAGCTTCACGTTGGTTCTACCCATTCATCTCTTCAGAGTCCGATAGCTAAGAAATAATCATAAAAATGTGGTTTTCTATGGAATCAGTCACAAGGACATGGGCTAAGTGCATAGCTAACCTATTTAGGTTTTTTTTTTTTGTAAGAAAACACTTTCAAGAAGACCCGGAGGAGGCACCTAGCTCTTGTAACCATGATATGTCAAACATATGTTGGAGTGAGAGCCCATGAAAAAAGCTGAAGCCTAAACACCTTGGGCCCAATAGCTCAATGTGGGCCGAAGTATTATCTCATTTTGGGAGGCTTGATGACCAACCTTTCATTCTATGATTGTGTGTTTTATTTAGCATTGAACTTGTATTTATTTTTGTTATCATTTTGGTCCATAAGGATTATTATGATACTCATTCGATTTCACCTAAGTGGCTGAGTGAGTATGCTATGTGTTGTTTATGTTTGTTTGACATTTGATATTTTGTAATTGGTTGCTTGGAAACTATAATATTTCCTTGGAGGTTTATAAGCTCCATTAGGTTTATTGGCAGCCAAGAAAATCTTCAAGTTGGAAATAAGTACACACATTTCAGATGAGAATGCACATCTTTATATCTATGAAGTTTAACTGCATGTTCATAAAAAAATTTAGTGGAAAAAATGATGGACATTTAACACATGAATGTGTGCTTGCAAATAGAGTGGAATGAAACGTTAGTTGGAAATCAAAGTTTATTTGGCAAGTTAGGTTGGATTAGTTAAAATTTAAAGGTCAATTAGAATAAGATACCTACCTAATATCATAGCTTAAAAAGCTTTATCTTATACCTTAGAATTTCAGTCATTATTGATTATGGTTTCAGCAAGTGTTGAACCTTTTTGTTTTGGGAGTTTCACGTTCACATATTCTGTCCCTCTTATGACAGCCATTGTGTAATTCACTTGACATTACTCGTTCCCTTAAGGAAGGGGGGGGGGGGGGGGGGGGGGGGGGGGGGGGGGAGAGGGTTGTTTGTTTGAGGAATACTTTCATCCCAATTTGTTTTCTTGAACCAAAAAAAAAAAAAGTTCCTAAACAAATAAAATAAGAAAATATACAAGTCTAGTATGTTTTCAAAAGAAAAAAATAATTTATTTTGTTTCTCAAAATACTTTTTTAAAAAAGCACTTTTGAGTGCACTTTGATTGCTCCAAATATTTCAATTTTTAAAAGTGAAGACGATGCCAAACTGATCATGTCAGAATGCAGCATAGTCGTACCTAATGAGTAACAAATGAATGTTGACATTGTAGAGATGCATACAATTATTTATGATCAATTGGTTAAAGAAAAATCATTATTTAATAACACTTTTTTTGCAAATATATTTCACATATTTGTATGTTTTGGTCAGTGAGATTCTGATTAATAAAAAAATGAAGAGGTTTAGGAAGTTTGTTCCAATGGTTTATGAGTATCCACGTTAGAGCAGTAGTTTGACATCAGATTGTGACTTATTGAAGGTCAAAGGCCTCTTTTTTTCTTCCAGAAAGAAGAAATAAGAGGTCTCTTTCACTTCTATACTACTCTATTTCGTGTCTAAAACTCCATTCAACTAACCCCTTTCTTCTCCACCCACTGTTTGATTCTCTCTCCTGAATATAAATATAAATATATATACACACACATTTATATATATATATATATATATATACACATGTGTATCTCTATATACATGTGTATACATATGTATATATGTATATATAGATACATATGTATGGACATGTATGATTATATATCTATATGTATATGTTTATATAAATGTGTGTATATATGTACATAACAACTTTCATCCTGGTATCGGGTTATGGTGATAACAAGCGCATCACTCTAACCAACACATATGGCGACTATTACCCACCTAGCTGAGTTGACATGCATTGTGGTGCTTGACCTTCTTGTGCCTGGCTGCTTAGCCGACAGTTTGGAGTGACTTTTATTGATTATAGCGTTCTGAACAGAACAATTTTGGGACGACCAATGTTTTGTCTTTTAGAGAACTTGTTCCTCAGACTTAATATATGTTCAACTTTCAACTTTATCCAATGAGCTAACTCAATGTAAAATGAGAATAATAAACCCATTATACTCTCTCTCTCTCTCTCTCTCTCTCTCTCTCCCTCCCTCCCTCCCCTTTATGCATCTCTTTGCATACATACATTCATACATATATAGAAATGGAAAGATGCTACGTTGAATACGATACCAAACTTGAAGTTTTTTGCCCTTTGTCACTCAATGGAGCTTCAATATTATTATCCTTCTTTAATCACATGAATAATGCCTTTCGTTTATTAAAAAAAGAACGATAAATAAAAGAAAAAACTAAAACTTATAAATCAACTCAATGCTAAATAAAACGGTTTCACAATAAATGTATATCCACTCAGAATGAAGTGCTGTAATTTATAAATGGGAGGTGATTCTATCTATTTTTATCTGCAATAACCATTAAATCAATACTCATTTTATTGTAATGATCTCGGCATAGACGAGAATATGTACATTTCTCTAGGGGATACTGGCCCACGTCTGATCTGAAGTTGTTTGGCTGCAAAGAAAATGACAGAAATCACCAATAATAATTTGAATAAGGAAAATAAAGAAACAGAAAGAAAGCTTTTTATAACTTACTCCATGATATCTCTCCAATAGGAATCATGTGCTTCATCAGTATCAATAAACTCTCTCCAATTAGGTTCAAATGTATTTGGAATAGATGAAAGAGGATCATCTGAAGCAATCATATGCTCATTTCCACTAATCTTGTTTTCCATTATATTGGCTGTTAGGTTTTCAGGAGAAACTGAAATCAAAGTAGGTAGCTGATATGATGAATGAAGACCATACCCATGTGAGATATCATCAAGAAAATGTTTCTGGGTTGGTTCAAATCTGGTAAAATACGAGAGATTTTGAGAAGGGGTCTGAGAAGAAAACCCAGCAGGGAAGTTTCCAGCTTCTTCTAGTTCACGTTTTGAACGATACATTTTCAGAAATTCTTCTCGCTGGAGCTGTGGAAATTGAGATAAATCAGCAAACGGATCAAGAGGATCCAATTTAGGGAGAGGAGAAGAGCTTAGAGCTTGAAGAATATTTTGTAGAAATTGAATTTTGGCCAGCTGCGTGGCATCTGACTGTAGCCTCAAAGCATTCTCCAACGGATTATTTGTCAGATTGGCCAAGCTAGAAACAGCATGAAGGTGTTGGAAATGTGCTAGAATACTGAGATCAGTTCGTGGTCTATGTGTGACGGGATCAATACCCATTTGAAGAAGCTTCTTCTTCAAATGGGTATTCCAAAAATTCTTAATTTCATTGTCTGTCCTCCCAGGAAGATGACCAGCAATTGCAGACCATCTACAACCATTACAGATGAAATAAGAAAAACTGAAGCAAATCAAGAACATCATGTCTCTTTTCATATATCGTTTGGCTACATTTGAGAGAAACAATCTTTCAAGACGTAAACCTAAATGCTCCCACACTTAGATAAAAATATATAGCCTTGAATTGATAAAAAAAATAGAGAAGACAATTAAGGAACAAAATAAAGAATGGCTCACTTTATATGTGAGAAAAAATGAATAAGAAAATCAAGACATTATCTTAACCCACGAGAATTGGAAGAAAAGAAGAGAAACAAACTGTACTTGTTTCCAAGAACTGCATGAAGATTAATGATGATTTGTTCTTCTTCATCAGAGAACTTTCCTCTCTTAATATCAGGTCTAAGGTAATTCGTCCATCTTAGTCTGCAACTTTTTCCACATCTATTCAAACCTGCAAGTAGTGGAAGGTTTCTCCAACTTCCATGGCCGTTCTTCTCAATATACTCCACCAGTTTCCTATCTTCTTCAACCGTCCATGGACCCTTCTTCAAAGCGTTTTCGTCGTAGCTCGATGCATCCGCCATCATTTCTGCAGGGAAAAAAAATCAAAACTATAAAATCAGAATTCAGTTAACGAACTGAAAAGTTGGAAAGCAATAGAAAGAAAGAGGATCCAAACCTTAAGCTTAGAGGAAAAATGGTGGAAATCGGAGCCTGAATATGTAGAGAAGTTTGAGTGGAAGCAGATGAACATACAAGGAAAACTGGAAGCTAGATCATACGTGTATATATAGCGATGACATTCAAGTTTTAAATTTTCTTCATCACATTTAAAGTATCTTACTGTTTTCCTGAGCTCAAAAAGTCTTCTCCTTTATTTATTTATTTTTTATTGATTATAGGTTTTTGTAGGACATTAACGAGACTGATTTCAACAAATCATGTGAAGTTATTCATGGTTTAATTCTTATTGCAATATTCATATTAATTGTTCTTAAATCTAGTGTACTCATCATCGTGGTAAAAATCAAGAATATAGATTGAAAAGTGTAGAATAATTTTATATTTTTAGTTTTAGAGACTGACCTTTACTTGTTGAACTAGGCAAACAATATGTAGGGCATGTTTGTGTAGTGCTTTATAGAAAAGATTTCTAGTTTACAAAAAGGAAAGTAATGGATAATTTAATAGTATTTTTTTTTACAAATAAAGCCTTTAAAAAATGGCTATTTCAACAGTCGATGACATCCAAACACGGTCTTAAAAACTTTCCACATCTTTTTTACTGGCATTTCCTATTTTTCTTCTTGGGGTTGTTTATTAAACCCGAAGGGACAGAGCAGCAACGAACTTTCACCCACATTAATGGTAGGTTTCAAGGGTGGAAAGAAACATCCAAACCCAAGAAAACAAAAAAAGAGGGTCAAACAGTACTTAGAATTTCAAAAACATCCTGGAAAAGCAACCTCACTTTCCCAATATTTTTAGTTAAATCAATTCATTAAGCACATCTACACACGCAATACATATCAATTGTCTCTATTTTAACGACTTTCTTTACCTCTTTTTTGTTGGTTTATGACATCAGAAATGGAAGTTAATTAATGGTTATATTCTAGTTATGAACTAAAAGTAAAAATACGTGGTAACTTTCAGTTGATATGATGCCCTTTTAAGCCCTATGTAAATGCTTGCACGCTTGGTTTTGTGTAGGTGAGTAAAATTTACTCATATAAATTTCATCCAGTTTCACGCTGCACTTATTTTACCATTTAACTAGAGGTGGCTTTGATGCCTTCATCTTATTTTGTTTAGACATTGTTGCCAGTAAGCAAATGTAGTAAATTTAGCTTTACTCTGGAAAGAGAGTTTAGAGAGAATTGGTGAATGATCTTTTCTGTATTTCATTACAAGGCATCACATTCCTGTTATATACAGGAAAAAGAATATAAATCTAACTAATTTTACTCGTGTATAAACCTGATTGCTAGAAAGTTATTACACCAGATTTGGTGAGCATAAAGGAGAGTATATGCATGTAAATAACATCCCACTCAGGCACAAGTCTTCTTGATACATCTTGCAGCGAAAAATTTCAAACTATGATGAAGATAATGGCTTAGTGAGCACTTTGCCAGTTGATTACTTGATGAAGTGAAACAAACAGACAAGTCATTCTTAACAACTCGATCTCAAAAAAATGTAGATTTATCTTAACATGCTTAGACATAAGAGTGAACTACAGAATTTTAAGGAAGATAAGTTGCCCGAATATTATCACAATATCGCGTTAGAACATACGGTAGTGGAAAACTCATCTTATGGAGAAGTACTGAATCCACAAGATCTTTGAATCGCCATTTGCTTTGTCAACAACCACAAAATTTGATTGGGCTCCAAGAAAACACAATAAGCACTTGTGCTTTTTTGAAGACCAGGGCAAGCAATCTAGTCAACATCGGTAGAGCACGCCAAGTTGTTAACTCGAAGGTTGAAGGCAAATACCATAGGCAGATACGCCTTTTAAATAGTGCAATATATGCTTAATAGTCTGTCTGTGGAGTTCGGTCAGAGCATTCATAAAGTGGCCGATCCTATTCATAGCCAAGGTGATTTTGGGAAAGTTAAGAGTATAATACTGGAGGCCACAAACAATGCTTCTGTAAATTGAACCATCAACTAGAGGGGACCTAGAAATATGAGAGAGCAAAGGACTAGTAACCGTAGGTGTAAGGACGAGTCTACAATCAACCCTGTTTGCTCGAGATAGGAGGTTTTTCATATATTTTCCATGATCAAAATGCAAACTCAAGGTCGTAGCCATCACTGCAATATCAAGAAAATAAGTGAGAGGACCAAGATCTTTTATAGTGAAACTACAATCGAGATAAGAAGTTAATTGCTCGATCAAAGAAGAGTCACTTTTTGTGAGGAGTATGTTGTCGACATACACTAGCATAATGAGAATTGATGATTCCTTCATGTAAACAAACATAGACGTGTCCACCTTTGAAGTCAAGAGCCCCACCAAAATAGAGTTTCATGCAACTTAGTGTACTATGCCCATGGTGATTCTTTAAGCTCATAAAAACGTTCCTTTAATTGGCAAACATAATGAGGTGGAGAAGAATCAACAAATCCAAGTGGCCACTACATGTAAACTAGTTCTTTCAATCGCCATGAAAGAAGACATTACTAACATCTATTTACTAATAGACCATCCAAAAGATAACTAGTTCCTTCAATCGCTATGAAAGAAGACATTACTAACATCTATTTACTAATAGACCATCCAAAAGATAAGGCTAACACAATAACAAGCTGAATGGTGGTCGGCATGCTAATAGACTGAATGGTGGTCGGCATGCTAATAGACTGAATGTTTTGGTGATAGCCTTTTAGTACTAGGCAAGCCTCAATCAACGAGCAGTTTGTATTAGACTTTAATTTATTTGTAGCCAACAATTTTGCACGAGGGGTTAGGACAACCAGAGACCAAGTAATCTTGTTTAGTAGAGCTAAAAATTCATTTATCATAGCTTGTCTCCATTTGGATGTTTAAGTGCTTGAACATAAGTAGAGGGTTCCATGTGAGTAGGGTCTAAGGAAGTGGACAAAACCCTGGGTTTCAAAATTGATGTGCCCCGACGCCCACTCACTCAACCCAAATCAAAGGTTCAAACTTTACCTTACTTAATTGCTTACAATTCTATTTCTGTTGTAGGTAAAGACTTCTTTAAAGGCATAGAGTGAAAGCTTAAAAAGCACAGGAATGGAAATACTTAAAGGATTCAAGACTTCATTAAGGACTTAGAATAGAAGATCAATGCAAGGACCATCACCAGACTTCACAGTTGAAGAAAGCATCAAGATCATATGGGAGTTTGTCTTCCGGCGCTTTAGTTTTTGTGTAATTTTCTTTTGAACTTTTTGAGCAAACATTAGCCTTCTTGTTATAATTTATTAAAGCATTCATGTTAGGCATCTAGGGTTAGATGTATGCTAGGTTAGTAGATGGTTTGGACTTGATTTAACAACCAAAAGAAACCCACAAAGCCTATGCATGGAAAGGAGCCACAATGTCAAGGATAGAAGCTCCAAATTGGCACCACCTTTCCCTTTTTGGCCAAGCCAAGGCCACCTACTTGGAGTACTTGTGTTCGAGTTTCCTTTTATGAAGAAGCCATAGATCAATGACTTGGCAGCTCACCTCCATTGGATCAAAACTCACTACTCATCTTAGCCATCTAAGTGGACAAAAGACCATTCTTGGCCAAGTGTCTCCAACGGTTTTCTTGCATCTTCAAACCACACTAAGCTCCACCATCTTAGGTTTATAAATATCACGGATATTAGTGCATGTAAACTTGATTTTTGTTGAATGAAAATAGTCCATTTTGTGTTGAAGAAAACCAAGAAGAAGTGAAGCTTCTAGGTAAGGATTCGGTTGCAACAACCAAATGGAGTTGCCCCTCCATTTTCTCAAGCTCAAGGTTGCTTGAAGGATCTTAAAGCTCCACATTTCTCTCAACTCTTGAAGGGTTGGTGGCAAGAGAAAGTCCCTAACCGGTTCCTCAAGATCGAGATTCTTTCCTTGGAAAGAATGTAATGCCAAGAGCATGAACTTGCTTAATGGCCGACTTGAGAGTGTTGTTTTATTTTCTTTTCTTTAAGTATTTGAACCACTTTTTCCACTATCACTCACCTCACTCACAGCACAAGAATCACTCCAAGCAACACGTATATAATCGACTCTTTCAAGTTATTTTGCTTGTTCAACTTCGACCACCATTTGAGGTCTCCTCGGCTTGGCCGAGCACCAAAAGGGCTAACGATCTCCTTTGTGTTCTAGTGACCTTTGCAGGGCTAGACCACAACAAAAATCCCAACCTTTTCTATTGTCATCATAAAGTGAGTATTAGTAATTAATGTCCTAACAAGGGTGTCGACGAGGAAGGAGCAGAAGAAGATAAGCAAGAGGATTGAGAAGAAAAAGTAAGTGAAGGAAGTGCCAATGGAAGTGTATGGATTGGATAGGAGAAAAGAGAAGAAGAGTTGGAGGAAAGAGAAGAAGCAACAAAAGGAAATGAGGCCTCATTAAAAATAAGACGACAAGAAATGAATGACTGATAATGTTGAACAACCAGGCATATGTAACCTTTGCGATTACAGTTAAAGCCACGAAGAACACAATCAGAGGTTGAGGTTGTAACTTGTGACTGTTCTATGTGGGAAACATGCATATCCAAATACACAGAATGATTGAAAATCAGAAGTTGAATTTTGAAGATAATTATAGAGTGATTTAAAATGATCGACAATATCAGGCAATCAATTATTCATAAACGTGACATGAGAAAAAGCATATGCCAAAAAATGCATTGGCACACGCAAATGAAATAGAAAGGATAATATGGTTTCAACAATGTTACAATTTTTGCATTCAACATGGCCATTTTGAGCAAATATATGTAAGGGCATGATATTAAATAATGAATACCATTTGAGTTAAAAAAGAATGATAAATAATAAAACTCTCCACCCCAATTGGTTTTACCACATTTGATAATGCTATTTGGCTTGTGACCGAGTGGTTACTCCTCTTGGCACATCATTCTCTACGGGTGGTTGATGATTTGACCTCAAATATGAATGAGTGTCTTTCCTTTCTTCTTCCTCTTCCCTAAAGTAAGGAGTGTCTTAGATGTTAAAAGTAGCTAAAACTCCATATTCTCCCGGTAATTCAAATTTATAGGCATTGTTGTTGATCCTCTCCACTATATTAAATGGGTCATCTGCTCTAGGAAGAAGTTTGGATTTTCTTTGTTTGGAAAACATTTCCTTCCTCAAATGAAGCCAAACTAAATCCCCCTCCTTGAAGATGATCTCTTTCCTCCCTCGGTTGACATGTTTGGCATAAGTCGCGTTCTTCATTTGGATAATCTTTTTGACCATTTTATGCATGATCTTCACTTGCTCAGCCTTGCTTGCTCCACTAGGATTTGTCTTTTCTTTTGTAGGCAAATGAATAAAATCTAATTGTGTAAGTGAGTTAAAACCGTACACCACCTCAAAAGGAGTCATTTGGGTCGAATTGTGCACACTTCTACTATACGCAAACTCAATGTACGAGAGTTGAATGTCCCAATTGGAGAGTCGCTTGCCTACTATACTCCTCAATAAGGTTCCCATAGTTCTATTCACCACCTCGATTTGGCTATTGGTTTGGGGGTGAAATGAGGTGCTAATAGTAATTTAATATCCAACTTTCTCCATGGTGTTTCCAAAACGAACTCAAAAACTTAGTATCCTTATCCGATATGATGGTTTTGGAAATTCCATGCTTGCAAATTACTTCTTTAAAAAATAATTCAGCTATGTGGAGGGAATCATCCACCTTGGAACAAGCTATTAAATGAGCAATATTTGAAAATCAATCCACTACTACCATGATTGATTCTTTTCCTCTAATTGTGCGAAAAAGTCCCAAAACAAAGTCCATACTTACCTCCATCCAAGGATTGATTAGAATCGATAAAGGTAAGTAAAGTCCTTGAGATAGCACCCGATTCTTAGCCTTTTTGCAAACTATGCACTTCTCCAACACTCTATGCACATCTCTAACTAAATTTAGCCAATAAAAGTGTTCTTTGATCGTTTCCATAGTCTTCTTTTCCCCAAAATGACTATCTAAGCCTCCTACATGAGTTTCTTTGATTAATGATTCACGAATTCCCCTGCTAAGAATCCACAACTTTCCTCTTTTGAAGAGGTATCCATCCATAATACAATACCCCCATTCCGCCCTCTTCTTACACTTCTCATACCATTGGCCGAAGTCTTGATCTTCATCATAAGCTTCCTTGATCCATTTAAATCCAAACAATTTAGTACTCAACTCGGTTAAGAGAACGTATCTCCTAGAAAGGGCGTCAGCCACTATGTTAGTTTCCCCTCTCTTGTACTTGATGATGTAGGGGTAGTGCTCAAGGAATTTCACCTATTTAGTATGTCTCTTATTTAATTTTCATTAACTATTGATATGTTTGATGGTTTGGTGATTGATATGAATAACTAACTATTTAGGAAGTAGGTAGTGTTGCCAAACTTCAAGAGCTCTAATGACGGCTAAAAATTCTTTATCATATGTTGAGTAGTTGAGAGCGGCTCTAATGTCCCATGGATCCAGTGGCCTGACCTCATACCAAGATAAGTGCACTTATGAACATTTGTGCTAATTAATTTGTTTGTCTTGCATGTATAAGCATTTTGGGAGTGTTAAAGATGCAGTTTGTCTTCCTGTAGTTAAGCTTTGTACCAAGCATTTTGTTTTTAAATTTTAGTTAATTTAAGGCAAACATTAGCATTTAATTGTTGTTTATTTTTGTGGCAAAATGTTGCCATTTATTTTAAATCAAGTAAGTGTGGAGAGCTCGAGATCGATGAAAGATCAGGAATTGAGCACACAAGTTATCGTGACCAAAAGGAGCTGAGCACACAGTTAAGAGGAGTTGGGCGCAGAGCACCAAGAAGTGGGCGCGCTTAGGAGACTGTGAGCAGCATGTAGCGTGTGCATTCAAGAAGGTAATAGTGCCCACGAGAGGACCAGCTAAAAACAGTAGCGCGCTCATAGGAGAAGCATCTGAGCAGCAACAGCAGACGAGGATAGGAGTTGGCGCGTGCATGGAGAGAACTTGGCTGAGAGTTGGCCATGCATCAGCAGCGTGCACATGGGCACAAAGAGCAGCGTGCACACACAAGCTAGCATGCAACAACGCACTGTGACCGATGCCAACGACTATATTTCTGCTTTTCTCTTCTCCTTTCTTTTTGCCGATGAACCAAACATTGGGAGCTCTATTTAAGCTTTATTTGAACCTCTTATAAGGTTCTTTGGCCAATATGAAAATTTAACTGAAGATTGTTCTTTGTTTCAGAAACATGTTCCATGTGTGTCTCAGTGAGTAGTGTCGGGGAAAACTCGACAAACACCATTGATCTTTCAAGTGTCTTGTGACTTGGAGTCTCTCTTACCTTAACATCTCTGCCTCCATTTCCCTCTGAGGATTGGAAAATAGCAGAGAGGTGGAAGACCTTCCCTTATGCTGTGAAGGCTTTGGACAATGAAAGCTTTCTAATTTAAAGCATTGAATTGCTTTTGGGCCAGTCACATGCATTCATCACACTCTCTTCTGAGGAAGAAGCAGTGAGTGCAAGGGCCATATTCCTTTGCTGGAGCTCTCTTCGCCCGTGAAACAGAATCCTTCCATTGGTGCTGCTGACGTATAGTGGACTGGCAAGGAATCCTTTCAATCCAGTGACGTGCCTCTGAGGTAATTATAGGTAATTCTACCCAGTAATACCCAGCACCCATTCCACCACCATTTCACTTTTCATTCCCTGTTTTCATTGTTTTATCTGTTCTGTTTGGGATGTTCTTAGAGCATTGACCCTCTGTTTTAGTTTTCAGTCTTCCGCATGAGTTGCACCCCATTTTAAAGACTGTTTTCCCGCTATTTGGTATCAGAGCAGAAGTGCTCTTTGTGTTCTTCTCTGTTAATCTTTCGTCCTTTGTTGTTTTTGTTTTCCTGTTTTGTTGTTTTCTGATTTTTCTCTTCTTTTGTTTCTGTTTTGCTAACCAGAATAACCCTTGTTGCATGAGCTATTATCCTGCTTAGTTAAACAGCATGCATGGTTGATTTTGTTTGCTGTTGTGTAGGTTTGTTTTTTTGTTTTTTTGTTCTATTTTTTGTCTAACCAAGAGAATTGTTCATTTTGTAATGTTAATCTGATTAGATTTATTAGGTTGTTTTAGTGAGTCATAACATTGTGTATTCTGTTTTTTAATTCTGAAGAGTTTTTCTTGAATATTTGAAGCATGAATCCATCATGTTGCTTTTCTGTTTTTGTGTCATGTGTTCACTTATGTTTCGCCCACTAGCATTGTATATTTAAGCATGTTTCAATTCTGTTTAGTGTGTCTCATTGTTTAACATGTTTTGTTATTCAAATTGTCTAGCATGTGTAGTTGCTGTACTACTATACTTTGTTATCTGTTTTATTTTCTTGTTATGTTTATTATCCAGCATCTATAGACTTGAATTGTGATGATAGCTTTTCTATTTAAAACTCTGAATGTCTATCTAGTTTGTGTTCATTATTTTGCTTAGTTTTAGGTTGTTTTATGTCCACTGTTTTAGTGTATTTTCTTTACTGTTTTGTGGCTTTGTTTAGGAGTAATTGTTGTCTTTAGTTTGCATCTTTTGATAGCATTATTTCTTGGTTTTTCGTATAAATTTCTATTATAAATTTGGAGTCTCATTCGGCCAAGAAATTAATGTAAATTTGAGGGGCATTGCTTGATTAATTTGTGTTGATTGTTTTTGGTTAAAATGTTTACTAGAAATAGCTCTAGTGACCTTTGCCGAGAACCTCTTTCTCAACTATCTAGAGTACCAAAATCAAAAGAAGTTGAACCTAGTATGGAAAAACAACTTAATGAGATTGCTAGAAAAGTCAATAAATGGAGCAACCAAATCAAGGAGATGGGTCGAAAGCTTAACACTTAGTAGCCAAGTTGAGTCAAGACAACTCTAGGAAATCTCAAGGACCTATGCGTAAGAGAATATTCGAACCACTTAGGAGGAGTCATCAAAATTACTACTCCAACCGGTATGAGTCCTATGACTGAGCAAATTTTTATGTTGAACCCGAACCCTCAAGAAGACTAAGCCGTAGAACTTCCAATAGCCACCTTGAATTTGAGAAACCTTGTGATATATCCATACCTTATTTTAGGGGCACCTTCGATAGGACTATGGATTGAGTCGGTTGAAGAATATTTTGCTTATGAAGATTATTCAGAAAAGAGAAAGATAAGACTAGCTTCTAAGATATTAACTGATTATGCTAGCTAATGGTTGGATAATCTTCTAGCAAAAAGATGGAGAAATGGTGAGGAAATGTGCTCTTAGAAGTTGATGAAAAGGTTAATGACAAAGAAATTTGTACCAAGGCCACAAGAACAAGACCAAGACCATTGTTATAAATCAAACTCCCCAAGTCCAACCAAATCCTTCCATTGGCCAACTCTAACTCAAGATACGTTTAATGAGGAAACCTCTAGCCAAAGTGATAGGATAAAGGAGACCATCTATACCCGTGAGGAACCAATGGAAAATGATTGTGGTAAGTTGTTAAGATATAGCCTTGTAGAACCCCCCTCCCCTATCACAAACTCAAGCTGAACTTATGGAATTTAGGTCTGTAAATGAGGGAAGAAAACGCAAGCGAAAGACTCAAAATGAAAACAACGATTGGTGCTCAAAGAACACCCCAACAACAAACACTAAAAGCAAAATAGAGAAGTAGAAAATAGAAAATGGCAAAGAGGAAAAAGAATGATACCAAGAAGTGGGAAAGTCTGCAAACTCCTCAAAGAATGTTGTGGAGTGGATAGAGCAATGAGGGAACCACCGCTGGCTAAAAAGGATGCTCACAGCACCTTTCGGGAAAGCCTTCCTTCTTCATGAAGAGAAGGAGAGCTCCAGCTACTGGACATGACCTTGCATATGCAACTTCATCCTCAGAAGAGGCCGATGGGATGGTAGTCGATGACCCATGGCTGGTCTAAAGTGATTGGCACCTTTGGATAATTGATCCTTCGCGGGCGAAGAATTCACAGCTTACAGGAAAATAAGGTTTCCCCACATTCTCCTCTTTCGAGTTCTTACCAGAGAGAACTTAAAGGTGCCTAAGAAGTCCTCCAAGTAACCTTCAGCTTGATGAACACTTTGGCAAAGCCATTTAGGTGCCAAGCACCAGCTAAACGCCTACACACTCTCTCACAGAACACTCCAAAGATGAAGAACAACTTCAATCAATTTCCAAATATTCAACAAGTTTTCTACTTGGCTAAACTATTATAAGAGTTTGGATCACCCTTAAAAAGAGGAGGGGATCAAAGGAGAAAAGAGCCGTTGAAATAGACTGTTGAAGAAAGTAGCCGTTGGGTGGCCCTCTTGCGCGCCATAGGTTGCCTATGTTTGCACCTACCTCGGCCACTGTTGCTTCTTCGTGTGCCAACTGCTCAGTGATGCGTGCCTGCCTCAGCCATGTGATCCTCTTGTGTGCCAGATGCTTCGGATGGTAGATCTCTCGCACGCGCTCTTGGCTGGTTGCTCTTGCTCGCACGTGTCGTGCTATGCTCGGTCTTCTTTCGAGCACGCCATGCTTTGTTTATGGTCTCCTCTTGCATGCACTATGCACGACTTCCAGTTTTCTTGCACATGCACGCTGCTGGCGTTGCGCATGCCCAGCTTCCTGCTTGGCTCTTGTCCATGCGCCTATTTCCTTCCTTGAGCCAATTTTTGATTCTCAAATTTACTTAACGCTTACAAAATTTCCCAAATATCCTACAAAACTCGAAAACCAATTAGTTGATAAAATAAATAAAAATACGTATCTTGACTTGAGCTAGATGGATCGGGATTGGGGCACATCATGAACCTATTGAGAAAACCTTAAGTGAGGATGAGGATGATGAAGAAGAGAACATCAACCTTGGGGAAGGTCCTTTGCTTGAAATGGAATATTGCTTCTATGAACTAAAGAATGATGAGGAAATGGAAGATTTTAGAATTTAGAATCTATTTTGAGGAACCTCCCATAAAGGATGAAACTTACCAAATAGTAGAACCCCTTACCCAAACCGATTTCATGGAAGATTTTAGAATCATGAAACTATTTGAAGAATCTCTCCTTGAGGATGAAAGTGAGCAAACGCTAGAACCTATAGCTATTGAACACCTTAACCCCCTAGAGATAGAATCCAAGCCCAAGGATTTCCAAAGTTTGAAAACTTATGAGGTTATCATATGGTATGACTTGTTTGATGCCAACCCCAGGAAGGAAGTTTTAGTTAAGGATTTTGTTAAGTTGCCCATTGCTAAAGAGGAAACCCCTTATGCAATGTATGAATATAAGTCTATCTCCCGCATCTAACAAAATTCCTATCTAGTGGATAAAGAATACATTGACCCCTTTTTGATCCAAACCGAGCATAGTGTTCATACTTTAGAAAGAAATGTTTTTCCCATTTTCTTCTCTTGGACTAAGAACTGTAGAAATCTTTTTATATCTTTAGAACCTCCTAGCATCTTAATACCAAACTATAAGAATGAATGTCTAGGAAAACTTTGAGTGACATAACACTATTATTTAGATTCCACCTAACAATTTAATTTCTTAATTTTTTATAATTAGATGAGAGAAAATTTATGATGTGGTGTGTCTTAAATTATCATGTTTGCACAGCATTAGTGAACATGTTAATATCTATTCCTTGTTTCAAAAAAAGGAACTAATTGTTCTAACTTATTGATGTGCCTCAGAGGGCCATCACTCGATCACAAACCAACACATGAGCTTTATCAAACCTGTTCAATAACAAGTTCAATTCTTTTGCATGAATTACTGGTTTCGAATACCTCTTCGCGGACTTGGAATGGGACCCGAGCACAAAGGACAAAGATCAACCCTTGCACTTGCTGTCGTGGGAGATAAAGGTGGAAGCACATAAAAAAGGGATTTGTCTTCCTCGGAATTAATTTGTAAATGAATTTTATTTGGCAAACATTCGCCCTTATGTTTTTATTGGCAAACATTCGCCTTCCTGTAATGTTTTATAGTTGCATGCAACCTTAGGCCTTAGGATTAGATGTATGTTAAGTTAGATGGTGGTTAGAAGCAACAATTGGGTTGGAGTTTAGCAGCACATTGATGCAACAAATGGCCAACCATGTGGCCCATTACGAAGCCCAAGCCCATTCTAACCTTCAGCCACCCTAGGTCTATAAATACATGGCTATTGGTATTTGTAAAGGTTGTTGAATCTATGAGAATAGCCCTTTTTGTGTTCAGCTGAAGTAGCCTGAAGTTTGGTGAATGGTAAGACTCGGTTCGGTCAAGAACCGAGAAGGAGTGCATCTCCTTCGAGCTTTCAAGCTCGAGGTTGCTTGAATAGCCGTTGTTGCACTCTTTTTCCCTCTCTTTTCAGAAAATGATACACAAAGAGAGTGGCCAGTAACCGGTTCGTTTACTACCGTCTTCCTTCAAAAGATTGTTATGGCGAGAGCCTAAAAGATTGCTCATCGGACAACATTCGGTTTTTCTGCACCTTTTGTTATCTGTTTCATTTGTGGGTAAACACAACTCATTCGAGGGTGGAATCGTGTTATGTGGTATCAGAGCCATGGATAGCTTCCCCAGAATGTCAGCAAACGAGTAGATTGATCTTTGATTTGTATGCTGAAAAAAAATTTTCATTTCTTCTCTAGTTCGTTGGTTTTTGAAAAAGTAGAAACCAGTTTAGTTATTATTGTGTCTAACATATAAAGATCTGTTTAAACTTGAACACTACCTTTAATAGCCGCTTTTGTGTTCAGCCGAAGTAGCCTGAAGTTTGGTGAACGGTAAGTCTCGATTCGGTCAAGAAGAGAAGTAGTGCATCTCCTTTGAGCTTTCAAGCCCGAGGTTGCTTTAATAGCTGTTGTTTCACTCTTCTTCCCTCTCTTTCCATAGAAGGATACACGAAGAGAGTGGCCAGTAACAGGTTCCGTTTGCTGCCGTCTTCCTTCAGAAGATTGTTATGCCGAGAGCCTAAAAGATTGTTCATCGGACAACATTTGATTTTTCTTCTCTTTTTGTTTCTTGTTTCGTTTGTTGGTAAAACACGACTCATTCAAGGGTGGAATCGTGTCATGTGGTAACAGAGCCATGGATAGCTTCCCCTGAATGTCAATAAACGAGTGGATTGATCTTTGTTACACATTTTGTTTGTTGAAAAAAAATTTTCATTTCTTCTCTGGTTTGTTGGTTTTGGAAAAAGCAGAAACCAGTTCAACTATTATTATGTCTAACATATAAGGATCTGTTTAAGCTTGAACACTACCTTTGATATGTTATTCCACCCTCGAATGAGTCGTGTTTACCCACAAACGAAACAGATAACAAAAAGTGCAGAAAAACCGAATGCTGTCCGATAAGCAATTTTTTAGGTTCTCGGCATAACAATCTTATGAAGGAAGACGGCATCAAACGGAACTGGTTACTGGCCACTCTCTTCGTGTATCTTTCTCTGGAAAGAGAGGGAAGAAGAGTGAAACAACGGCTATTCAAGCAACCTCGGGCTTGAAAGCTCGAAGGAGATGCACTCTTTCTCGGTTCTTGACCAAACCGAGCCTTACCGTTCACCAAGATTCGGGCTACTTCGGCTGAACATAAAAGAGACTATTCTCATTGATTCAACAACCTTTACAAACACCAATAGCCATGTATTTATAGACCTAGGGTGGCTGAAGGTTAGAATGGGCTTGGGCTTGGGCTTTGAAATGGGCCGCATGGTTGGCCATTTTTGGTCCACTTGCACACCAGAGCACTCTTGAAGCTTCGACCCAATTATTGCTTCTAACTGCCATCTAGCCTAACATACATCTAATTATAATACCTAAGGATGCATACAACTATAATCATTAATACGGGGGGGGAATGTTTATCAAATAAAAATTTGGTTACAAATTAATTCCGAGGGAGACAAATCCCTTCTTCAAGTGCTTCCATCTTTAGCTCCCACGATAGCAAGTGCAAGGGTGATCTTTGTCCTTTGTGCTCGGGTCCCATTCTAAATTCGCGAAGAGACATTCGAAACCATTAATACCTGCAAAAGAATTGAACTTGTTAGTGAACAGGTTTGATAAAGTTCGTGCCTTGGTTTGTGATCGAGTGATGGCCCTCTAGGACATATTATCCTCCCCAGGTGATTGAGGATTTGACCTCAAATCCGTTAATGGGGTCGCTGCAATGTCATCATCATCTCCTTTGAACGGAGAGAGATCTTGAACATTAAAAGGGGAGGAAATTACATAGTCGCCTGATAGCTCTATCTTATAGGCGTTATTGTTGATTCTTTCTAACACCTTGAATGGTTCTTCTCCTCTAGGTATTAACTTGGATTTCCTTTTAGCGGGGAGCCTTTCTTTCCTTAGGTGCAACCAAACTAAGTCTCCTTCATTAAAGATAACTTCTCGTTGTCCTTTATTAGCGTGTTTGGCTAACTTTTCGTTGCTCATCTCGATGGCTTCGTGTACAGTCTCGTGCAATTCATTAATTCGTTCAGCCTTGTCCATTTCTGATGGATTAGCTAAGTTTATAAAAGGTAAGGGAACAAGATCTAATGGTGTATATGGATTGAACCCATGGGCAACCTCAAAGGGCGATTGCTGAGTAGTGGAATGAAGGGTGCGGTTGTAAGCAAACTCTAAGTCTGGAAGTAATATATCCCAGTTAGATAGTTTTTTACCTACAACAGTGCATAAGAGGGTACCTAGGGTTCTGTTGATGACTTCCGTTTGACCATCGATTTGGGGATTAAAGGACGTGTTGAAGCACAACCTAGTCCCCAACGTTTTCCACAAAGTGGTCCAAAAGGCACTCAGAAACTTAGTGAATCCGTCCGACACTATAGAACGCGGTATACCATGCAGGCGAATGATCTCTTTAAAATATAAGTTAGCTATTAAGACAGAGTCATCGGCCGCGGCACAAGGAAGGAAATGTGTCATCTTGGAGAATGGATCCACTACCACCATTATAGAGTCTTTATTCTGGGCGGTCCGTGGTAGTCCTAAAACGAAGTCCATACTAACCTCTACCCAAGGGTGTGATGGGACGGGTAAGTGTATGTATAAGCCTTGAGGTAGAATTTTACTCTTAACCTTCTTGCAAATCACGCATGTCTCCACCATGCGATGCACATCTTTCATCATGCGAGACCAACAAAAGTGTTCCTTAAGCAAGTCTAGGGTCTTTTTCTCTCCGAAGTGACTTGCTAGGCCTCTACAATGAGCTTCTTTTACTAGGCATTGTCTTAAGCTTCCTTGGGGAATGCACAATTTTCTCGCTTTAAGTAAATAGCCATCCATGAGGTGATATTCGCCTTCGGCCTTGTCCACGCCCTTGATGTAATAAGGTCCAAAATCATGGTTGGTTTCGTAGCTCTCCTTAATCCATTCAAATCCAAAGAACCTAACCCCTAATTCGGTGAGTAGAAGGTGCTTTTTAGAGAGTGCATCAGCCACAACGTTATTCTCCCCTTTCAAATACTTAAGGGTATATGGAAACCTTTCTAAAAACTCCACTCACTTGACATGTCTCTTGTTCAGCTTGTGTTGACTCTTGATATGTTTTAGGGCCTGGTGGTCAGTGTTGATAACAAATTCTCGTGGTAGGAGGTAATGCTGCCAATGTTCAAAAGCACGTATAACTGCGTAGAATTCTTTATCGTAGGTGGAATAATTTAGTATGGGTCCTTTCAAATTTTTACTAAAATATGCCACAGGTTTGCCATCTTGCATAAGCACTGCTCCTATGTCAACTTTAGATGCATCGCTTTTAACCTCGAAGGCCTTGTTGAAATCTGGTAGGGCAAGTACATGGGAATGACATAATCTGTCTTTGATGAGGTCAAAGCTCTTTTGACACGCCGAGGTCCAAGAGAACTCTTTTCCTTTCTTAGTGCAATCGGTAAGTGGAGCAACTATCGAATTAAAGTCTTTGATGAATCTTCTATAAAATGAGGCTAGCTCATGGAAGCTACGTATTTATGTGACATAATTCGGTGTAGGCCAGTCCTTGATGGCGTTTATCTTTTCTTCGTCCACTTCTATCCCGTCTTTTGAGATGACAAATCCTAGAAAGTATACCTTGTACTGTGCGAAAGAGCACTTTCCTAAGTTACCAAATAACTTAGGAAAGATGTTGCGTGAGGTCCACGCTATACACCAAGATGTCATCGAAATAGACAACGATAAATTTTCCTGAATAATCTTTAAGCACATGGTACATGAGCCTCGTGAACGTACTTGGGGCGTTAGATAAACCAAAAGGCATTACCATCCATTCGAATAATCTATATTTTGTCTTAAAGGCTGTCTTTCATTCGTCGCCTTCCTTCATCTTTATCTAATGGTAGCAGCTCTTATGATCTATTTTAGAGAAAATGGAGGCTCCACTGAGCTCATCCAACATATCCTCGAGCCTAGGGATGAGAAATCTATAATTGATAGTAATTTGGTTCACGGCTCGGCTATTGACACACATTCTCATGGTGCCGTTTTTCTTAGAAACTAATAAGGAGGGTACTGCACATAGGCTCATGTACTCTCTTATGTAACCATTATCCAAAAGTTCTTGTACTTGGTCTTGCCGTTTCTTGGTTTCTTTGGGGTTCATTTGGTATGCAGGTCTATTAGGCAGTATGGCTCCGGGTAGGAGATCAATTTAGTGTTCAATGCCACGCAATAGTGGTAAACCTTGAGGTAAGTCTTCTGGGAGCACATCTTGGAACTGGTTAAGTAAAGTTTTAACGGCTTGAGGAATAACTCCTAGTTTCATAACTCTATCTCAAAAAAGTACCAAAATCAGGGAATCTTATCTACGCACGGATGTTTCGATCTCCTTCTTAGTCATGAATAAGATAGCTTTGTCCTTGGCTTCCTTTCTTGCAGCGTCATCTTTAGAAATTTGTTCGGGGGTCATGAGGGCAAACTTAAAGATCTTTTCTTCAAACTTGAGGGAATAGTAGTTAGTGTAGCCATCGTGGTTTACCTTTTGGTCAAACTGCCAGGGTCGGCTTGGGAGAAAATGACTTGCACTCATAGGCACAACATCACAGAGGACCGTGTCCTTGTACTTCCTGAGGGAAAATTATGGTAACCTTGACATCATCCCTATCATCTAGCCAACGTAGCTTGTAAGGGTGGGGGTGAGTGTTAGTCTTTGGGCCTAATTTGGTCACTAACTCCGTGGAGGCTACGTTAGCACAACTACCTCCGTCTATAATCAGGGAAAATAACTTCTCCTTGATGAAACACCTACTATGGAAGATGTTCTCATGCTAACAATCTTCTCCAAAATTCTTAGTTACGAGAACACGTCTCCTGACCATAAGCATGGGTCTTTCAGGGGCGTGGAAAACTTCTTCTTGGGAGTCACTCTCCTCCTCATCTTCTTTTACACCTTCTCACTCGTCTTTGCTCGTAAACTCTCTAGTGTACTCCTGAAGGATCATCACTCATCTATTAGGACACTGAGCCATGAAATGACCCAAGCCATGACACTTATAGCATTTGAGATCTCGCGATCTAGGGCGATTGACACTTTCTACTATGGTTTTATTACTTGATTCTTTGGGTGGCCAACAACGTGGAAACGGTTTCTTTCCCCCAGCTTTGGTGAAAGTTTTGTTTGTTTCTGGTTGCGCAGGGGTGATCCTAAGAGTGGTCTTTAGTAGGAATTTCTGGGTGAAACTAGCTTTTTTCTTTCCACTAAATTGGCGCTCTTCTTTCATAGGCATCTGTACTACCGCGTCATGGGATTCTAGGGAGTGTATCTCAACAATGTCTCCTATATCCTGGTGCAGTCCACGAATAAACCGTGCAAGCATTTGCTCTTCAGGTTCGTCCATATCTCCTTGAATCCTAAGGGTCTCAAACTCAGTAAGGTATTCTTCAACAGATCGTGCCCCTTGTTTTAGGTTTTGGATTTGTAAGAAGAGCACTTGTCGGTACTGGCTGGGTATGAATCTCTTGGTCATGAGGGACTTCATCACTCTCTAAGTAGTGACAGGGTCGTCTCCTATCTTCTGTCTTTGGGACTTAATGTTAGAGCCGCGAATCCCATGAACTCGACCGAAACTAGTTGGATGTTAACTTTATCTAAATATTCATAGTAGTCAAAGACTTTCTTCACTTTATCTATCCAATCTAGAAAAGTGTTACCATCGCATGTGCAATTGAATAACGGAACATGCAACTTAATGTTCCTAAGATCGTCTAAGTCCTTTCGACAGCTGGACCAAAAATTTTTTTCTTCGTCTATGGTCCACTCATCCTGATCATGATAGTCAAAGTCTTGGAACCTCCTTCTTGGGTTAGCTGACCTTTCACTCCTCGGGGAAGGGTCCTGATCAGGGAATCTCCTGGGAGGGTTTTCAGTTCTCCTAGGGTTCTCAGGTCTCATCCTAGGGAGGTCATCTTGCGAGGGCTCTCTAGAGTTAATCTTGTTGAGGTTCTCCATTATGAATTTCATACCAAGGGTTAAGTCTTTGAGTTGTTGGCCTAGATTACTAACTTCTCCGTTAAAGCCATTTAATTGTCCTTGAAGGTTTGACTCTCTCTCTTGATTGGTACGAGTCTCGGGTTGGGGAACGTCTTTACCCCGGTTCGGTTCTTGAGCCATGGTATCGGGGTTAAAATCTCGGTTGAGTCCACTTCTAGTCTTCATGTGACTTCTTAGGGTTGTAAGGGAGACATGTGTTCTTACGCTAGATCGAACTCTAAGTGTTAGGAAGGAGGTGAAAAAGTAGTAGATCCTGGGTGCCTAAAACTTCGAACTCGAATTTGAGGGCTTAAACAGCCCTTTTTGGGGATGGAACGTGGTAGTCACTGACGAAACCAATGACACCATCGTAGAGCTCTGATAGAGTTTTGATTTGATATATTACGACCAAAAGTCTGACATCCGTAGCAAAAATTATGACCATTTTAAGTTCAAGGGGTCAAATCTACCAGAACAACTAGTGAACTCGACATAAAGTTTTACTAGGGCATTAACACATTCCGATAAACATGTATTTCATTTAATGCACATATCACGCATTAACTCATTTATCATTAAAATCACATGGTAAGGATACAGTAACATAATCACGGTGATTCTAGGGTGTGTGCAAATCATATAAGGTATCCGATTAGGCAAGTAAAATAGAGATTAACATAGTATTTTGCCAAAGTAGTTATGTCAAGATGCTAGCATACATGGAATGATGCAGCAGACAACAATATCAGCACAAAAACATAATTAAATCACCAAGTATAGAGTAGCAGCAGAATGATTTTTTCGAATAAGGTAGTAACATTAGCTGCTACATACCACACCCATATGCATAATAACACAAACGTAGAATACCAGTGGTCCAGCAACAGACACCTACCACCTTTAATTAGCTGCCAATCTGTAGGGTGTGCTCTTTTTTCACCTGCACCTCCCCTAAAACAGCAGACAATCAGTTGAATAGAGGTTGTACAGAAACACAAATACGAATAATAACAGCTAACAGATCAAACATAAGTTCTGAGTTTAAAGAATAAATGGTTTCGAGTTTCTTGGCTTACCACTTAAAACATAAGTTCCGACTTTTAAATTTTGTCTAGTAATAACAGGTCCAAGGTAGTGTTCAAGCTTAAATAGATCCTTATAAGTTAAACACAATAATAACAGAACCGGTTTTCTGCTTTTCCGAAAACAACGAACCAGAGAAGAAATAAAAAATTTTGTAGCAACGAAAATGCGTAACAAAGATCAATCCACTCGTTTTCTAACATTCAGGGCAAGCTATCCATGGCTATGATACCACATGACATGATTCCACACTCGAATGAGTCATGTTTACCCACAAACGAAACAGATAACAAAAGGTGCAGAAAAATCGAATGCTGTCCGATGAGCAGTCTTTTAGGTTCTCAGCATAACAATCTTTCAAAGGAAGGCGACGGCAAACAGAACCGGTTACTGGCTACTCTCTTTGTGTATCATTCTCTAGAAAGAGAAGGAAGAAGAGTGGAACAACAACTATTCAAACAACCTTGGGCTTGAAAGCTAGAAAGAGATGCACTCCTTCTCGGTTCTTGACCGAACGGAGCCTTACAGTTCACCAAGATTTGGGCTACTTCGGTTAAACACAAAAGGGGCTATTCTCATAGATTCAACAATCTTTACAAACACCAATAGTCATGTATTTATAGATCTAGGGTGGCTAAAGGTTAGAATGAGCTTGGGCTTCGAAATGGGCCACATGGTTGGCCATTCTTGGTCTATTTGCACACCAGAGCACTCATCAAGCTTCGGCCCAATTGTTGCATCAATGTGCTGTTGAACTTTGGTCCAATTGTTACTATGAAAGAAAAGATTAATTAGGTATGTTCAATTGGGG
>CM039520.1:14768759-14829927 GCA_022433055.1 Begonia peltatifolia | reverse complement strand
ATGCAACTATAAAACATTACAGGAGGGCGAATGTTTGCCAACAAAAAGATCTTGGCGAATGTTTGCCAAATAAAAATTCGGTTACAAATTAATTCTGAGGGAGACAAATCCCTTCCTCAAGTGTTCCACCTTTAGCTCCCACGATAGCAAGTGCAATGGTTGATCTTTGTCCTTTGTTCTCGGGTCCCATTCCAAGTCTGCGAAGAGACATTTGAAACCATTAATACCTACAAAAGAATTGAACTTGTTAGTGAACAAGTTTGATAAAGCTCGTGCCTTCTTCCACGCGAAGCCCCCTCTGCGTTCTTCCTTCCAGCGATGACGATTAGCCGTGTCTTCTTCGATTCTCCATCAACATTCAAATCTACAGTAAGTTTTAGTTAGTTTTTGAGTAGATAGTTAGTCCTTTAGTGTTTTGAGTGGTAAAAGTAAAGATAGAAGGAGTATTGGGTAATTCTGGTTAACTCTAGGAGGGAGATACAAGATATTGAGGTTTAAGTTGATTTTTATTCGTGGATTGGTGATTAATTTGGAAGTACGATTAGGTTATAGGTTTTTATGGAAAAGATTGGGTGTTTGGATAGTCGAAAAACACGGGTTATGAAATGGTTTCCATTCAGCCGCATACGACTAATCTGTAGGTATTGGATTAGGAAATGTATAAGATTATTAGAAACTAGACGTCCTAAGGAAACTGTAGCATTTTGAATCGTCAAAATTGGATAAGAATTGAGATAGTTATGAATTTTCGAAGATTAGTCGGAATTCGGGTTTAGTTAGATTAGGTGTTAGATTGTCAATTCTCTTTAGAATTTTATGAATTGGAAGAAAAGTAGAATTGATAAATTTGTGGTTTTATAGGTTCTCCAGTTTCCCAATTAGTGTACGAATTACGAACGAGTTGCTAAGGACACTAGGTAAGTAGTGTATGTAGGTGTTTTGCCTTCGGGCCTACATCACAGTTTGGTATGTTGCATGCACATTTATTTTATGTTATGCTTTAGCGATTATGCATCATGATTTTTGTAATGACTCGGATGTGTATGTATGAGGACGATTGCGGGGCAAACCTCGGGTTGTGGGGTAAACTTCGGGGCGTAAACCGAGTGTAGGAGAATCTCGGACTCGAGTATAGGCAAATCTCGGGTTGTAGAAAGAGGGTCGTCACATATGTAAGGAAATCCTCCCAAGATAGTAAGACGCGTTTTGGAGCACAATTGACAATGGATCCCACAAGAGCTCCGAAGTTACTAGTGCTCTGGCGAGAGCAGTACCATGTTGGGTGACCGATTGTGAAGTCTTTACCAAAAAAATTCGTGAGGGGAGAATATTGGGCTACGGCCCAATCCCGAGTGCAGACAATATCTTACTGAGAAAAGAGGTTGTTACAAATGGTATCAGAGTCTGTATTGAATCAGAAATGTGGCCAATAAAGACGTTGGGCCCCCGAGGGGGGTGATTGTGATGACCCAGATGTGTACGTATAAGGATGACTGCGGGACAAGCCTCGAGTTGCGGGGCAAAACTCGGGACGTAAGCCGAGTCTAGGCGAATCCCAGACTCAAGTATAGGCAAATCCCAGGTCGTAAAAAGGGAGTCTTTACAATCCTACATTGCTTAAGGAGGTATATGGAAATGAAACATATATAAGGAAATCCTCCCAATATAGTAAGACGCGTTTTGGAGCACAATTGAAAACGGATCCCATAAGAACTCTGAAGTTAAGAGTGCTCCGACGAGAACAGTACCATGTTGAGTGACTGACTGAGAAGTTTTTGTAAGACAAATTTGTGAGGGGAGGATATTTGGCTATGGGACAATCCTCAGAGCGGACAATATCTTATTGGGAAAATGGGTAGTTACAGTTTAAAGTACGAGAACGAAACAAAAATAAATTTCTATGTTTTTACAAAATAAAACCGTAGGATGTGATGTGATGTGATGTGATGAACGAAATGAAAAGATAGGTAATAAGATAATGAATGTGGGGTTTACTGGTCTTATTCCCTGAGGTGGACCGCGAGGTGTATTACTTCTTCCCCTGCTTTACGTGGTGGCCTTATCCTGTGAGGTGTACCGCGAGGTGTGTCAGTTTACTAAATTGAGGTTGGCCTTGTCCCATGAGGTGGATGGTGAAGTGTGTTACCTTAATCTAGCACGTAAAGAAGAACCCAGTAGTAAGATAAAGAGGATGTAAGAAAGCGACAGAAACGAAAGTAGAGACGAAACTGTAGAAACTGCATAGATATGTTTTGTTTTCAGTGTTTATGTTTTTATGCATTACTTACTTAGCATTAGGCTAATAGGTGAGTTCTGTGATGTAGGTGATGAGGCGTTAGCTGGTGAGTACTTAGAGCGTGCTAAGGACTAGGAGGCAGTTGGAGGAGTGCACTCGTGTACGGTCTGATTGGCTGTTAGGGTATTTTGACCATGGTGGGCGTAGGTATGAGTTTTGGGGTAGTTGGAGTCGTTTTGAGTCGATTTTAAGTGTAAATGAATTTTAAACTTTTGTGGTTGTTTTGAAGTATATAATGGATTTGAATTGACTGGAAAGTGCACATTTTTATTATTTTTAGCGTTGAGTCGACGTTCAGTTGTTTTTCGAAAGATTTAAGGTTTTTATGAAATCTATGAAGGAAGTGTCGACCTGCGAAGGCAGAGCTGAATTAAGTGTCGTCCTACGTCTTTAGGTGTCGACCTATATCGCCTAAAATTTCCCATTAAATAATTTTTGGGTTTACGTAACGGTAAACGGTGAAAATCTAGTCAGAATTAAAGGCAGAAAATTTAGCCGGTTAGGTAAAAAATTATTTTAAGGATAACGAGAAAGAGAAAATTATAAGATTCCGAATGGAAATGAATCGAATAACAGCTTTATTAAACGTTTAAAGGTTGAGGGCGATTTAGTAATTAGGTTATTATTATTATTATTTAAAAAAATTAATAAAAACAGAGAGAGGAGAGGTGTATCACTTCTTACTCCGCTTTACATGGTGGCCTTGTCTCGTGAGTTGGACTGCTAGGTGTGTCACTTTACTAGATTAAGGTTGGCCTTGTCCTGTGAGGTGGACGGCGAGGTGTGACACCTTGATCTAGCACGTAAAGAAGAACCCAGTAGTGAGAAGATAAAGAAGATGTAAGAAAGAGACGAAAAAGAAAGTAGAGATGAAACTGTAGAAACTACATATGTTAGGATATGTTTGTTTTCAGTGTTTATGTTTTTATGTGCACTTAGCATTATGCTAATAGATGAGTTCTGTGATGTAGGTGACGAGCCGATAGTTGGTGAGTACTCAGAACGTGCCCAGGACTAGAATGCAGTTGGAGGAGTGCGCTTGTGGATGGTCCGGCCGGCTATTAGGGCGTTTTGACCATGGTGGGAATAGGTACGAGTTTTGGGGTTTAGTCGTAATTGTTTTGAGTCTTTTTGAAAAGTAAATGAATTTCAAAATTTTAGTTATCGTTTTGAAGTATAAGGTCTATTTTGAGTTGGGTGGTAAGTGCACATTTTTGTTATTTTTAGCGTTGAGTCGAAGTTCAATTGTTTTTGGAAAAGTTTAAGGTTTCAAGTCAAATTTCTTTGAAGGAAGTGTCGACCTATAGGCTTAGTGGTCGACCAATCTTATTAAGTGTCGACCTGTGTGCATGAGGTGTCAACCGAAATAAGTAAATGGTGATCGCGAGGGTCAACCTACGGAGACAAAACCATATCGAGTGTCGACCTGTGTGTGGAAGTGTTGACCGGTAGTGTAAAAATGGTTAGAGTGTCGACCACGAGGTTCGAGAGGTGCGGGTAGAGAGGATTGAAGTGTCGACCTGTGAAGACAGGTATCGATTGCTCTTTGTGATGAACGTAGAAGTGTAACGCCCTGAAAACCTACCCGTTTCCAGTTCGCTATTGCTTCGATACCAAATTCTTACATTCGTATCGTAAAATTTGTGTAAATTTAAAACTTTTATTCACTTTTATTCTTCGATTTAAAACGTTTCTGAAAATGTTTTTGACAGCTTTGTAGCAGAAATTTGATTAAATTCACTTTGGATAAAATTTCATTTTGTTAAACCTGAAACAAAGACTTCCGGTCAACACCTATAAGCACCGGTTGACAACTGAGTCTTCTCGGGTTTTCTCATCGGTCGACACTGGGAACACCGGTCGACATCTTGTCCCTCTCGGGTCTTTTCATCGGTCGACACATGGAAATACCGGTCGACACTTTTATGCTCACCACAGGGAGGGGTCAACACCTGTTTCCACAGGTCGACACTTTAATCCTCTCTGCCCGCGGAGGTCGTCCCTTGCGGTCGACACCGCTACCATTTTACTTGGACTGGTCGACATCTGCTTCGGCTCTGCCTGTCATAAATCGAGCGTCGCGGTCGACACTCACCTTACATTTATACTGACCGGTCGACACCTCTCGACTTCAGTCGACACCTCACACCAGTATCAGTAAAATCGCACCAGTTCGTAAAAACTCAAGCGCACGTAAATATTTCCTCGATCAAAATTCACGAAGTAACACCTATGATTTGAAAACATACTTCCTTCAAGTAAATTTCAAAACAACAACATTCTATTACAATTAACCACTGTACTCGTACCACGCCACCTAAAATCCTCAAAATTTATATATCACTATCCGACTCAGAACACATACAAAATCACACCCTTTACCCACCATAGTCGTGTCGCCCCAACATTTTCCTGCACCAGTATGCGACATCTCCCGCCAACTCTGATCTAAGTCTGCCCATCACCTAGCAACTCACCCGAAATCTCGTCGTCACCTACACCAAGGAACACAAAACGAAAGCCTAACGCTTAGTAAGTATGGAATATGAATTTGAAAAACCAATGCATAACTCAACTCTGTTTTCTTTTCGTTTCGTTATTTTTATCTTTCACTTTCCGTGTGAGTCAGGCTAGCACCCATCCCTTCCACACTCGGGATGACCAATCAATAACCCACGGAGCGAGGCTAGAGGCATACATCTTGTTCGCACGCGGAACTACCCTACGTAACCTGCTCCTAATATCAATCGTTGAACCCTCTAGTGCTCTCAATAGCACTTTAACGACGAGGCGTTCGCAAACCGTGTCACATTACGTACTTTCATCCATGGGAACCTCTAGTGCTCTCTCAGTAGCTCGTTAACGACGAGGAGTTCACCCATGCGTGACAAGTCTTTTCTTATCTGGTTACGTTTCACATACACATTTCAAAACATGCCCAAAACTCGTATTTCGTAATTCAAAACCATGATGCATGACAATCACGAATGCATGACTCAAACTACACAACAAACCAATGACAATCAAAACAAGCAACAAACAAACAATCAAGCAATCCTACTGTTCCATGGTGTAGGCCCGAAGGCAAACCACAATCAATCCATCACCTACTTGGCATTCTCCGAATCCTTTTGCGTTTCGTGACTTGGTGCTCTAACTGGAATACCTATAAAAATGGCACATCGTCAATTCTAATTCATCAAATTCATAACTCCCTAACTTAAAAGTCCTAACTCACATCAAAACCGAAACTCTTCAATAAACCCGAAACTCCACACAATTTTATTCTGAATTCGGGATTCCACCACTTCTCCAATACTCGTCCGAATTGGACGATACAAAATACTATGGGTTCCTGTGGACGTGTAGTTCCCTGTGGCCTCATCCACTTCCCATTTGGATGTCAACCACTCAACCGCACGTGGTCGAACAGACACCGTCCAAAAATTCACGTACTCGGCTAATAAACCTCCCAATCTTCCTTACCAATTCTCGTAATCTACTCCTATTTCTATCATAAGCACCAATACACTGATGGAATTCAGCTCTACGCTCAATTTCTCACATTACCCTCCTAGGTTTTCTTAATTCCTCCTATTCATTTGCCAAATCCGGTTTTCATCACCAATAACACTAACACATCAACTAACTACGTAAAATTAACGAGAACTTACCGTGTCTTCAGAAGATTCTTGGAAGAAACTCGATCGGAGCGCAGAGGAAAGGGCAACGCCAGCTCGCTCGTGGAAGAGGAAAAGTGAGGGAGAGGGTTTGCTGGGAGAAGAACACCGTAGTTCTTTTTTTTTTTCCTTACAGTATTTTATTTCATAATTACCAAATTGCCCTCCACCTTAAATCGTTTCACAAATTCTGTGATTTCGTCCGATTCCGGTTAGATTCTTAAATTTTTCTTTCCACCATTAACCTTAAAATAAACTTTCACTTAGGGGCCAAAATTCTCCGTTACTAATTTGGCATAAAAGTGTGCCAATCAAAATCTACAAAAATCAGACATAATTTTCTAACGGAACATTTTTGGGTATTACAAGAAGTGTCAACCACGGGGTTCGACCGTTGCGGGCAAAAAGGATTAAGGTGTCGACCTGTGAATAAAGATGTCGACCACTCTTTGTGATGAACGTAGAAGTGTCGAGCACGGGGTTTGACTGGTGCGGCCAGAGAGGATTAAGGTGTAGACCTGTGAAGGCAGGTGTTGACCACGAGGACCAGGGTGTCGACAGCTACAAGCAAATGTCGACCGCTGCAAAAAGATGCAAATGAAGTGCCGATCGGTGAGTATAGGTGTTGACCCCTTGGGTGCAGCATGGGTCAAGTGTCCACTGCAGCCTGTAGGGGTCGACTGAAAATGATTTTTTTTTATATTTTATAAAACTTGAATTTTATTTAAATCGATTTTAGTAAAGGTCTTCCGCTGCGATATTTTCAAACGTTTTCAAAAATGTCGTTTCAAGTTGAAAAGCGAAGTTTTAAACCTTTCGAAGAAAAATTTTATCCGGATTATGAGTGTGCTTAGCGACCCGGGTTTTGATAACTCGGGGGCGCTACGGTAATGGTATCAGAGCATTAAGTAGTAATAGTGAGCGTATCAGAAATGTGTGGGTTTCCGGGACGGTACATAGGTGGTATTAGAGTAGTGATTAATAGTAGTCAGCGTACCAGAAACGTGTGGGTTTCCGACCTGCTACATGACTGGTAGTGTCAAAATTGATAGGGGTCGATCGCATGGTACAACCGAGCCAGACACAGAATAATAAACTGTTGACCTGCGTCTGTAGGTGTTGACCGATAGTGTAAAAATAGTAGGGGTATCGACCGCAAAGTACGATCAGGGTGGATAGAGAAGATTGGAGTGTCGACTTATGTTTACAAGTATCAATCGGTTAGTGAAAGGTGCATGGAGGTGTCGACCGCTAGGGTCGACTGGTGTAAACAGAGGTAAATGAAGTGCCGACCGGTGAGTATAGGTGTCAACCCCTTGGGTGCAGCATGGGTCAAGTGTCGATCGCAGCCTGCAGGGATTAACCGAAAATTTCTTTTAATATTTTAATAAACTTGAAATTTTATTTAAACTGATTTTGATCAAAGTCTTCCGTTGCGAAGTTTTTAAACGTTTTAAAAAATGTCATTTTAAGTCGAGTAACAAAGTTTCAAATTTTACACGAATTTTATTCGATTTGAGGTGAAAGAATTTGGTTAGCGACCCGGGTTCGAGGATGACTCGGGGGCGCTGCAGAGTTGGTATCAGAGATGAGCTGTCACGACCCGACAGCAACATCCTGAAAACCTCTCTCTCTCTGCTTGACTCATTCTAACGATACCCTTATCATTTAATCATATTCAAAAGAACATTTGCAAGTTAAAAAAACTTTTCAATTGGCTTCGAAAATCATTCACGCCCGAAAAGAGAACGTTCCAAAAGAAGATGTAGAAAAGCCCGATATAAATAAGCAACGGAAAAAGTTTACATATCATTGGGGTTTAAAAAAAAATGACATTAAAACGGTGAACTCAAAAGAAGAATTGGGAATGCTCGACGCACGCCCCTGTGCCATGCTCCCTCGGCGCCGCGCGCATCAGGCTCTGCGTGCCGTGCGCCGGCGCTAGGTGCCGCGCGCCCTCACTCGGCGCTGCACGTGCGCGCGCCTACCCTGCACCAGCGCCGCATGACCCAGCCGGCGCGCACCCTCATTAGGTGGTGGGCATCCGCGCACCCGCCCTCCACCAGCACCGCGTGCCCTGGGCGCTGCGCACCCTCACTCGATGTCGCGCATCCGCGTGCTTGCTCCTACACCAGCGCCGCGTGCCCCTACCGCTGCGCCCCCGTGCGCGCACCCTCACTCGGCGCCACGGGTTATGCGCGCTCCCTGAGCACCGCTCCCCGGGGCACAAGCTCAGACATGGCGCTGCGCGCCCACGCGGAAGCTCGACCACTCGGCGCTACATGACCCTCGCGCACTCCACCTCCGACATCATACATCTCTCCTGAAATATCAGTAGAGTAATGCTTAAAAAAATAGCTATCCCCAAAACAAACTAAACCTACATACAGTTCACTAAACCACTCTCCTAAACCATCAATCAAAACTATCCATAAATCACCAGGGGAAACCAGAATTTAAAGGGAATGAATTCAGCGAATAATAACGAAGAAAATCCACAGTATAGAATATTACAATGCTAAGATGTATAGGCATATACTCATGCTACAAAATCGCTTGAAATGCCCCTTAAAACCCTAGATCCCAAAAGCAGTGACCCAATGAGCCCTCATCACCACTTACCATCTGCATGGGTCCAGTGCATCGGTCGCGCACTGCTAACTGCCCTACTCCTCAAGGCTGGGCTCATGAATCTCACCAGCAGTGAACTCAGGACCTACATCAAAAAACACAAAAGGTAAGCTTAACGCTTAGCAAGTAGTGCGATATGAAAAGTAAAAACTGATAATGCATTCCTATCACATGCAATCTCTACTCTCCTACTCATGTTGTCGTAATCTGTGACCCGTAGTGCAGCCGCACCAGGGTGAGGGTGAACCTCACACCACACTACACCTGATACGTCGCCACTGTCCTGGACTCTCCAGCAACGAGGCCCACGAGCTATAGACACACGCCCCTCCACTCAGCAACCACCCCAGGGTAAGGATGGATCTCGCGGCATACTACATCCTAACGCATTGCCACTGTCCCGGACTCCCCAGCAACTGGGCCCAGTTGCTCACAGACATCCATACCATAACAGCCATCCTAGGGTGAGAATGAACCTCGCGCCATTCTACACCTTGACACGTCACTACCATCCCAGTCTCCCCAGCAACGGGGCCAAAACTGCCCGCGCACGCATCATCCTCACCATCACATAGCCACTCCACTCCGCAATTCAAAACATGCTCAAATTCATTTTCGTATCGTTTCAAAACATGATGCATGACCAAGCAATAAACACACACATCACAGCACACAACCAATCCTAACGTTCTGTAGTGTAGGCTCACATTGGCAAAACACATGCAAACACTACTTACCTGGCTTCCTTAGCTTTCTAGGGTGCTTATATTTCCCAAAACCGGGCTCACCCTAAAATAACACCACCCTTCATTAAAATTTATCCCAAAACTCATATTATGCATTAAAACTAGGGTCACTAACATAATGCACCACAGACCAACCAATATAGCTCACTGACTCGACTCAGCCCAAAACTCGACATAAACTTCGAATGTGCATAACTTTTGCATCGGTTAACGAAATCAAACAATTCTAGTGGCTAAACGTTCCACTAATAACCTAGTTTAACATATCAAAAGAGAATTTAAAAAAAAAATTAATCGTAGCTAAGTTAAAATCCCCAATAATAGAACTGGATTTTTGCACTAAAATGTCCAAAATTTCGACTTTAATTCAATTTCACCAATCCCTTCACCAATTAGCCACAAATCGTTCATTCAAAGATAATCTAAACAGAAATTAAATGATCCAGCTCAAGACCGAAACTCACATTGCACAACTCCTCTCCGCTCTTTCTTCTAAATCCGCACCCTCATTGCTCACAGTCTAATCATTGTCAATTCTACGTTCTTGCCAATCCAATTACTAGCCTGAAGTTTCAGAATTCAAAACTTAAACAACCCTCCACTTGGTTGCTAAATTGGAAGAGAACAGTAAAGGGAGAGGGGCTTACTGGGGGAGTAGTTCTGCGCTCGGACGAAAGGAAAGAAGAAGACGAAGACGAAGACGAGCAAAGTGCACAGTCGCTGGCGACAGAGCTGGACGGAGGTGGTCTCTTTGCGGTTGTCGGTAGAGCACTCGGGTTCTCTCTTCGAGAGCTCAAGCAGATGAAAACCGAATGGCTTCTTCGTGAAGCCATTCGGTTTTTACTTATTATTTTTTATTTATTTATTTAGTGAACTAAATTACTAAATCGCCTTCACATGTTTGAGCCTCTGTATTTTTGCTAAATTCACGACCTTACGACCTTAAAATTCAGAAATCCTCTTACAAATAAAATCCTAAATTTCTTAAAATTAATAAGTACATTAAAATCTCCCACTAATATTTCGGGCCGCTACAATTTTAGTTTAAGTTCAATAATGATGCCAAGTACTATTTTTACCTGGTTTTTCTACTTCAATTTTTTTAACTTACATGCATCAATCCGAAATATTAGTCCCAGCTCTTTAATCTCATTGGTTAATGATGGTATTAGATTATACATCTCTTTTATGCGAATCATTATTTTCATTAGTTTTTGCAGTCATTACATTCCAAAAAGTCATTCTCTTTACTCGTAATCACTATTATTAATTAAATAATTTAATCTTTTCATAACAAATTCTAATTATTCCTCAGTCATATTTTTCTTTAAAATTGAACACTGATCTTTTTCTTGAGTGATGTTTAATCCAAACTGTACACTCAAAGTGATTTTACCGTTGTTGTGAAAAATACTACGACCGCAAGTGAACGCGTCGCAAAAGTAATAAAGTATGTAATTACGAATTGATCTCACGAGGACTAGTTTTGCAAGTTATTAAATAAAATTAATTTGAATAATAAGAATTTGATTTTTAATTTAAAATAAAGTAATAAAATAATTTAATTAAATTAATTTGTAGAAGATAATATGCGAGAAACCTAGGGTTTATGAGTTCACATAAATTAATCCTGTTTAGTATTCCTAATCCAATTCATTAATTTCTGTTCTTATGCGTTGATGGCAATTTCACAAATATATTTATCAGTCTCTTCCGAGTACTGACCAATTTGTTCAATTAACGAATTTTTACCTCCCAGTCTCAAACTCTAAAAATTAACGGAATACTTTACGAATAAGAAATTATTACAACATGAATGCATTAGCTATCCCTAGTCTAACATCCTTTTCATGGTAAATTAACAAATAGACGATTATTTATCTCCTTCCGGTCTCAAAATAATCCTAAGAACGTACTATTGTTGATCAGGCAATCTTAAGCAATAAGAACATAATAAATTACTCGACACAATATCGGAATAGAAAATTAAGAAACTTAATTAAAAGAAAAACTAAACGATCAAAATTCGGCTACATCGTAGCCATAGAAAATAAAATTAGTTTATGCTAGAATAAAAAAGAAATTGAGAATAATAAAGATAATCATAATTCAAAAGTGAAAAAGAAAGAAAAATTATGCTAAAATCCAGTTCTCGAAACTCTCGCTTCGTTCTGGTTTCTGTCTCTCTAACCTCTAAACTTTCTCCAACGATCTCTCTGAATAATAGATGCTTGTTTCTTGACCTTTAGGTTAAGTTATAACTCTAATTCTGAGTAAGGCCCGCGACCCCCAATTAACGGTTGAGATTAAAACGATCAAAATTTCTAAAATGACCTTCAAATTTTTAATTCCATTTTATCTGTACACTTACACCAAAAATATTAAATTCCTTCAAATACTTGAGAATAACTTATCGAATCAAGTAGAAAATAGTACAAATAAGTGTGTAAAATACACACTTATCACACCCCCAAACTTGAACGAAAGCTTGTCCTCAAGCGAATAAAATTAAATACAGCTATCACGACATATTTCAACCCCAACCCATTTAACAATATAAAACAAACTATGGCCATGCAATCTAAATCAAAGTTAATGGCAATTGTCTAAGGTTAAAAAACTCATACTAAAGTCACCAAGATTAACATTTTGCAAAAGAAATAACTTATATTAGTGCATTGACAATTGCTTACTTAGAAATCCTCGTGTGTGTGTGTGTTTTCATTCTCATTTTTCTCTCACTTTGAGTCAACTAATGTAGCTACAAGGAAGGACTGCATTCACGTCTCACTTGGGATCACTCTATTCACTCTAATAGTTCAACAGCTTTGCCCACCATCCAACTAGTAGCCAATATCAATAAATCAAAACAAGAGTCGATAGGTATTTTGAAAGCTTGTAATGAAACGCTGGGCTAAAGGGTAGAAGTTTTATGAATTCAAGTGAATATCCAGAGCACAATTATTCATTTCTTATTTCACCCACTTGAAATTTTCTTTGAATCATTCATTCACTCATTAAACTCACTCAAATTTTTTTTTAATCTCTCACCTTCAAACTTATCTCGTTCAATATCACCAAAATTTACTCATTTGTCATTATTAAAAAATATAATCAATAAAAACAGAAACAAATATAAAATAAAACTTGAAATTTTAGCTCATTTGCTTTCAATTTTTCTTTTCTTCTTTTTTTTTTTCACAATCGTCACTTTGATAACCCTTTTTTTTCTTTTCCTTTTGCCTTTTTTTAAAAAAATTTTTTTTCATGTCACTTTGGTGACTTTTTTTTTCAATCGAAATACCTTAATATTAAGCTAATCGAATAAATAAAACTAAAAATAACATAAAAATAAATTAACATATGACAAAGGAGATTTTATTCATCCTTACCACCACTTTCTTCTATTCTCCTATAGATCCCTTAATATTTTCGTGCTCATTAGGTAAGGTAGTAAAATATATATGTGGCTAGGTTGAAATAGGTACAATTGAATGGTAAATAATATGCTCAAAAGAGTGACTAAGGGTGTCATTAAATGACTCAAAATGGTAGGTCAAAAAAGTTCAAATGGTCCAATGCTAGCCTGAATAATTCTCCTATTTGTGAAAAATTTTAATTCGCATTCGTGGATGTTGGGCAAAACTAAGAAGGATTTTTATCTCAGTAGCACTCGTTATCGTTATATTTGACTGGAGCTACATTCCCTTACCGTGTTTACGCTCTTTCACTTCCTTACTCTGTTTGGGCTTCGATATATGTAGATTAAATGAGTATTACACCAACAAATCAAGTTAAAAAAGAATGAAAACGTGCGCAGGATTTTGAGTTTAACTTCATAAGATCAAGTCAATACAAATTAACACAAGTCATCTTTTACTTAGAGTTTTTCTAGGAGCTAAAGCATAAATTTATTCAAAGTTTCAGTGATAGACACCTCAACCAAGAATTCAGATTGCAGAACCAACAAAATATAGCAATTATATAAATCACGCTAAAATCACCACCCCTAAACTTAAAATAGACGTTGTCCTCAATGAATAAAATGAAAGGTAAGTGAAAAGTAGCACACCTTATGATGTCCCTCGCTGATTTGTTGGTGCGAAGATAGTATTTTCAAATGAAGGAGTAGTCGGGCAAAGGAAGAACTGAAGTTTTCCTTCTCTCATCTTTACTTTTATTTTTAGCATTTTATTTTTATTTATTTTATTAAATAAATAACCTGAAACTTAAAACAACAACGATAAATATACCAACCTAATGTCAAATAACTAATAAAACTATCAAAATAAATTAATGGGTTATCTCCTGCCAAGTGCTTGTTTTAATGTCATCAGCTTGACGTTTCACGAACCTTATGCGTTAGGTGTAAAAATGAGTGACAGTTGTATCACTCTCCATAATGCCACCAAAATACGGCTTTACTCTATGACTGTTTACCAACTTATCAATGACAAAAGGCTTTTCATTTGGAAAATCATCCTCAATTGGCTTATCGCTATTTGGCACATGAGCTTGAATCTGGTCGGGCGATCTCTTAATAGGTGGTAGAACCCGTGAAGGCGACTCCCCCAAACTTGCAAAGTATTTTCTCCCATTACGATCACGAGGGTCGCATGATTGAAGTGAAGCTTCCCTATTACGATGTCAAGGAGTTCCACTCGAAATACATCATCGCTAGCTTAAACACATTAAATGTCACTTCTTTATCTTGTACTTGCAATTTAAGCTCATATATTTTAACATCAATTAATGCACCTCCTGTCGCTAAGAACGGTCTGCTTAAAATAATAGGGATGTCATGATCTTCTTCCATATCAAGGACCATGAAATCAGCAGGAAAAATAAACTTGTCGATTTTGAAAAGAACATCCTCGATTACTCTACGTGGATGCTTGATAGAGCAATCAACTATTTGTAGAATCACTCTCATGGACTTTGTTTCACCAAGACCAAGCTTATGAAATATAGATAGTGGCATTAAGTTTATACTAGCTCCCAAATCACACAATGCTCACTCAAAAATGGACTCCCCTATAACACATGGAACGGTGAAACTTTTTGGATCTTTCAGTTTTTATGGAAGCTTCCGTGGTATATCTTTGTTAGACTTTCTGATGAGGCTTTTTGCGGCTTCTGTCCTTCACTTTCAACATGAAATGATGGTGATGAATCTTTACTCTCACATTCAACTACCTTCTATGTTTATTGACTAGAATTATCAACCACTGTGGCACTCCTAAGAATGATTGCATTTATTGATCTCTCGGGTTCACTTCTAACACGACCTAGAAAACCCTCTGATTTTCGGTATGCTCTCTGCTCTGATACCATAATCTGTAGTGACCGTGAAGTCGTCCCCAGACCCGGGTCGTTAACCATACCCTTACTCATCAAATCGAATGAAATTTGTGTAATATTTAAAACTTTATTCCCGAACTTAAAACAACACCTTTGAAAATGTTTAAAAACGTCACAGCGGAATACTTTGATCAAAATCAGTTTAAATAAAATTTCAAGTTTTTAAAATAGTAAAAAGGAATTTTCGGTCGGCCTCTAAAACCTCCGGTCAACACTTGATCCATCCTGCACACAAGAGTCGACACTAATATACACAGGTCGGCACCTCATTTGCCTTTGTTTGTACCGGTCGACACGTTAATCTCATTTGTTCGCCCCAGTCAAACCTTGCGGTTGACACCTCTATGCTCACCTCACTAACAGGTCGACACCTAATTCCATAGGTCGACACTCTGATCCTCTCTGTTTGTACCGGTCGAACCTCGTGGTCGACACTTTTATCATTTCTACACTAATCGGTCAACACCTATACACACAGGTCGACACTAGGTTTGGTTCTATCTTAGTAGGTCGATCCTTGCCGTTGACATTTACCTGGTTCGGTCGACACCTATGCATGCCGGTCGACACTTTACACCAAAATCCTTAACAATAAAAAGTAACGGACAGAATATAAAAACCCGAACCTACACTTTCCACTCGATTTCAAAATCTACTATATACATAGAAATGACTACCAAAAGTTTGAAATTCATCCATACGTCAAAACGACTAAAAACAACTTAAAACAACTCAACATCCTTACGTACACACACATGGTCAAAATACCCTAACAACTGGCCAGATCATCCCACGAGCGCACTCCTCCAATTGTTTTCTAGTCCTGTGCATGCTCTGAGTACTCACTAACTACCGTCTCGTCCCTTATATCACAGAATTCATCTATTAGCCTAATGCCAAGTAAGTAATGCATATAAAACATAATTACTGAAATTAGTACATATCCTATCGTATTCAGTTTCTATAGTTTCGTCTCCACTTTCGTTTTCGTCTCTTTCATACACATTCTTTATTTTCTTTATGTGCTAGATCAAGGTGACACACCTCGAAGTCCACCTCACGGGACAAGCCTAACTTTAATATAGTAAAGTGATACACCTGGTGGTCCAACTCTCGAGACAAGGTCACCATGTAAAGCGAGGTAAGAAGTGACACACCTCACGGTCCACCTCTCGGGACAAGGCCACTCAACTTCACCTTCATTATCTTCTTACGTACCTTTTCATGTCATTTATCACGTATCACAACCTATTATTTTGTTTTATAAAAACATGAAAATTCATTTTCATTTCATTGCCATACTTTAAAACTATGATGCATGATCAACTAAAGCACAAAATAAACATGCACGCAACCTAGCGAACTGTGACGTAGGCCCGAAGGCAAAAACACTTACGTACATTACTTATCTTGCTTTTTTAGCAATTCGCTCAGAAACCGTATGCTAACTGGGAACTGGAGAACCTATAAAACCATACATCAATTAATTCTATTTCGTCTATCTCATGAAATTCTAACACAGAAGCCATAAACTCTTACTAAACCGTAACTTCTAGCTAAACCCAAAATTCTACACAATTTCCAACCAAATTTAGAAATGCATAACTTATCTAATACTCGTTCGATTTTGACGATTCAAAATGCTACGGACTCCTCAAGACGTCTAGTTTCTAACAGTTTAATCCATTTTCTTATCTCACATCCTCAACTTAGCTAAATTTTTCTGAGGAGAAATCGCTATGTAACCTGAGTTTCTCGGCTACTCAGATGCTTAATTCTCTCCATAAAATCCTATAATCTAAACCTTTCCTCATGCTTAAACACCCTTAAACGCATAAACATCGACAATATTCTTGAAATTTTGTGTAACACCCTGAATTTCTGTTGAAAGAATTTTCAAAATTTCACATTAGTAAACGACAGAGTTTTAGTCAGAATCGAGAGCATAAAATTTATATTGTTAAGTTAAACATTATTTTAAGGCTAATGGACAGGATGGATTCATAAAAATCCAGCTGAAAACGGGGCACATAAATGTTTGGTTAGTTTTTGGTAGATAGTTAGTTCTTTAGCTGTTTTGAATGTTAAATGTGAAGTTAGAGTGAGTATTAGGTAGTTTTCGCGAATCCTAAAAGGAAGATACGAAATTTCAAGGATATAGTTAATTTTTACGCGTTCAAAGGTGTTTAAGCATAAGGAAAGGTTAAATTGTAGATTTTTATGGAAAGAATTGACCGTTTGAGTAACAAAGAAACTCTAGTTACGGAACGGTTTCTGTTCGGCCACGTTCGGCCAAGCTGTAGTTGTTGGATTGGGGAATGGATGAGACTATTAGGAACTAAACATTCCAAGGAGCCCGTATCACTTTTAATCGTCAAAATCAGGCGAGTATTGGATTAGTTATGCATTTATGAATTTGGTCAGAAATTGTGTAGAATTTTGGATTTAGCAAGAAGTGGCGGTTTAGTAAGAGCTTATGACTTCCGTGTTAGAATTTCATTAGTTGGACGAAGTGGAATTAATTGATGTGTGATTTTATAATTTCTCCAGTTTTCAGTTAGCATACGATTACGAACAAGTTGCTAAGGACGCCAGGTAAGTAGTGTATGCATGTGTGTTGCTCTTATGGGACTACACCATAGGACGGTAGGAATAGCTGCGTGTGTTCTATGTTTCGCATGTTTTGTTTCAGTCATGCATCATGTTTTGAAAAGTGTAACGAAAATGAATTTGAGCATGATTTTTAATTACGAACGCAAGGTGCGATATGTAAGTGGCAAGAAAAAATGGTTACGTGGCCTCGAAGGAAGTGATTCGCCCTTCGACGCAAACAGAGAATCGACTTGGGAAACCTGATCCGCTTTTTAACATAAGATGCGTAAGAGGATCGTTAACATAAGATGCGTGTGCGACTCTTGGGCGCCATTGCTGGTTGAGCTGGGACGGTGGCGACGTGTCAGAAATGGTATGGCTTGTGGATTAGCTTCCTCGGGTGGTTGTATGATGCAGCCTCGAAGGAAGTGATTCGCCCTTTGACGCAGACAGAGAATTGACTTGGGAAACCTGATCCGTTTCCTAACTCAGTATGAGGATCGTGTGAAACGCGTTATGGTGTGACAACATGAGTGAGAAAGTAGAGACTGTATATGTTGGGATTGCATTGATGGTTTTCATGTTCATATTTTTTTGCACTACTTACTAAGCCTTTCGTTGACGTGTGTTCTGTGATGTAGATGTTGAAGATACAGCGGGTGAGTTTCTTGAGCCTCGCCAAGAGAAGCGGACAGTTGGCGGTGTATCACCATGTGCCAACAGGTGGAGTTTGTTAGGGCGACCCGACCCGTAGAGAGGGTTTTGGGGTATAGTGAGTTTTGAAGATTTATTGAGGAGTCCATGTCAAGTGTATATGATTCGTGTATAGATTTTGGTGTATAGGTGGGTTTTGAACGTAAATAGTCGGGATTGATGTATAGTCGTATTCTAAAACTACTTGGATATTATTCATTGAAAATCCAGATTTTTACTTTGTGGTTTTAGCTGCGGGAGTTTTTCGTCATTCGTTTTCTTTTGGGCTGATGTTTTCTTTAGGCTGCTGGTGCAATGTGTCGACCAGTATACCTAGGTGTCGACCGAAACAGGCAAATGTCGACCGCGAGTTTTGACCTACGAGGACAGAACAAAACTAGGACCGGTGTCATTAGGTGTCGACCGGTTAGTGTAAAAATGGTGAGGGTGTCGACCACGAGGTTCGACCGGTGCAGGCAGAGAGGATCAAGATGTCGACCTGTGAACGCAGGTGTCGACCACGGGGTTCGACCAATGCAAGCAGAGACGATTAAGGTGTCGGCCTATGAATGCAAGTGTCGACCGCTCTGTGTGATTGACACGATTCCAGCTCGAATGAGTCGTGTTTTACCCACAAACAAAACAGTAAACAAAATGAGCAAAAAAACCGAATGCTGTCCGATGAGTAACCTTTTAGGCTCTCAGCATAACGATCTTCCGAAGGAAGACGGCAACAAATGGAACCGGTTACTGGCCACTCTTTTCATGTATCCTTCTCCGGAAAAGAGAGGGAAGAAGAGTGAAACAACGGCTATTCAAGCAACCTTGGGCTTGAAAGCTCGAAGGAGATGCACTCCTTCTTGGTTCTTGACCGAACCGAGTCTTACCGTCCACCAAGCTTGAAGTTACTTTGGTTGAACACAAAAGAGGCTATTCTCATAGATTCAACAACCTTTACAAACACCAATAGCCATGTATTTATAGACCTAGGGTGGCTGAAGGTTAGAATGGGCTTGGGTTTTGAAATGGGCCACATGGTTGGCCATTCTTGGTCCACTTGCACACCAGAACACTTTTCAAGCATTGGCCCATTTGTTACATCAATGTGCTGCTAAACTCCGGTCCAATTGTTGCTTCTAACCACCATCTAACTTAACATACATATAATCCTAATGCCTAAGGATGCAAGCAACTATAAAAACATCATAGGAAGGTGAATGTTTGCCAACAAAGACATAATGGCGAATGTTTGTCAAATCCCTTCTTCATGTGCTTCCACCTTTAGCTTCCACGATAGAAAGTGCAAGGGTTGATCTTTGTCCTTTGTGCTCAGGTCTCACTCTAAGTCCGCGAAGAGCCATTCAACATCCGTAATTCCTGCAAAAGAATTGAACTTGTTAGTGAACAGGTTTGATAAACCTCGTGCCTTAGTTTGTGATCGAGTGATGGCCTTTTGGGGCCCATCAGTGATGTGCGTAGAAGTGTCGACCACGAGGTTCGACAGGTGCGGGCAGAGAAGATTAAGGTGTCGACCGCGAGGATCAGGGTTCGACCGCTGCAAACAAGTGTCGACTAGTGCAAATTGAGGCAAATGAAGTGTCGGACGGTGAGTATAGGTGTCGACCCCTTTGGTGCAGCATGGGTCAAGTGTCAACCGTAGCCTGCAGGGGTAGACCAAAAATTTCTTTTAAATGTTTTTAAAACTTGACAATTTATTTAAACTGATTTTGATCAAAGTCTTCTGCTACGACAATTTTAAACGTTTTCAAAAATGTCGTTTTAAGTCGAGGAACAAAGTTTCAAATTTTATACAAATTTTATCGATTTGATGAGTAAGTGTATAGTTAGAGACCAGGGTCTGGAGATAACTCGGGGGCACTACAAAGGTGGTGACAGAGCAGAGTGAACTGGAAATCACGTGGATTTTCAGGGCATTACAGTTATGGTATCGACCCCTTGGATAATGGGAATTGTGAAGGCAAGAGGGTCTGTCACAATTTCCACATAGTTTGGGGAGAAAGTAGAGGGGACGGTTAATAGGTGGGAAGAGGGGGATGCTATAAGTGTCAGAGCCACGGGGTCGACGTCACCGCCAGTCGTTGCATAGGAGTGCTCCACCAACTATTAGTATTTCTTAGAACCCTCGTAGTTTCGTTTAGACTTAATAGATGTTGTTGTGTACATGATTAACACTATGGTTAAAGAGCCATGGAGGGTTACAGACGAGAGGGACGATGCCATTAGGCAGCTTACTGAACTAGTAAACTGCCAGTCTCAGCAGCTAGAGCGGTTTATGAGCAGAGAAGACCAGGGCCAGTCCAGGGGTAGCGCTATGACCAATCACGATGGAGATAGGTTCTGATGTGCCCCATAGGCTCGTCACACGATCTCAAGTCCAAGCACACACTTTAATTAACCTACATTCTCACACATTTGATTCTTGTGCAGGTTATGATTCAATGGAGCCGGAAGTTGCAAGCTTAAGGTGGGAAGTGGAGGCTCAAGACATGAAGCAACCGAGACACATCCTTGCATGGGAAGCCACCCTTGAAGATCATGAAGCTCTAAGGGAATTTGTCTTCCCGAGTCAACTTTTATGTAATGTTTTATTTTGAACTTATTGGGCAAACATTGGCCTTCTTGTTTAACCTATTATTTTGTGCATGCATTAGGCATTTAGGATTAGATTGAATGGTTAGGATAGATGATGGAAAGGGTTTCGGGATTGGCTTAACTTGAAGAAGCAATCGGGCATGCAAGACATGCCACTCTCGGCCGCAAGCGCGCCAAGGAGGAAGTGCCGCAAGTGGTGGCCAACTTTACCCGATTTGGCCACACCATTGGGCTGCCATTTGAGATGTTTGTCCCCTTTACCTTTTGTGGAAGAAACATGGATTCATGACATGGCATTCAGCAAGCCATTGATCAACCTCTTGGCTGCCATCATCTCGGCCGCACGCTACAACATTTTGGAGCCGGTTACAAGCTTCTTTGCACCAAGTTTTGAAGACCAAAACACAGCCCTAAAACCCTACATCCTAGGCCTATATAAGCATAGCATTGGTGTGTGTATTTCGGTTGGCAAAGTTAATGAGCATTGGCATATTTTCTAAGAGGAAACCGAGGGAGTTTTCCACCACCTTTCCAAGGTAAGTGCTCGGTTCCATGAACCGATTAGGAGTAGCCTCCTAGCTTGGCAACTCAAGGTTGTTGCTCGAGCTTGTGTTCCACTTTTCTCTCCTCCCTTTCAAGGGAAGGAAACAAGAAGGAAGTGGCCAAAACCGGTTCCCCAAGTTGAGAACCTTTCCATGGGAAGGTTGTGATTGCCGAGAACATAACATTGTTTCTTCGGTCAACTTGCGGGTTTGCTTGCACAGGTTTGTCATTTCTAATCAACCTGGACCACAACCACCACCATCACACACCTCACGCACGCCACTAATCTCACACCAAATTTCATTTCATTTCAAGCACATTTGGTCGTTCATTTTGTTGTTTTTCTCAAGGGTTTCTCGGCTTGGCCGAGATCCTAGGGCCTAACCAATCCTTTCGTGCATTCTAGTGACCGAGCAGGGGCTTGGCCGTAACATTTGGTATCAGAGCATAGGAGGGCCCCGTGGAGTGCTAGAAATCAAGTTAGTTTGGTTTTCCAAACTCATTTGGATGGCTGCACCTTAAGACCTAAAACCGGGTTTCATTGCTCACCTATTCGGGTTATTGATGTGCTTGCGGTTTCTTTGTTTTATTTCTGATTTCTTTTGAGCTAAAATCATCTCCAGCATGTTTCTTGAGTTGTTAGACATCTAAGCATGAAGAAATATCAGCCGTTAGACTCCATTTTCGTGGCTGCAATTTCCTTCCCCTTTTGGTTAAACAAATGCTAACCACTTTAGTACTTGTTGTCTTCTTTGCTATTTCGGGTGCAACACTTTTTCTTGCTGTGTTTTAATATTTCCAGCACCTCACATGTCTTGTTAAGTACTTAAGCATGCATGTTTAACTTTAAAATCATATGATTAGCTTGATGGTTGCATTGGTTTAAAATGTTTAATGCACTTTGTTAGAAAACCGCATGTTTCATGTTTAGCTTTTCTTTGACAACCGGTTTGTGTGCACTAATAACCAAAAATTGCTGCTTGATTTAAATGAACATTTTTATGCTTATTACGGGTTATATCCTCTGCTAAGAAATGAATGTTAGGCTTGTCAAATGTTACATGTGATTGGGTTAAAGTTTGCCTAAAATCCGAGACACAATAGCATGAACTTTCTATTTTTAACATTGCCGAGAATAGTATGCTATATCTTGTTGTTGTGATCTGTTTTTTTGTTTGCACAAGACCGAGCCTATGACTTTTTAAACTTAAGTTAACATGTTATGTAGCTGAAGCATGTACCTTTTTTCGGTTTGTTGTGGTTTAAAAATTCAAATAGATGCTGTTTTGGTTAAAGAAAAACATACTTTTGCAAAAAACAGTTTTGTGTGCACAAAAATGGCAAGTTTGATGTTGATAGTTGGGACCACTTTGTGCATGGCTGAGAGTTGTTCCAAGGCACGAAATTTGGCTGCATGTTAAACCTAATTTGATGCTTTAATTGATGCTCCATTGTTGTAACAATCCATGAAGCAAACCGAGGATAAAACAGTGTCTCATTTTTTTTTTTTTTTTTTTGTGAATTGTCACACATCCGAGAGTAGCTAGCATTATTTTATCCTTAACAAATTAATCTAAATTGCATGATTTCCTTTCCTTTTTGCTTATAGTATTTGTCTTGCTTTACTAGTTTTTCATAAAAAAAAAAAAAACACTAAATAACAAAACAAAACAAAACAAACGTTAGAAACAAACCTAAAAGGAGAATATATCAATTACCCTAGTTAGGTTACCATTCCTAATGCTTTAAGACCTAAGGTTCAAATATGATTGAAGTTCCCTTTCCTAAGACTTAAACATGAAAACAAGAAGTGGAATCCAAATTGGCCCTAATGCAAATATGACCCCAGAACCCAATCCACCGAGCCGGGGCAAGAACATTCCCCAAAAGGAAACTCACACCCAACAAGATGGAGAGTCAAGTATGCAAGGTCAACTAAACGGTTTAAGTGGAATGGTTGGAACCTTAAGTAAACAACTTCATGATATGAACCTAAAATTTGAACAAGTTATGAGTGGACGTCATCCTACCCACTGTAGAGATTCCTCCCAAGACACTATACCTAGGAGACGACATGACAATCTTAGGAGATGCGTTAGAGACCAAGATCCCTTAGATGATGAAGTTGAGATTGAACATTCTAGGGATAGACACCCTAACTATGACTATGATGAGGATGATGAGTGGACTTTGGATGAAGAAGAAAACTTTCGCCCACCAATTCGTAGGAATCATGATGAGTTTAGACAAGATCGACATAGGGACCGTGACAACCTCCGAAACATTAAGATCCAAATACCCTCCTTTAATGGAACATGCGACGGGACAACTTTTCTAGAATGGTTAGAGAAGGTTGAGAGAATTTTTGATTGTTATAACTACTTCGACAAAGTCAAGATTCAGTTGGTTTCTATAGAGTTTACCGGCTATGCCTTACTCTGGTGGTCTAATGTAAGGACACAAAGAGCGCGGACTAGATTTCACTCTATTGATACTTGGAGAAAGATGAAATCTATCATGACAAAGAGATTTGTCCCTAGTCATTACAAACAAGAATTGATTATACAAATACATAACCTTAAGCAAGGAAGTCTAACCGTAGAAGAGTACTTTACAGAGTTCGAGACTCTCAAAATTCGAGGAGAACTAGAAGAACCCGAAGAACAAACCATAGCTAGGTTTATCCATGGCTTGAATTATGACATTGCTGACGCCGTAGAATTGCATCCCATAGACTCTATGGACATAATAGTTGAGATGGCCCTGAAAGTCGAATGCCAACTCAAAAGGAAAAGGAAAGCCACCCAATCATTTAAGATTAACCAACTCCCATAGTACACCCCTAAGCCACCTGAGGCTAACAAACCCGTGACCAAGGCTGATTGAAAAAAGCCTTTTCAAAGACATTGGCCTCCCAAAGAATCAACTAGTAAACCAGTAAACCCTAAAGGACCAGAGGCCAAGCCTACAAGAGACAACCCCACTTGACAAAGAGCACGCGACCTCAAGTGTTACAAGTGTCACGGCGTAGGTCATTTTATGGCCCAATGCCCGAACCGTCGTGTCATGATCATTAAGGAAGACACCGGTGAGTTTGTAAGTGAAGATGAGTGCGAAGAGGAAGTAGAAGAAGTAGGAGAGGATGAGGACGAGAGTGATTCGGTAGAAGAAGTTATTCATGCCCCCGATGGCCCTTTACTTATGGTGAGAAGACGAGTTCTTATAACCAAGAGTTCTTGAGAGGATTGCCAGTGTGAGAACATCTTCCATAGTAAATGCCTCATCAAGGATAAGTTGTGTTCTCTCATTATTGATGGAGGAAGTTGTGCGAACGTAGCCTCCAAAGACTTAGTGACGAAGTTAGGGTTAGAGACTAGTGGTCACCCCCACCCTTATAAGCTTAAATGGTTAGATGATAGAGACGATGTTAAAGTTACTAAGCAAGTAAGAGTTGAGTTTAGTTTAGGCAAATACAAGGACTAAGTTCTATGCGATGTCGTGCCTATGAGTGCAAGTCATCTACTTTTAGGCCGACCTTGGCAATTTGACCGAAAAGTGAACCACGATGGACATTCCAACTACTATTCCCTCAAATTCGATGGTAAAGTTTTTAAATTAGCACCTATGACCCCTGAGCAGATAGCTAAGGATGAAGCTATTAAAAGAGAAGAAAAGAACAAAGCAAATCTTTTCATGACTAAGGCTGAAGTAGAAGCATCCGTACTTAGAGGGGATCCCATGATTTTGATATTATACCGAGATAGAGTGATGGAGTTAGGAGACATACCTCACCCCGTTAAAACCCTACTACATCAGTTCCAAGACGTGTTTCCCGAATATTTACCTAAAGGATTGCCACCCCTACGTGGCATAGAACACCAAATTGATCTCCAACCTGGAGCTGCCCTACTTAATCGACCAGCCTATCGAATGAACCCTGAAGAGACCAAAAAACTGCAAGAACAGGTGCAAGAATTATTAGATAAGGGCTACATAAGAGAGTCCATGAGCCCCTGTGCAGTTCCCTCACTATTAGTCCCTAAGAAAGACGGCACCATGAGGATGTGTGTCGATAGCCGAGCCGTAAACCACATGACAGTCAAATATAGATTTTCCATCCCTAGGCTTGAGGACATGTTAGATGAGCTCAGTGGAGCCTCAATCTTTTCCAAGGTGGACCTTAAGAGTGGTTATCATCAGATACGCATGAAGGAAGGAGATGAGTGGAAGACAACGTTTAAAACCAAGTATGCCTTGTTTGAATGGATGGTCATGCCCTTTGGGCTTTCTAACGCCCCAAGCACGTTCATGCGACTCATGCACCATGTACTCAAAGAATACCTTGGTAAGTTCATTGTTGTCTACTTTGACGACATACTAGTGTATAGCACAGACCTTCCTCAACACCTTAACCACCTTAGCACCCTTTTCCATACCCTTAGGAAAGCCAAATTAATTGGAAACCTTAGCAAGTGCTCCTTTGCCCAGGACAAGGTTTATTTCTTAGGCTTTATAATCTCCAAAAATGGCATGGAAGCCGACGAAGATAAAATCAAAGCCATTAAGGACTGGCCCACACCCAATTCTATATCAGAAGTGCAAAGTTTCCATGGGCTAGCCTCCTTTTATAGAAGATTTATCCAGAATTTTAGCTCAATAGCTGCACCCCTTACAGACTGCACTAAAAAGGGGAAAGAGTTTGCTTGGACCCCGAATTGCCAAAGAAGCTTTGAGTTAATTAAGGAGAAGTTATGTCATTCCCCCGTACTTGCTCTTCCTGATTTAAACAAGGTATTCGAAGTCAAAAGTGATGCGTCAGGAGTTGGAATAGGAGCAGTACTTATGCAAGACCAACGACCCATCGCATATTTCAGTGAAAAGATGAAAGGAGCCGTGCTCAATTATTCTACGTATGATAAAGAGTTTTACGCAGTTATACGAGCATTAGAGCACTGGCAACATTATCTCCTATCAAGGAAATTTGTTATCAACACTGATCATCAAGCCTTACGGCACATTAAGAGCCAACATAGGCTGAACAAAAGGCATGCAAAATTGGTAGAATTTTTAGAGAGGTTTCCCTATACCCTTAAGTATCTCAAAGGAGAAAATAATGTAGTAGCAGACGCCCTATCTAGGAAGCAAATTCTTTTCACCGAACTAGCAGTAAGATTTTTTGGATTCAAATGGATTAAGGATAGCTACGCCTCTGACCCCGACTTTGGACCTCATTACGCCCGATGCCTAGACAAGGTTGAAGGAGATTATTGCCTCATGGATGGTTATTTGGTCAAAACAGGCAAATTGTGCATCCCTCGAGGAAGCTTACGACGGTGCCTTGTGAAAGAAGCTCATTATGGGGGCTTAGCCAATCATTTCGGGGAAAAGAAGACCCTCGATATGTTAAAGGAACATTTCTTTTGGCCTCACATGATGAAGGATGTGCATTGCCTGGTAGAGACGTGCCTAGTTTGCAAGAAAGCCAAAAGTAGAGTTCTACCCCAAGGCTTGTACATGTCCTTACCCGTCCCTGCACACCCCTGGATTGCAGTCAGTATGGACTTTGTCTTAGGACTACCACGGACCGGCCGAGCTAAGGATTCCATCATGGTGGTCGTGGATAGATTTTCCAAAATGGCACACTTTATTCCTTGTGCCAAGACAGATGACTCTACTTTAATCGCCGACCTATTTTTCAAGGAGATTGTTCGCCTGCATGGCATCGCACACTCAATAGTGTCAAATAGAGACACTAAGTTTTTAAACGCCTTCTGGACCACCTTATGGAGAAGGTTGGGGACTAAGTTGTGCTTCAGCACTTCTTTTCATCCCCAAACTGATGGGCAAACGGAAGTTGTTAACAGGACTCTAGGCTCCCTCTTACGCAGTGTTGTAGGCAAGAAATTGTCTAACTGGGACATCATACTTCCAGACTTGGAATTTTCCTACAACCGCACCCTTCATTCCACTACTCAAAAAACGCCCTTTGAGGTTGCCTATGGGTTTAATCCATTTACACCGTTGGACCTTGTCCCTTTACCTACTAAGGACTTAACCAACCTATCAGGTGCAAATAAGGCTGAACAAATTAAGAAGTTGCACGAAACTGTGCGAAAGGCCATTGAAAAGAGAAATGAGAGTGTGGCCAAGCACGTGAACAAAGGTCGCAAAGAAGTCATTTTCCGTGCAGGAGACTTAGTATGGTTGCACCTCCGAAAGGAAAGATTTCCTGATAAGAGAAAGTCTAAACTTCTACCTCGTGCGGATGGACCATTTAAAGTACTTGAGAGGATCAATGATAACGCCTACAAAATCGAATTGCCGAGTGAATATGGAGTATCCGCGACTTTTAACGTCCAAGATTTATCACTCTATAAAGGCGATGAAAATCAGTTCCAGGACCCCAACTTATCGGATTTCAGGTTAAATCCACAATCACCTGGGGAGGATGATGTGCCCCATAGGCCCGTCACACGATCTCAAGTCCAAGCACACACTTTAATTAACCTACATTCTCACACATTTGATTCTTGTGCAGGTTATGATTCAATGGAGCCGGAAGTTGCAAGCTTAAGGTGGGAAGTGGTGGCTCAAGACATGGAGAAACCAAGACACATCCTTGCATGGGAAGCCACCCTTGAAGATCATGAAGCTCTTAAGGGAATTTGTCTTCCCGAGCCAACTTTTATGTAATGTTTTATTTTGAACTTATTGGGCAAACATTGGCCTTCTTGTTTAACCTATTATTATGTGCATGCATTAGGCATTTAGGATTAGATTGAATGGTTAGGATAGATGATGGAAAGGGTCTCGGGATTGGCTTAACTTGAATAAGCAATCGGGAATGCAAGACATGCCACTCTCGACCGCAAGCGCGCCAAGGAGGAAGTGCCGCAAGTGGTGGCCAACTTTACCCGATTTGGCCACACCATTGGGCTGCCATTTGAGATGCTTGTCCCCTTTACCTTTTATGGAAGAAACATGGATCCATGACATGGCATTCAGCAAGCCATTGATCAACCTCTTGGCTGCCATCATCTCGGCCGCACACTACAACATTTTGGAGCCGGTTACAAGCTTCTTTGCACCAAGTTTTGAAGACCAAAGCACAGCCCTAAAACCCTACATCCTAGGCCTATATAAGCATAGCATTGGTGTGTGTATTTCGGTTGGCAAAGTTAATGAGCATCGGCATATTTTCTAAGAGAAAACCGAGGGAGTTTTCCACCACCTTTCCAAAGTAAGTGCTCGGTTCCATGAACCGATTAGGAGTAGCCTCCTAGCTTGGCAACTCAAGGTTGTTGCTCGAGCTTGTATTCCACTTTTCTCTCCTCTCTTTCAAGGGAAGGAAACAAGAAGGAAGTGGCCAAAACCGGTGATGTACCCCATAGGCCCGTCACACGATCTCAAGTCCAAGAACACACTTTAATTAACCTACATTCTCACACATTTGATTCTTGTGCAGGTTATGATTCAATGGAGCCGGAAGTTGCAAGCTTAAGGTGGGAAGTGGAGGCTCAAGACATGAAGCAACCGAGACACATCATTGCATGGGAAGCCGCCCTTGAAGATCATGAAGCTCTTAAGGGAATTTGTCTTCCCGAGCCAACTTTTATGTAATGTTTTATTTTGAACTTATTGGGCAAACATTGGCCTTCTTGTTTAACTATTTATTATGTGCATGTATTAGGCATTTAGGAGTAGATTGAATGGTTAGGATAGATGATGGAATGGGCTTCGGGCTTGGCTTAAATTGAAGAAGCATTCGGGCATGCAAGGCATCCACTCTCGGCCGCAAATGCACCAAGGAGAAAATGCCGCAAGTGGTGGCCAACTTTACCCGATTTGGCCACACCATAGGGCTGCCATTTGAGATGCTTGTCCCCTTTACCTTTTGTGGAAGGAACATGGATCCATGACGTGGCATTCAGCAAGCCATTGATCGACCACTTGGCTGCCATCATCTCGGCCGCACACTACAACACTTGGAGCCGGTTATAAGCTCCTTTGCACCAAGTTTTTGAAGACCAAAGCACAGCCCTAAAACCCTCCATCCTAGGCCTATATAAGCATAGCATTGGTGTTTGTATTTTGGTTGGCAAAGTTAATGAGCATCGGCATGTTTTCTAAGAGGAAACCGAGAGAGTTTTCCACCACCATCCAAGGTAAGTGCTCGGTTCCATGAACCGATTAGGAGTAGCCTCCTAGCTTGGCAACTCAAGGTTGTTGCTCGAGCTTGTGTTCCACTTTTCTTTCCTCCCTTTCAAGGGAAGGAAACAAGAAGGAAGTGGCCAAAACCGGTTCCCCAAGTTGAGAGCCTTTCCATGGAAAGGTTGTGATTGCCGAGAACATAATATTGTCTCTTCGGCCGACTTGCGGGTTTGCTTGCACAAGTTTGTCATTTCTAATCAATCTGGACCACGACCACCACCATCACACACCTCACTCACTCCACTAATCTCACACCAAATTTCATTTCATTTGAAGCATATTTGGTCGTTCATTTTGTTGTTTTTCTCAAGGGTTTCTCGGCTTGGCCGAGATCCGAGGGCCTAACCGATCCTTTCATGCATTTTAGTGACCGAGCAGGGGCTTGGCTGTAACAACCGGTTCCCCAAGTTGAGAACCTTTCCATGGGAAGGTTGTGATTGCCGAGAACATAACATTGTTTCTTCGGTCGACTTGCGGGTTTGCTTGCACAAGCTTGTCATTTCTAATCAACCTGAACCACGACCACCACCATCACACACCTCACTCACTCCACTAGTCTCACACCAAATTTCATTTTATTTCAAGCACATTTGGTCGTTCATTTTGTTATTTTTCTCAAGGGTTTCTCGGCTTGGCCGAGATCCGAGGGCCTAACCGATCCTTTCGTGTATTCTAGTGACCGAGCAGGGGCTTGGCCGTAACAGGTTCCATAGACTCCGACCTCCATTGTTTGATGGATTATCTTCCGACCCACTCAATGCTGAGGAGTGGATTGAAAGTATGTAAGACATGTTAGACTATGCCAAGGTGGATGATCAAGACAGGGTTTCTAGTGGAGTGTTCCACCTTGCTAAGAATGCTCGATTTTTGTGGGATTTAATAAAAGCCACCACTGACGTGAAGACTGTGACCTGGGAGGAGTTTAAGATGGTGTTCTTTGGCAAGTATTTCAGCCACTCAGTTAGGACCCGGAAGATGATTGAGTTTGCCCAGCTGAGGCAGACAAGTACTATGGCCGAGTATGTGAGGCAGTTTGAAGCACTGTCTTGGTTTGCTAGTCACCTGGTGAGCCTAAACAAGAACAAGGTACACCAATTCGTGCAGGGCCTGAAGCCAGACATTTATATGGGCATAAAGATAGCGGGGACGCAAGATACTTCTTACGAGAAGGTGGTTGCCAAGGCCCTAAATATTGAGGAGGCTGGATTGAAGCTTCCCAGCAACAGGGAGCCATCAAGGGAGTAGCGCAGGAGATTTTTTAGAGAAATATTGCCTCAATAGCCTAGACATGGGCAGCAGCAGCAGCAGAAGGGTCTACAGAGGCCCAACGATAATAAGAGTGGTCAAGGCAATAGCAAGTGGCCACAGGGATCGGGACAATTTTCCTTATGCCCGAAGTGTAAGAAGAACCACCCTGGTGAGTGTAAAGTGGACACCAACTGATGCTTCAGGTGCAATGAGGTGGGGCATTACATCAAAGATTGCTCAAAGTCGAATCATGGGCGATGCTACGACTGTAGCAAAGCCGGTCATCTTGCCAAGAACTCTCCAACCTTGAGCAAGGCCTCAGCGAGAGTGACGCCGAGGGTCTTCGCCCTCATTGACCCTGATGAAGCCTCCCAGCCCTCAGTGATTTCAGATAGTATATCTATTCTTGGAGTTGCAGCTTATACATTGATTGATACAGGCGCTACGCACTCGTTTGTATCAATTGCCTTTGTGGTCTAGGCAAATTTGATGCCTAGCTATTGTGGAAGGTTTTATGATGTGATGTTACCATCAGGAGAGCATCTTTATTCCGATCAGGTGGTGTGGGGCGACATAGTAAAAGTGGGAGAGAAGTAGTTATATGCCAATTTGGTTATACTCGACATGAAGGAGTATAAGGTCATCTTGGGAATGAATTGGTTGTTCAGCCATTATGCCGTAATAGACTACAGGACCAGAGAGATCCATTTTTGACCCCATAGTGGGGAGAGCTACTCTTTCAGGACGGAGAAGAGTATGAGCAGGGTTTCAACTATGTCTTCTATGAGAGCCCAACAACTGTTGTGAGATGGGTGTATGGGCTTTTTGGCTAGTGTTATGACGTGCAATTTTAAGGTGAAGTTTGGCTTTAGGATATTCCCATTGTACGGGAATTTCCAAGAGTGTTTCTTGAGGATTTGCCAGGTCAGCCCCTTGATAGGGAGATCGAATTTGTCATTGACGTATACCCTAGAGTTGAACCAGTATGGAAGAACCCGTATAGGATAGAACCTACGAAACTGAAAGAGTTAAAGGCACAGCTAGAAGAATTGACAGATAAAAGCTTTATACACCTTAGTTTCTCACTGTGGGGTGCGCCGGTACTTTTTGTAAAGAAAAAGGACGGATCCTTACGCATGTGCATTGATTACAGAGAACTGAATAAGCTGACAGTGAAGCACAAGTACCCACTGCCAAGGATAGATGACTTGTTTGATCAACTTCAAGGTGCACAGGTAGTCTCTAAAATTGATTTAAGGTTTGGCTATTACCAGTTGAAGATTAAGGAGGAAGACATCCTGAAGACTGCTTTTTGGACGCGGTATAGGCACTACGAGTTTTTAGTGATGTCTTTTGGATTAATCACGCCCCAGCCACTTTTATGGACCTGATGAACCGAGTATTCAGGGAGCACTTGGATAGATTTGTGATAGTGTTTATTGATGACATCCTGATATACTCTCAGAGCAAGGATGAACACAGAGAGCACTTAAGCATTGTGCTGAATACTCTGAGCTAGCATTAGCTTTATGCTAAGCTCTCTAAGTGCGAGTTATGGTTGGATAGGATCAACTTCTTGGGGCATGTTATTTCTTCTGAAGGCATTTCAGTTGATCCAATGAAAGTACAGGCCGTTAAGGAGTGCCCGCAATCGACCAGTGCCGCAAAATTCACAATTTCTTAGGGTTGGCAGGATACTATCGGAGATTTATTGAGCGATTCTCTAAGATCGCAGCCCATTTGACTCGATTGACCAGGAAGGATGTGAAGTATAGATAGTCTAATGAGTGTGAGTGCAGCTTCCAGATACTGAAGCAGAAGTTGACTACAGCTCTTTTGTTGACCCTGCTAATGGAGGGCGAGAAGTTCATTATATATTGTGACGCCTCCAAGATAAGCTAGGGTTGCGTGTTGATGCAGAGTAGGAGGGTGATTGCCTATGCTTCTAGGCAATTGAAGACCTACGAACAGAATTACTCCACACATGACTTGGAGTTAGCGGTAGTGGTCTTCGCACTTAAGATTTAGAGGCATTATTTGAATGGACAACAATACGAGATGTTCTTAGACCACCAGAGTTTGAAGTACATTTTTACGCAGAAGAAGCTGAACTTGAGACAGAGAAGATGACTTGAGTTGGTTAAGGATTTTGACGTGGAGATCAAGTACCATCCAGGGAAAGTGAATGTGGTAATGGATGCCCTAAGCTGAGTGACAGCTTTGACTTCTGCTATGAGTTTAGCAGTGCTGGCCGAGCTAAGTGCAGAACTTCAGAGATTCGGTGTAGAGGTAGTTTCAGATTTAGTACCGACACTTTCAGCTATGTCTTTGAGGCCAACCATCATGGACAGAATTAAGCAGACCCAGGAGACTGACTCCAAGTGTAGTGAGCTAAAGGCGGGTATGAAGGCTAATGCTAGCACTGAACTTTGTTATTCAGAGGATGGGATTCTAAAGTTTCGGGGTAGGTGGTACGTCTAGAAAGACGAGAAGCTAAGGAAGGAGATACTATCAGAAGCTCACTCGTCTTCTTTCTCTGTACATCCAGGCTGCACCAAGATGTATAGGGATTTGAAGCAGCACTATTGGTGGCCCAATATGAAGCGGGAGGTGGCCAAATATGTGGAGACCTGCGTAGTATGCCAGCAGGTAAAGGCGGACCATCAGAGGCCGTCAGGTATGCTGCAGCCACTGCCTATTCCGGAGTGGAAGTGGGAGCGGATAACTATGGATTTTTTGGTCAGTTTGCCAAAAACTGCCAAGGGCCATGACGCAATCTGGATGATAGTTGATAGAATGACGAAGTCATCTCACTTGCATGTGAGGATGACTTATTATATGGATCAGTTTGACCAAATGTATATTCAAGAGATAGTGAGACTGCATAGGATTCCGGTGTCGATTGTGTCGGACTGAGACCCCAGATTTATGTCCAAGTTTTGGTAATGTCTGCATAAGGCCATGAGTACCAGGTTGGACTTCAGTACGGCCTTTCATTTGTAGACCGATGGATAGTTAGAGAGGACTATACAAATCTTAGAGGATATGCTCATAGCCTGCGTATTAGAGTTTCAGATAGCTTGGAGTGGGTTCTTACCTTTGGATGATTTTTCATGTAATAACAGCTATCAGTCCACTATTGGTATGGCACCGTACGAGGTTTTGTATGGGAGAAAGTACAGGTCGCCCTTGCATTGGGATGAGGTTGGAGAGGCTCGTTTGGTAGGCTTAGAGATACTGCAGCAGACTGTCGACAAGGTTGCTATTATAAGGAAGAGTATTGAGGCAGCTATGAGTTGGCAAAAAAGTTATGCAGACTAAAGGCGGCGATAGTTTGAATTCAATGAAGGCGATGAGGTATTTTGGAAGATCTCCCGTTCAAGGGAGTGGTCAGGTTTGGGAGGCAAGGAAAGCTCAACCGTCGTTATATTGGACCATTCCCTAATGTGGAGAGGATTGAGAAGACCACCTACAAGCTTCAGTTGTCTTCTTCGATGGACACTATACATAATGTCTTCCATGTCTCCGTGCTGAGAAAGTGTATGCGTGATCCTTCTCAGGTGGTTGCGCATCGGGATATAGAGATCCCGTCGACATTAACTTACGAGGAAAAGCCAATGAGAATACTTGGATCGGCTGTGAAGGTGTTGCGCAACAAGGAGATTCCCTTAGTCAATGTTTTGTGGCGCAATCATAACATGGAGGATACCACTTGGGAAAGGCGGCAGGACATGGAGCAACAGTACACAGAGCTATTTGATAGGTAAATTTTGAGGACAAAATTTTTTTAAGGAGGGTGGAATGTAACACCCTGAATTTCTGTTAAAACGATTTTCAGAATTTCATATTGGTAAACAGCAGAGTTTTACTCGGAATCGAGAGCAAAAAATTTATACCGTTAAATAAGGCTAATGGGCAAGATGGATTCATAAAAATTCAGTCAGAAACGGGGCGCATAACTGTTTAGTTAAAAGATTAAATTTTGAGGGCAAAAAGATAATTAGAATTAATTATTGAAAAAAATATATTATAAAAAAACAACGCAGGGGGTGGAGGATCAATCCCCCCCCTTTTCCCCACGGGACGAAACCCTCCCCTCGGCGATTTCTCCCTTCCAGCGACGATTCTTCTCCGTTTCTTCAAATCTATGGTAAGTTTTGCTTAGTTTTTAGTGGATAGTTAGTTCTTCATCTGTTTTGAGTGTTAAATGTAAAGTTAGAAGGAGTATTGGGTAATTTTGGTGAACCCTAGGAGGGAGATACAAAATTTTGAGAATATAGTCAATTTTTACGCGTTCAAAGGTGTTTAAGCATGAGGAAATGTTACATTATAGGATTTTATGGAAAGAGTTGAGCGTTTGAGTAACAGAGAAACTCGTGTTACTGAACAATTTTTGTTCGACCATGTTCAGCCAAGCCGTAGGTGTTAGATTGAGGAATGAATGAGACTATTAGGAACTACACGTCCCTAGGAGGGAGGTACGAAATTTCGAGAATATAGTCAATTTTTACGCATTCAAAGGTGTTTAAGCATGAGGAAATGTTAAATTATAGATTTTTATGGATAGAATTGAGCTTTTGAATAACAGAGAAACTCGTGTTATTGAACGATTTTTGTTCGGTCGCGTTCAGCCAAGCTGTAGGTGTTAGATTGAGGAATGGATGAAACTATTAGGAACTAGACGTCCGAAGGAGCTCGTAGCACTTTGAATCGTCGAAATCGGACGAGTATTGGATTGGTTATGCATTTCTGAATTTGGTTAGAAATTGTGTAGGATTTTGGATTTAGCTAGAAGTGGCAGACTTCCGTGTTAGAATTTCATGAGTTGGACAAAGTGGAATTAATTGACGTGTGATTTTATAGGTTATCCAGTTTCTTGTTAGCGTACGATTATGAACAAGTTGCTAAGAACACCAGGTAAGTATTGTATGCATGTGCATTGGCTTTATAGGCCTACACCATAGGACGGTAGGAATGGCTTCGTGTGTTATGTGTTTCGCATGTTTTGTTTCAGTCATGCATTAAGTTTTTAAAAGTCTAACAAAAATGAATTTGAGCATGGTTTTTAAGTACGAACGCGAGGTGCAATATGTAAACGGTGAGGAAAATGGTTACGTGGCCTCGAAGGAAGTGATTCGCCCTTCGACGCAAACAGAAAATCGACTTGGGAAAAATTGATCGGCTTCCCAACTTTGTAAGAGGATCGTTGACATGATATGCGTATGCGACTCTTGGGCTTCGTTGCTGGTTGAGCCGGAACGGTGGCGACGTGTCAGGAATGGTCTGGCTTGAGGGTCGGCTTCCTGGGGCGATTGTACGATGCAGCCTCAAAGGAAGTGATTCGCCTTTTGACGTAGACAGAGAATCGCTTTGGAAACCTGATCCACTTCTCAACTCAGTATGAGAATCATGTGATCCACGTTATGGTGTGACAACGTGAGTGAGAAAGTAGAGACTACATATGTTAGGATTGCATTGATGGTTTTCTTGTTCATCTTTTTTTGCACTACTTACTAGGCTTTACGCTGACGTGTGTTCTGTGGTGTAGGTGTTGAAGATACAGTGGGTGAGGTTCTCAAGCATAGCCAAGAGTAGCGGACAGTTGGCGGTATACCACCATTTGCCGGCGGGTGGAGTTTGTTAGGGTGACCCGACCCGTGGAGAGTGTTTTGGGGTATGGTGAGTTTTGAAGATTTATTGAGGAGTCCACGTCAAGTGTATAGGATTGGTGTATAGATTTTGATGTATAGGTGGATTTTGAACGTAAATAGTTGGGATTGATGTATAGTCGTAATTTGAAACTACTTAGGAGATTATTTGATTGAAAATCCAGGTTTTTACTTTGTGATTTTAATTGCGAGAGTTTTCATCATTCGTTTTCTTTTGAGATGATGTTTTCTTTAGGCTGCTGGTGCAAGGTGTCGAGCGGCATGTCTAGGTGTCGATCAAAATAGGCAAATGTCGACCGCGAGGGTCGACCTACGGGGACAAAACCAAACTAGGTGTCGACGAGTGTCTTTAGGTGTCGACCGGTTAGTATAAAAATGGTTATAGTGTCGACCATGAGGTTCGACCGGTGAGGACAGAGAGTATCAATTTGTCAACCTGTGAATGCAGGTATCGACCGCTCTGTGTGATGAACGTAGAAGTGTCGACCACGAGGTTCGACCGTTGCGGGTAGAGAGGATTAAGGTGTCGACCTCTAAAGGCAGGCGTCGACCGCTCTGTGTGATGAGCGTAGAAGTGTCGACCAAGAGGTTCGACTGGTGCGGGCAGAAAAATTAAGGTGTCGACTTATGAAGGCAGGTGTCGACTGCGAGGATCAGGGTGTTGATTGCTGCAAGTAAGTGTCGGCCGGTGCAAACCGAGGCAAATGAAGTGCCGATCGGTGAGTATAGGTGTTAACCCCTTGGGTGCAGCATGGGTCAAGTGTCGACCACAGCTTGCAAGGGTTGACCAAAAATTTCTTTTAAATGTTTTAAAAACTTGAAATTTTATTTAAACTGATTTTGATCAAAGTCTTCTGCTGCGACAATTTTAAATGTTTTCAAAAAGGTCGTTTTAAGTCGAGAAACAAAATTTCAAATTTTATACTAAGTTTATTGATTTGATGAGTAAGTGTACGGTTGGCGAGCCTAAGCCGGGTCCAACGACGACTCAGGGGCGCTACAGAGGTGGTGACAGAGCAGAGCGAACCGGAAACCACGTGAGTTTTCGGGGCGTTCCATTTCGTATCTCCCTCCTAGGGTTTACCAAACTATTTAATAAATCCCTCTAACTTCACTTTTAACGCTTAAGACTACTAAAGGACTAACTATGTACTACAAACTAACCAAAACATACCTTATATTTGAATAAACAGAGAAGAACTGAGGAGAATCGTCACTGGAGACGAAGAAACGCCGAAGGAAAGGGTTTTCCCTCAGGGTGGAGAAGAGAAACGACAGGGGAGGGGGGTTTCTACATCTCCTCCCTTTTTTTTTAAAAAAAGTAATAATAATAATAAATCTAATTACCATATCGCCCTCACCCTTTAATCTTTCAACCAAATGACTATTCAGTCCATTTTCGGTTGGATTCTTATAAATATCTCCTGTCCATTAGCCTCAAAATAATTCTTTACTTAACAGTATAAATTTTTAGCCCTTTTGACTAAAACTCTGCCGTTTATCAGTACGTAAATTCAAAAACTAATTTAGTGGAAATCCTGGGTGTCACTTTCCACTCTCTTAAAAAATTTTCTCCTCAAAATTTTTTACATGAACAGTTCTATGTATCGACTCATCATGTCCTGCTGCAGCTCCCAAGTTGCTTCTTCCATATTTTGGTTGCGCTATAAGATATTCATCAGTGGAATCTCCTTGTAGCGTAAAACCTTCACTACATAATCTAGAATCTCCACTGGTTTCTCCTCATAAGTCAATGTTGGCTGAATTTCTATGTTCTGCTGCTCTATAACATGAGATGGATCTTGCATGCACTTCTTTAGAATAGAGACATGAAATACATTATGAATTCCATCAATCGAGGCTGGCAGTCGCAGCTGATAAGCTGTCTTCTCTATTCTTTTAGTAAAAAGAAACGATCCAATATATCTAGGATTCAACTTACCTTTCTTTCCAAATATTACAACTCCTTTGAATGGCGAGATCTTCAGAAAGACTTCATCATTTTCATTGAATTCCAGTTCCCTTCTTCTTCTATCAGCATAGTTCTTCTATCAGCTTTGAGCTGTCAAGATCTGTTGTCTAATAAAAGCAATCTTTTCTGCCGTTTGTTGCAGAATATCTGGACCAATCAATCGTGCATCTCTGACTTCATCTCAATATAACGGAGACCAGCACTTTCTCCCATAGAGAGCCTCGTAAGGAGCTATACATATCGTAGGTTGAAAACTATTATTATAAGAAAACTCCACTAGAGATAAGTATTTGCTCCATGAACCAAAAAACTTCAATACGCAAGATCTAAGCATATCCTCCAACGTCTGAATAATCCTCTCAGATTGACCGTCTATCTAAGGATGAAATGTTGTACTAAAATTGAGCTGCATACCCATAGCCTTGTGCAAACTCTTCCAAAACTTTGATGTAAATCTAGATCCATGGAGTAAGTCATCTTTATTGGCAGAAAATGGGCAGACTTGGTTAACCGATTCACGATCACCCATATACCATAATAGCCCTTTGTTGTTCGAGGCAATCCGACAACAAAGTCCATCGACACCTGCACTCATTTTCACTCAGAAATAGGCAAGGGCTGTAGTTTTTTTGCTGGCCTTTGATGTTTCAGCCTTAATCTGCTGGCAAATCAAACACGTCTCAATGTATTTGGCACGATCTTCTTCATATTAGGTGACACGATTCCACCCTTCAATGAGTCGTGTTTTACCCACAAACGAAACAGAAAACAAAAAGGAGCAGAAAAACCGAATGTTGTCCGATGAGCAACCTTTTAGGCTCTCGGCATAACAATCTTCGGAGGAAGACGGCAACAAACGGAACCTGTTACTGGCGACTCTTTTTGTGTATCCGTCTATGGAAAGAGAGGGAAGAAGAGTGGAACAACGACTATTCAAGCAACCTCGGGCTTGAAAGCTCGAAGGAGATGCACTCCTTCTTGGTTCTTGACCGAACCGAGTCTTACCGTTCACTAAGCTTCAAGCTACTTCGGCTGTACACAAAAGGGGTTATTCTCATAGACTCAACAACCTTTACAAACACCAATAGCCATATATTTATAGACCTAGGGTAGCTGAAGGTTAGAATGAGCTTGGGTTTCGAAATGGGCCACATGGTTGGCCATTCTTGGTCCACTTGCACACTAGAACACTTTTCAAGCTTTGGCCCATTTGTTTGCATCAATGTGTTGCTAAACTCCGGCCCAATTTAACCACCATCTAACTTAACATACATCTAATCCTAATCCCGAAGGATGCATACAACTATAAAACATTACAGGAAGGCGAATGTTTGCCAACAAAAACATAAGGGTGAATGTTTGCCAAATAAAATTCAATTACAAATTAATTCCGAGGGAAACAAATCCATTCTTCATGTGCTTTAACCTTTAGCTCCCACGATAGAAAGTGCAAGGGTTGATCTTTGTCATTTATGCTCGGGTCCCATTCCAAGTTCGCGAAGAGTCATTTAAAACTAGTAATTCCTGCAAAAGAATTGAACTTGTTAGTGAATAGGTTTGATAAAGCTCTTGCCTTGGTTTGTGATCGAGTGATGGCCCTCTGGGGCACATCATCTTCCCAGGTGATTGAGGATTTAACCTCAAATTTGTTAATGGGGTCGCTTCGATGTCATCATCGTCTGCTTTGTATGGAGAGAGATCTTGGACATTAAAGGTGGAGGAAATTCCGTAGTCGCCTGGTAGTTCTATTTTATAGGCGTTATTGTTGATTCTTTCTAACACCTTCAATGATCCTTCTGCTCTAAGTATCAACTAGGATTTCCTTTTAGCGGGGAACCTTTCTTTCCTTAGGTGCAACCAAACTAAGTCTTCTTCATCAAAGATAACTTCTCGTCGTCCTTTATTAGCGTGTTTGGCTAACTTTTCGTTGCTATTCTTGATGGCTTTGTGTACAGTCTCATGCAATTCATTAATTCATTCAGCCTTGTCTGCTCTTGATGGATTAGCTAAGTCTGTAAAAGGTAAGGGAACAAGATCTAATAGTGTATATGGATTAAACCCATAAGCAACCTCAAAGGGCGATTGCTGAGTAATGGAATGAAGGGTGCGGTTGTAGGAAAACTCCAATCCTGGAAGTACTACATCCCAGTTAGACAGTTTCTTACCTACAACAGTGTGTAAGAGGGTACCTAGGGTCCTGTTGATGACTTCCGTTTGACCATTGGTTTGGGGATGAAAGGATGTAGTAAAGCACAACCTAGTCCCCAACGTTTTCCACAAATTGGTCCAAAAGGCGCTCAGAAATTTAGTGTCTCTGTTCAATACTATAGAACGCGGTATACCATGCAGGCAAACGATTTCTTTAAAATATAGGTTAGCTGTTAAGACAGAGTCATCGGCCACGGCACAAGGAAGGAAATGTGCCATCTTGGAGAACCGATCCACGACCACCATTATAGAATCTTTATTCCAGGCGGTCTGTGGTAATCCTAAAATGAAGTCCATGCTAACCTCTACCCAAGGGTGTGATGGGACGGGTAAAGGCATGTATAAGCCTTGAGGTAGAACTTTACTCTTAGCCTTCTTGCAAATCACGCATGTCTCCACCATGCGATGCACATCTTTCATCATGCGAGGCCAATAGAAGTGTTCATTAAATGATTCTAGGGTCTTTTTATCCCTAAAGTGACTTGCTAGGCCTCCGCAGTAAGCTTCTTTTACTAGGCATCGTCTTAAGCTTCATTGGAGAATGCACAACTTTCCCGCTTTAAGTAAATAGCCATCCATGAGGTGATATTCGCCTTCAGTCTTGTCCATGCACTTAATGTAATAAGGTCCAAGATCAGCGTCGGTTTCATAGATCTGCTTAATACATTCAAAGCCAAAGAACCTAACCCCTAACTCGGTGACTAGAATGCATTTTCTGGAGAGTGCATCAGGCACAACATTATTCTCCTCTTTCAAGTACTTAAGGGTGTATGGAAATGTTGCGGCCAAGCCCCTGCTCGGTCACTAGAATGCATGATAGATCGGTTAGGCCCTCGGATCTCGGCCAAGCTGAGAAACCCTTAAAAAAAACAGTAAAATGAACAACCCAATGTGCTTGGAATGACACGAAATTTGGTGTGAGATTAGTGGAGTGAGTGAGGTGTGTGATGGTGGCGGTCATGGTCCAAGTTGATTAGAAATGACAAAGTTATGCATACAAACCCGCAAGTCGGCCGAAGAGACCATGTCATGTTCTCGGTAATCATAACTTTTCCATGGAAAGGTTCTCAACTTGGGGAACCGATTTTGGCCACTCTCTTCTTGTTTCCTTTCCTTGAAAGGGAGGAGAGAAAAGTGGAACACAAGCTTGAGTAACAACCTTGAGTTGCCAAGCTAGGAGGCTTCTCCTAATCGGTTCATGGAACTGAGCACTTACCTTGAAAAGGTGATGGAAAACTCCATCGGTTTCCTCTAGAAAATATACCGATGCTCATTAACTTTGCCAACCAAAATACACAAACCAATGCTATGCTTATATAGGCCTAGGATGGAGGGGTTTTGGTCTTCAAAACTTGGAGGATTGTAGCTTGTAACCGGCTCCAAAGTGAGCCATTGTGCGGCCGAGATGGTGGCAGCCAAGAGGTGATCAATGGCTTGCTGAATGCCATGTCATGGATCCATGTTTCTTCCACAAAGGGTAAAGGGGACAAGCATCTCAAATGGCAACCCGGTGTGGCCAAATCGGGTAAGATTGGCCACCACTTGCGGCACTCCTCCTTGGCACGCGCGCAGCCGAGAAAGGCATGTTTTGCATGCCCGAATGATGCTTCACATTAAGCCAACTCTGAAACCCTTTCCATCATCCATCCTAACCATTCAACCTAATCCTAAATGCCTAATGCATGCACATAATAATAAGTTTAACAAGAAGGCCAATGTTTGCCCAATAAGTTCAAAATAAAATGTTACATAGAATTTGACTCGGGAAGACAAATTCCCTTAAGAGCATCATGATCTTCAATTGTGGCTTCCCATGCAAGGATGTGTCTCGGTTGCTCCATGTCTTGAGTCTCCACTTCCCACTTTAAGCTTCAAATTTCTGGCTCCATTGAATCATTACCTGCACAAGAAACAAACGTGTGAGAATGTAAGTTAATTAAAGTGTGTGCTTGGACTTGAGATCGTGTGACGGGCCTATGGGACACATCATCCTCCCCAGGTGACTGTGGATTTGACCTCAAATCCAATACGTTCGGGTCCTGGAACTGATCTTCATCGCCTTTATAGGGTGCAAGTCTTGGACGTTGAAAGTCGCGGATACTCCATACTCACCCGGCAATTTGATTTTGTAGGCGTTATTATTGATCCTCTCAAGTACTTTAAATGGTCCATTTGCATAAGGTAGAAGTTTAGACTTTATCTTATCAGAAAACCTTTCCTTCCGGAGGTGCATCCATACTAAGTCTCTTGCTTGAAAAATGACTTCTTTGCGACTTTTGTTCACGTGCTTAGCCACACTCTCATTTCTCTTTTCAATGGTCTTTCACACTGTTTCGTGCAACTTCTTAATTTGTTTGGCCTTATTTGCACCTGATGGGTTGGCTAAGTTCTTAGTAGGTAAAGGGACAAGGTCCAACGGTGTAAATGGATTAAACCCAAAGGCAACCTCAAAGGGCAATTTCTGAGTAGTGGAATGAAGGGTGCGGTTGTAGAAAAATTCCAAACCTAGAAGTATGATGTCCCAGTTAGACAATTTCTTGCCTAAAACACTGCGTAATAGGGAGCCTAGAGTCCTGTTGACAACTTCCGTTTGCCTATCAGTTTGGGGATGAAAAGAAGTGCTGAAGCACAACTTAGTCCCCAACCTTCTCTATAAAGTGGTCCAGAAGGCACTTAAAAACTTAGTGTCTCTATCTGACACTATTTAGTGTGGGATGCCATGCAGGCCAACAATCTTCTTGTAAAATAGGTCGGCGGTTAAGGTAGAGTCATCTGTCTTGGCACAAGGAATAAAGTGTGTCATTTTGGAAAATCTATCCACGACCACCATGATTGAATCCTTAGCTCGGGCGGCCCGTTGTAGTCCTAAGACAAAGTCCATACTTGCTGCAATCCAGGGGTGCGAAGGGACGGGTAAGGGCATGTACAAGCCTTGCGGTAGAACTCTACTTTTGGCTTTCTTGCAAACTATGCACGTCTCTACTAGGCGATGCACATCTTTCATCGTGTGAGGCCAAAAAGAAATGTTCCTTCAACATATCAAGGGTCTTCTTTTCCCCAAAATGATTGGCTAAGCCCCCACAATGAGCTTCTTTCACAAGGCATCGTCGTAAGCTTCCTTGAGGGATGCACAATTTTCCTGTTTTGATCAAATAACCATCCATGAGGCAATAATCTCCTTCAACCTTGTCTAGGCATCGGGCGTAATGAGGTCCAAAGTCGGGGTCAAAGGCGTAGCTATCCTTAATCCATTCGAATCCAAAAAATCTCACTGCTAGCTCAGTGAAAAGGATGCGCTTCCTAGATAGGGCGTCTGCTACTACATTATTTTCTCCCTTGAGATACGTTAGGGTATATGGAAACCTCTCTAAAAATTCTATCCATTTTGCATGCCTTTTGTTCAGCTTATGTTGGCTCTTAATGTGCCGTAAGGCTTGATGATTAGTGTTGATAACGAATTCCCTCGATAAGAGATAGTGTTGCCAGTGCTCTAATGCTCATATAACTGCGTAAAACTCTTTATCATAAGTAGAATAATTGAGCACGGCTCCTTTCATCTTCTCACTGAAATATGCGATGGGCCGTTGGTCTTGCATAAGTACTGCTCCTATTCCAACTTCTAACGCATCACTTTTGACTTCGAATACCTTGTTGAAGTAAGGAAGAGCAAGTACGGGGAAATGACATAACTTTTCCTTAATTAACTCAAAACTCTTTTGACAAATCGGGGTCCAAGTAAACTATTTCCCTTTCTTGGTGCAGTCTGTAAGGGGTGCAGCTATTGAGCAAAAGTTCTAGATAAATCTTCTATAAAAGGAGGCTAGCCCGTGGAAACTTTGTACTTCCGATATAGAATTGGGTGTAGGCCAGTCCTTAATGGCTTTGATTTTATCCTCGTCAGCTTCCACACCATTTTCGGAGACTATAAAGCCTAAGAAATAAACCTTGTCCTGGGCAAAGGAGCACTTGCTAAGGTTCTCAAATAATTTGGCTTTCCTAAGGGTATAGAAAAGGGAACTGAGGTGGTTAAGGTGTTATGGAAGGTCCATGTTATACACTAATATGACATCAAAGTAGACAATAATGAACTTACCAAAGTATTCTTTGAGTACATGGTGCATGAGCCGCATGAACGTGCTTGGGGCGTTAGAAAGCTCGAAGGGCATGACCATCTATTCAAACAAGCCATACTTGGTTTTAAACGCTGTCTTCCACTCATCTCCTTCCTTCATGCGTATCTGATGATAACCACTCTTAAGGTCCACTTTAGAAAAGATTGAGGCTCCACTGAGCTCATCTAACATGTCCTTGAGCCTAGGGATGGGAAATCTTGACACGATTCCACCTCGAATGAGTTGTGTTTTACCCACAAATGAAACAGAAAAACAAAATATAAGCAGAAAACCGAATGCTGTCCAATGAGCAACCTTTTACGCTCTCGGCATAACAATCTTTCGAAGGGATGGCAGCAAACGGGACCAATTTCTGGCCACTCTCTTCGTGTATCCTTCTCTGGAAAAGAGAGAGAAGACGAGTGGAACGATGGCTATTCAAGCAACCTCGGGCTTGAAAGCTCAAGGAGATGAATTCCTTCTCGGTTCTTGACCGAACCGAGCCTTACCGTTCACCAAGCTTCAACTACTTCGGCTGAACACAAAAGGGCTATTTCTCATATATTCAACAACCTTTACACACACTAATAGCCATGTATTTATAGACCTAGGGTGGCTGAAGGTTAGAATGGGCTTGGGCTTTGAAATGGGCCACATGGTTGGCCATTCTTAGTCCACTTGCACACCAGATCACTCTTCAAGCTTTGGCCCATTTGTTGCATCAATGGGCTGCTAAACTCCAGCCCAATTGTTGCTTCTAACCACCATCTAACTTAACATACATCTAATCCTAATGTCTAAGGATGCATGCAATTATAAAACATTACAGGAAGACGAGTGTTTGCCAATAAAAACATAAGGCGAATATTTGCCGAATAAAATTCAATTACAAATTAATTCCGAGGGAGACAAATCCCTTCTTCATGTGCTTCCACCTTTAGCTCCAACGATAGCAAGTGCAAGGGTTGATCCTTGTCATTTGTGCTCGGGTCCCATTCCAAATCTGCAAAGAGGCATTCGACACCTGTAATTCCTGCAAAAGAAATGAAGTTGTTAGTTAACAGGTTGGATAAAGTTTGTGTCTTGGTTTGTGATCGAGTGACGGCCCTCTGGGGCACATCATCCTCCCCAGGTGATTGAGGATTTGACCTCAAATCCGTTAATGGGGTCACTTCGATGTCATCATCGTCTCCTTTGTATGGCGAGAGATCTTGGACATTAAAGGTGGAGGAAATTTCGTAGTCGCCGGGTAGCTCTATCTTATAGGCGTTATTATTGATTCTTTCTAAGACCTTGAATGGTCCTTCTACTCTAGGCATCAACTTGGATTTCCTTTTAGCGGGGAACCTTTCTTTCCTTAGGTGTAACCAAACTAAGTCTCCTTCATTAAAGATAACTTCGCGTCGTCCTTTATTAGCGTGTTTGGCGACCTTGTTGTTGTTCTTCCCGATGGCTCTACGTACAGTCTCATGCAATTCCTTAATTCGTTCTGCCTTGTTAGCTCCTGATGGATTAGCTAAGTCTGTAAAAGGTAATGGGACAAGATCTAACGGTGTGTATGGATTAAACGCATAGGCAACCTCAAAGGGCGATTGCTGAGTAGTGGAATGAAGGGTGCGGTTGTAGGCAAACTCCAAGCCTAGGAGTACTATATCCCAGTTAGACAGTTTCTTACCTACAACGGTGCGTAAGAGGGTACCTAGGGTCCTGTTGACGACTTCTGTTTGACCATCAGTTTGGGGGTGAAAAGATGTGCTGAAACCAACCTAGTCCCAACTTTTTCCACAAAGTGGTCTAAAAGGCGCTCAGAAATTTAGTGTCTCTGTCCAACACGATAGAACGCGGTAAACCATGCAGGCGAACGATCTCTTTAAAATATAGGTTAGCTATTAAGACAGAGTTATCGGTCGTGGCACAAGGAAGGAAATGTGCCATCTTGGAGAACTGATCCACGACCACCATTATAGAGTCCTTATTCCGGGCGGTCCGTGGTAGTCCTAAAACAAAGTCCATACTAACCTCTACCCAAGGGTGTGATGGGACGGGTAAGGGCATGTATAAACCTTGAGGTAGAACTTTACTCTTAGCCTTCTTGCAAATCACATCCACCATGCGATGCACATCTTTCATCATGCGAGGCCAATAGAAGTGTTCCTTAAGCGATTTTAGGGTCTTTTTCTCGCCGAAGTGACTTGCTAGGCCTCCGCAATGAGCTTCTTTTACTAGGCATCATCTTAAACTGCCTTGGGGAATGCACAACTTTCCCGCTTTAAGTAAATAGCCATCCATGAGGCGATATTCGCCTTCGGCCTTGTCCATACACTTGATGTAATAAGAGCCAAAATCAGGGTCGGTTTTATAGGTCTCCTTAATCCATTCAAAGCCAAAGAACCTAACCCTTAATTCGGTGAATAGAATGCGTTTTCTAGAGAGGGCATCGGCCACGACGTTATTCTCTCCTTTCAAATACTTAAGGGTGTAAGAAAACCTTTCTAAGAACTCCACCCACTTGGCATGTCTCTTGTTGAGCTTGTGCTGACTCTTGATATGTCTTAGGGCCTAGTGATCAGTTTTGATAACAAATTCTCGAGGTAAGAGATAATGCTGCCAATGTTCTAAAGCACGTATAACTGCGTAGAACTCTTTGTCGTAGGTGGAATAATTTAGTATGGGTCCTTTTAACTTTTCGCTAAAGTATGCCACGGGTTTGCCATCTTGCATAAGCACTGCTCCTATGCCGACTCCAGATGTATCGCTTTTGACCTCAAAGGCCTTGTTGAAATCCGGGAGGGCAAGTACGGGGGAATGACATAATCTTTCTTTAATAAGATCAAAGCTCTTTTGGCATGCTGGGGTCCAAGAGAACTCTTTCCCTTTCTTAGTGCAATCGATAAACGGAGCAACTATCGAACTGAAGTCCTTAATGAATCTTCTATAAAACGAGGCGAGCCCGTGAAAGCTGCGTATTTTTGTGATGGAATTCGGTATAGGCCAATCCTTGATGGCGTTGATCTTTTCCACGTCTGCTCCCATTCCGTCTTTTGAGATGACAAATCCTAGAAAGTACACCTTGTCCTGTGCGAAAGAGCACTTCCCTAAGTTACCAAATAGTTTAGCCTTTCTAAGGGTCTGGAAGAGGCAGTTAAGGTGGGAGAGATGTTGAGTGAGATCCACGCTATACACTAAGATATCATTGAAGTATACCTCGATAAACTTTCCTAAGTACTCTTTAAGCACATGGTGCATCAGTCTCATGAACATACTTGGGGCGTTAGATAAACAAAAAGGTATCACCATCCATTTGAATAATCCATATTTTGTCTTAAAGGTTGTCTTCTACTCGTCACTTTCTCTCATCCTGATCTGATGGTAGCCGCTTTTAAGATATATTTTAGAGAAAACGGAAGCTCCACTGAGCTAATCTAACATGTCCTCGAGCCTAGGGATGGGAAATCTATACTTGACAGTAATTTGGTTAACAGCTCGGCTATCGACACACATCCTCATGGTGTTATCTTTCTTAGGAACTAATAAGGATAGTACCGTATAGGGACTCATGGACTCTCTAATGTAACCTTTATTCAAAAGTTCTTGCACTTGGTCCTGCAGCTTCTTGGTTTCTTCGGGGTTCATTCGGTATGCTGGTCTATTAGGCAGTACGGCTCCGAGTATGAGACCAATTTCGTGTTCAATGTCACGCAAGGGTGGTAGACCTTGGAGCAAGTCTTCTGGGAACATATCTTGGAACTGGTTAAGTAAAGTTTTAACGGCTTGAGGAATAACTCCTAGTTCCATAATTCTATCTCGAAAAAGTACCAAAATCAGGGGATCTCTTCTATGCACAGACGTCTCTATCTCTTTCTTAGTCATGAATAAAGTAGCCTTATCTTTGGCTTCCTTTCTTGCAGCATCATCTCTAGATATTTGTTCGGGGGTCATGGGAGCAAACTTAAAGGTCTTTCCTTTAAACTTAAGGGAATAATAGTTAGTGTAGCCGTTGTGGTTTACCTGTCGGTCAAACTGCCAAGGTCGGCATAGGAGTAAATGACTTACACTCATAGACACAACATCACAGAGGACCGTGTCCTTGTACTTCCCGAGGGCAAATTCAACTTTCACTTGCTTGGTAACCTTGACATCATCCCTATCATCTAGCCAACGTAACTTGTAGGGGTGGGGGTGAGTGTTGGTCTCTAGGCCTAACTTGGTTACTAACTCTGTGGAGGCTATGTTAGCACAACTGCCTCCGTCTATAATCAGGGAACATAACTTCTCCTTGATGAGACACCTGCTATGGAAGATGTTCTCGCGCTGACAGTCTTCTCCAGAATTCTTAGAGACAAGAACACGTCTTCTTACCATAAGCATGGGTCCTTCAGGGGCATGGAAAACTTCCTCTTGGGAGTCACTATCCTCTTCATCTTCTTTCATACCTTCTTGCTCGTCTTCGCTCGTAAACTCTCCAGTGTCCTCTTGGAGGATTATCACTCGTCTATTAGGACACTGAGCCATGAAATGACCCAAGCCATGACACTTAAAGCATTTAAGGTCTCGCGATCTAGGGGAATTGACACTCTCTACTAAGGTCTTGTTGCTTGATTCTTTGGGTGGCCAACTACGTGTAAACGGTTTCTTTCCCTCAGCTTTGGTGAAAGTTTTGTTTGGTTTTGGTTGCGGAGGGGTGATCTTAGGAGTAGTCTTGAGCAGAAATTTCTAGGTGAAACAAGCTTTTCTCTTCCTACTAAGTTGTCGCTGTACTTTCATAGCCATTTGTACCACCGCGTCAAGGGATTCTAGGGGATGCAGCTCAATAATGTCTCCTATATCTTGTTGCAATCCTTGAATAAATCTTGCAAGTACTTGCTCTTCAAGCTCATCCATATCGCCACGAATCCTAAGGGTCTCAAACTCAGTAAGGTATTCTTCAACAGATCGACCTCCTTGTCTCAGGTTTTGGATTTATAAGAATAGCTCTTGTCGGTATTGGCTAGGTATGAATCTTTTGGTCATGAGGGACTTCATCACTCTTCAAGTGGTGACAAGGTCGTCTCCTATCTTCTGTCTTTGGGATTTAATGTTGGCCCACCAAAGGGCCGCGTATCCAGTGAGCTCGACCGAAACTAGCTAGATTTTTACCTTATCTGAATATTCATAGTAATCAAAGACTTTCTCCACTTTATCTATCCAATCTAGGAAGGTGTTACCGTCGCACGCGCCATTGAATGATGGAACATGCAACTTAATGTTCCTAAGATCGTCTAAGTCCTTTCGACGGCTAGACCTGAAATTCTCTTCTTCGTCTAGGGTCCACTCATCATCATCATGATAGTCAAAGTCTTGGAACCTCCTTCTTGGGTTAGGTGGCCTCTCACTCATTGGGGAAAGATCCTGGTCAGGAAATCTCGTGGGAAGGTATTCAGCTCTCCTAGGGTTATCAGGTCGCATCCTAGGAAGGTCATCTCGAGAGGGCTCTCTAGAGTTAATCTTATTGAGGTTATCCATTATGAATTTCATACCAAGAGTTAAGTCTTTGAGTTGTTGGCTTAGATTACTAACTTCTCCATTAAGTTCATTTAGTTGTCCTTGAAGGCTGGACTCTCCCTCTTGATGGGTACGAGTCTCGGGTTGGGGAACGTCCTTACACCGGTTCGGTTCTTGAGTCATAGTATCGGGGTTTAATTCTCGGTTGAGTGCACTCCTAGTCTTCATGTGACTTCCTAATGTTATAGGGAAAGCATGTGTTGTTACGCTAGATTGACCCTAAGTGTTAGAAAGGAGGTAAAAATTTAGTGGATCCTGAATGCTTAAACTTGGAAAGGGAATTTGAGGGCTTAAATGGCCATTTTTTGGAACCGGGGGTGGTTGTCATAGGCAGAGCGTGTAACAGTGTCGTAGAGCTCTAAGAGAGCTTTGAATCGGTATCTTACGGGCGAAAATCTGACGTCCGTAGCAAAAGTTATAATCGTTTTAAGTTCAATGGGTCAAACCCACCAAAACAACTAGCAAACTAGGCATAAAATTTTACCAGGGTATTAACATATTCTGATAAACATGTTTTAACTTTAGTGTTTATATCACGCATCAACTCAGTTATCATTAAACCACACAGTAAGGATATAATAACATAATCACAGATTAGGCAAGTAAACAAAGTATTCTGCCAAAGTGTTAGCAAGCATGGAATGAGGCAGCAGACAACATAATCAGCACAAAAACAGTATTAAATCACCAGGTACAGAGCAGCAACAGAATGGTTGTTCCGAATAAGGTAATAACACTAGCTGCTACATAGCACACCCATATGCATAATAACATAAACGTACAATATCAGTGGTCCAGCAATAGACACCTACCACCTGCACCTCCCCTCTAACAGCAGCTAGGCTGTAGGGTGTTCTATCCTCATCTGCACCTACCCTCAAACAGCACCTAAGCTGTAGGGTGTTCTGTTCTCACCTGCACCTACCCTCAAATAGCAGTCAATCAGTTGAGTAAGACTTGTGCAGAAAACACAATACGATTTTTCAATTTTGAACATACGAATATGAACAGACGATTATGAACATACGATTATGAGCATACGATTATGAACATACGAACATGTACAGATCAACACATAAGTTTCCAGCTTTAAAGACTAAATGGTTTCAAGTTTCCGGTTTTAAATTTTGTCCAGTAATAACATATCTACGGTAGTGTTCAAGCTTATCCTTATATGTTAAACACAAAACTAATATAAACGGTTTCTGCCTTTTTCAAAACCAACGAACCAGAGAAGAATGAAAAGTTTGCAACAAACGAAATGTGCAAGAAGATTAATCGACGTGTTTGCAAACATTCAGGGGCTATCCATGGCTCTGATACCACATGACACGATTCCACCTCGAATGAGTCGTGTTTTACCCACAAACGAAACAGAAAAACAAAATTAAAGCAGAAAACCGAATGTTGTCCGATGAGTAACCTTTTAGGCTCTCGGCATAACGATCTTCCGAAGGAAGACGGCAGCAAACGGGACCGGTTTCTGGCCACTCTCTTCGTGTATCCTTCTCTGGAAAAGAGAGGGAAGACGAGTGAAACGATGGCTATTCAAGCAACCTCAGGCTTGAAAGCTCAAGGAGATGAACTCCTTCTCGGTTCTTGACCGAACCGAGCCTTACCGTTCACCAAGCTTCAACTACTTCGGCTGAACACAAAAGGGCTATTTCTCATATATTCAACAACCTTTACATATACCAATAACCATGTATTTATAGACCTAAGGTGGCTGAAGGTTAGAATGGGCTTGGGCTTCGAAATGGGCCACATGGTTGGCCATTCTTAGTCCACTTGCACACCAGATCACTCTTCAAGCTTTGGCCCATTTGGTGCATCGATGGGCTGCTAAAATCTGGCCCAATTGTCACTTCTAACCACCATCAAACGTAACATACATCTAATCCTACTGCCTAAGGATGCATGCAATTATAAAACATTACAGGAAGGCGAATGTTTGCCAATAAAAACATAAGGCGAATGTTTGTCGAATAAAATTCAATTACAAATTAATTCCGAGGGAGACAAATCCCTTCTTCATGTGCTTCCACCTTTAGCTCCCACGATAGCAAGTGCAAGGGATCCTTGTCATTTGTGCTCGGGTCCCATTCCAAATCTGCGAAGAGGCATTCGACACCTATAATTCTTGCAAAAGAATTGAAGTTGTTAGTTAACAAGTTGGATAAAGTTTGTGCCTTGGTTTGTGATCGAGTGACGGCCCTCTAGGGCACATCAAATCTATATTTGATTGTGATGTGGTTTACGGCTCGGCTATCGACGCAGATTCTCATGGTGCCGTCTTTCTTAGGAACTAATAATGAGGGAACTGCACAGGGGCTCATGGACTCTTTAATGTAGCCCTTATGCAATAATTCTTGCACCTGATCTTGCAGTTTTTTGGTCTCTTCAGGGTTCATTCGATAGGCTGGTCGATTAGGTAGGGCAGCTCCGGGTTGGAGATCAATTTGGTGTTCTATGCCACGTAGGGGTGACAATCATTTTGGTAAATCTTCATGAAACACGTCTTGGAACTGATGTAGTAGGGTTTTAACGGGGTGAGGTATGTCTCCTAACTCCATCACTCTATCCCCGGTATAGTATCAAAATCTTGGGATCCCTTCTAAGTACGGATGCTTCTAATTCAGCCTTAGTCATGAAGAGACTCGCTTTATTCTTTTCTTCTCTTTTAATAGCTTCATTCTTAGCTATCTGCTCAGGGGTCATAGATGCTAACTTAAAAGCTTTACCTTCAAATTTGAGGGAATAGTAGTTGGAATGTCCATCGTGGTTCGCTTTTCGGTCAAATTGCCAAGGTCGGCCTAAAAGCAAATGACTCGCACTCATAGGCACAACATCGCAAAGAACCGAGTCCTTGTACTTGCCTAAAGCAAACTCAACTATTACTTGTTTAGTAGCTTTAACATCGTCTCTATCATCTAACCATTTAAGCTTATAGGGGTGGGGGTGAGCACTAGTCTCTAACCCTAACTTAGTCACTAAGTCTTTGGAGGCCACGTTCGCACAACTTCCTCCATCAATAATGAGAGAACACAACTTATCCTTGATGAGGCATTTACTATGGAAGATGTTCTTACGCTGGCAATCCTCTCCTGAACTCTTGGTTATAAGAACTCATCTTCTCACCATAAGGAGAGGGCCATCAGGGGCATGAATAACTTCTTCTACCGAATCACTCTCGTCCTCATCCTCTCCTACTTCTTCTACTTCCTCTTCAAACTCATCTTCACTTACGAACTCACCGGTGTCTTCCTTAATGATTATGACACGACGGTTCGGGCATTGGGCCATGAAATGACCTACGCCGTGACACTTGTAGCACTTGAGGTCGTGAGCTCTCTATCCAGTGGGGTTATCTCTTATAGGCTTGACCTCTAATCCTTTAGGGTTTATTGGTTTACTAGTTGATTCTTTGGGAGGCCAAGGTCTTTGAAAAGGCTTTTTTCCAATCAGCCTTGGTCACTGGTTTGTTAGCCTCAAGTGGCTTAGGGGTGTATTTGGGGAGTTGGTTAATCTTAAATGATTGGGTGGCTTTCCTCTTCCTTTTGAGTTAGCGTTCGACTTTTAGGGCCATCTGAACTACTATGTCCATGGATTCTTTGGGGTGCAATTCTACGGCGTCAGCAATGTCATAATTCAAGCCATGGATAAACCTAGCTATGGTTTGCTCTTCCGGTTCTTCTAGTTCTCCTCGAATTTTGAGAGTCGTGAACTCGAACTCTGTAAGGTACTCCTCTACGGTTAGACTTTCGTGTTTGAGGTTATGTATTTGCATGATCAATTCTTGTTTGTAATGACTAGGGACAAATCTCTTCGTCATGATAGATCTCATCTTTCTCCAAGTATCAATAGAGTTAAATTCAGTCTGCGCTCTTTGTGTCCTTACATTAGACCACCAGAGTAAGGCATAGCCGGTAAACTCTACAGAAACCAACTGAATCTTGACTTTGTCGGAGTAGTTATAACAGTCAAAAATCCTCTCAACCTTCTCTAACCATTCTAAAAATGTTGTCCCGTCGCATGTTCCATTAAAGGGGGGTATTTGTATCTTAATGTTTCGGAGGCCATCATGGTCTCTATGTCGATCTCGTCTAAACTCATCATGATTCCTATGAATTGGTGGACGAAAGTTTTCTTCTTCATCCAAGGTCCACTCATCATCCTCATCGTAGTCATAGTTAGGGTGCCTATCCCTAAAATGCTCAATCTCAGCTTCATCATCTAAGGGCTCTTGGTCTCTAACTCATCTCCTAAGATTGTCATTTCGTCTCCTAGGTATAGTGTCTTAGGAAGAATCTCTACGGTGGGTAGAATGACGTCCACTCATAACTTGTTCAAATTTTAGGTTCATATCATGAAGTTGTTTACTTAGGGTTCCAACCATTCCACTTAAACCATTTAGTTGACCTTGCATACTTGACTCCCCCTCTTGATGGGTGTGAGTCTCATTTTGGAGAATGTCCTTGCCCCGGCTCGGTGGATTGGGTTCTGGGGTCATATTTGGGTTTGGGCCAATTTGAAATTCACTTCTTGTTTTCATGTTTAAGTCTTAAGAAAGGGAACTTCAATCATATTTGAACCTTAAGTCTTAAAGCATTAGGAATGGTAACCTAACTAAAGTAATTGACTTAATCTCCTTTTAAGTTTGTTTCTTTCTTTTGTTTTTTTTTGTTTTCTTTTTTTGTTTTCTTTTTTTTTTTTTTTGTATGAAACTTGTAAAGCAAAACAAATACTATGAGGAAAAAGGAAAGGAATTCATCACTTTTGGATCATGCAATTTAGATTAAATTGTCAAAGATAAAACATTGTTCACTAACTTCTCGGGTGTGCTGAAAGTTCATCAAAATATGCACTAGATTCAACCTCGGTTTGCTCCAAGAATTTTAACAACAATTGAACAACATAAAACATCAAATTAGGTTTAACATGCAGCCAAATTTTCGTGCCTTGGAACAACTTTCAGCCATGCACAAAGTGGTCCCAACTATCAACATCAAACTTGCCATTTTTTTGCACACAAAACTATTTTTTTGCAAAAGTATGTTTTCCTTTAACCAAAACAGCATCTATTTGAATTTTAAACCACAACAAACCGAAAAAGAGCACATGCTTCAGCTACCTAACATGTTAACTTAAGTCTAACGAGTTATAGCCTGACATGTCTTCACGTACTTTGCTACAGACTTTTTCATGCCAGGCTACCAATAATGTTGCTTAAGGTCTATATGCATTTTGGTGCTTCCGGGGTGAACAAAGAACCTTGAGGAGTGCGCTTTGGACAAAATGTCCTTACGAAGTTGACTATTGTTCAAAACGTACCACCTATTCCGAAACTTTAGGATTCCATCCCTTGAACAGCTAAATTCAGTTCTGTCGTTAGATGCTATGCTCGTCCTGAATTCGTTGCATTTCGGGTCATCCCATTGAGCTTCTTTAATTTCCTCCAGAATCGTCGGTTTCAAGGATAGGGCTGCTAATTCTACCGCCGCATCTGAGACTAGCTTCAAATCAAATCTTTAAAATTCCGCACTCAATTCCTTAGACATCTTGGCGTCCACTGCTGACACTGAGGTCGAAATTCGGGTCAATGCATCGGCCACTATATTGGCTTTGCCGCGGTGGTATTTGATCTCCAGGTCGTAGTCCTTCACAAACTCCAACCACCGTCTCTGCCTCATGTTCAGCTCCTTCTGAGTGAAGATATACTTCAAACTTTTGTGATCTGAGTATTCCTCACAATGTTGTCCATAAAGATAGTGCCTCCAGATCTTTAGCGCGAAAACAACCGCCGTTAACTCCAAATCATGGGTTGGATAATTCCGCTCATAGGGCTTTAATAGCCTCGAAGCATAAGCGATCACCCTTCCGTTTTGCATCAAGACACAACTCAATCCAATTCTGGAAGCATCACAGTAAATATTAAGCTTCTCGTCCATCACCGGAAGTGTCAATACTGGAGCTGTAGTCAATTTCTGCTTTAGCATTTGGAAACTGTGCTCACAGTCCTCCGTCCATATATATTTGATTTCTTTTCGCGTCAGACGAGTTAGGGGTGCTGCAATCTTTGAAAATCCTTCAATAAACTTCCTGTGGTAACCCGCTAACCCCAAAAAGCTTTGAATCTCCCTGACGCTCCTTGGCTGTGGCCATTCATTGATCGACTGTATGTTAGCCGGATCCACCGATATTCCTCCACCAGAAATCACATGTCCAAGGAAATGGACCTTATCCAGCCAGAATTTGCATTTGGAGAACTTCGCATACAGCCGATGCTGCTTCAAAGTTTCCAGAACCACCTTCAAATGCACCTTATGTTCTTCTTCGTTACGGGAGTAAACCAAGATATCGTCGATAAATACAAATGATGAACTTATCTATATAGTCTTGGAATACCCGATTCCTTAGGTCCATAAAAACGGTTGGGGAATTTGTCAGTCCGAACGACATCACCAAAAATTCATAGTGTCCATATCTAGTCTGAAAAGCTGTCTTCGGGATATCCTGCGATCTAACCTTTAGTTAATAATACCCCGATCTCAAGTCTATCTTCGAGAAAATCCGAGCTCCTTGGAGTTGATCAAATAAGTCATCTATCCTCGGTAGTGATACTTATTTTTTACAGTCAACTTATTCAACTCCCGGTAGTCAATACACATCTAGAGCAATCCGTCTTTCTTCTTCACAAATAGGACTGGTGCTCCCCATGGTGAGAAATTCGGGCGTATGAATCTTTTTTCCAATAGCACTTTCAATTGCTTCTTCAATTCCTGTAATTCCAAAGAAACCAACCTATACGGGTTCTTCGATATTGGCTCGGCACCAGGATATGTGCCAATCACAAATTCAACATTTCGGTCTGGGGGCAACCCAGGCAAGTCATCCAAAAACATCTCAGGGAATTCACGAACCACCTCAATGTCTTGTCGCTTTGTCCGTACATGAAACCGAATATCTAAAATTGTTGCAAGAAAACAGGAACACTCACCCATTATTAACCTCTGAGCCTTAATGGGTGCCATTACGGATAGTCTCCCCCTATTCTTCATAACTTGCAGCGAATGCTTCGCACCATCTGGGGGTTGAAAGTTAACAGTCCCAGATCTACAATCGATCGTTGCGTAGTGTCGAAATAGCCAATCCATGCCAAATATGACGTCATAGCCCGTTATCCCCACTACAATCAAATCGGCGGGCATACTCCTGGTCCCCACTGATATGACACTGTCGCACACCACTTGATCGGAGTGCATGCGCTCACCGGACGGTAACCTTACTTCATATGCACAACCAAAGGGTTTTGGCAACAAATTCACTTTCACCACAAAGGCCATTGCAACAAAAGAGTGTGACGCTCCTGAATCTATCAACGTAAATGCAGACACCGTATCAACTAGTACCGTTCCTGAAATAACGGCTGGTCGATCCTCGCTCTCGGGCTCTATCATAGCGAAGATCCTGGGCGTCATCTTAACTGGACCCTTCTTGGCCGTGGGGCAATCTTTGGATTATGTGGCCAATCTCGTTGCAGGTAAAACACCGATTGACCCTCAGTTTTGTGCAATTCCGGGAGATGTGACCAGCTTCGTTGCAATTATAACATCTACTTGCAAACTGCCCACACTTTCCCAGGTGGCTCTTCGAGCATTTAGGACACTGCGATTACTTACTCTGTATCTGGGCCTTCTTACCTCCCCTCGAATTGTACACTGCACCACCTAACCTCTTGATTCCCGAGGAAGATCCCCCCCTGCTTGTCTGTGACATGATCTCCTTAAAGAACCTCTTGGTTGCCTCTGCTAGCCTCACACACTTGGCCTCTGCTCCTTCCACTACCAGTGCCTTGGCCACAACTCGTGCATATGGCACACCCTCAGTTCCGAAAATGGTTACACCCCTATATATCTCCGGCTTCAATCCTTGCACAAACTGCAATACCTTTTCTTCTGCATTGCTCACCAATTGGCTTGCAAATCTGGACAACGATTCAAACTGCCTGACATACTCGGCTACTGGCCCAGTCTGCTTCAATTGTAGGAACTCCAATCTTTTTGCAGCTTAGACCGTCCGATTATAGTATTTGTCATAAAACATTTCTTTCAATCTTTTCCAGGTCAAGTCCCTAGCATCTACAGTGGCCTCTACCGTCTCCCACCAGCTCTGAGCATCATTTGAGAGGTGAAATGTTGCACATTTAACAATATTTCCTTCCTCTACGTCGGTATACTTGAACATGTTCTCGATGGTACGGATCCACCTTTCCACAATTGCAGGGTCTGTCAGCTGGCCCTCAAACATCGGACGCTTCAATCTTCTGAATCTCTCTCCACTAGAGCCCGCTCCATGGATTCCCTGTCCTTGATTCAACAGCATTCCCAATTGTTGGGACTGCCTGTCAACCAATTCGGTCAATCGTCTAATCGTAGCCAGATTGTCATAACCCACTGGCTCTACTGCCTCTCTCGAAGCTCTAGGTCGTCCCGGTCGTCTATCCATTTCAGCTAATTCATGTACGAGGTTAGCATAGTCTAGTCTTAGTCATAATTTAACTACAATAAACAACTACTTACAGTTGGTGGAGCATATTGCATGGCGGCCGGTAAATGTTGGTTAATCCTTTGAACGACATGACCATAATGGCTCTGATACCAACTCCTGTAACGCCCCAAAAAACCTACCCGTTTCCGGTTTGCTACTGCTTCGATGCCAAATTCTTATATTCGTATCGTGAAATTTGTGTAAATTTGAAACTTTTATTCCTCAATTTAAAACGACGTATCTTAAAATATTTTTGACAGGTTTGCAGCGGAAATTCGATTAAATTCCCTTTGGATAAAATTTTATTTTGTTATACATGAAACAGGGACTCCCGGTCGACACCTATAAGCAACGGTCGACATTTGAGTCGTTTCGGATTTTTCATCGGTTGACACCGGGAACACTGGTCGACACTTTGTTTCTCTCGGGTTTTTTCATCGGTCGACACTAGAAACATCGGTCGACGCTTCTATGCTCACCACAGGGAGGGGTCGACACCCGTTCCTACAGGTCGACACCTTAATTCTCCCTGCCCGCGCAGGTCGTCCCTTGCGGTCGACACCGCTTCCATTTTTACATGGACCAGTCTACACCTGTAACCAGGGGTCGACACCTGCTTCGGCTCTGCCTGTCACAGGTCATGCCTCGCGGTCGACACTCACCTTACATTTACACTGACCGGTCGACACCTCTCGACTTCGGTTGACACCTCACACTAGTGCCAGTAAAACTCAACACCAGTTCATGAAAACTCAAACGCACGCAAATATTTCCTCGATCAAAATTCACGAAGTAACACCTATGATTTGAAAACATACTTTGTTCAAGTAAATTTCAAAACAACAATATTCGATTTCAATTAACCACTCTACTCGTACCACGCCACCTAAAATCCTCAAAATCTATACATCACTATCCAACTCAGAACACATACCAAAAATTTCACCCTTAATCTGCCATGGTCGTGTCGCCTCAACATTTTCCTGCACCGACATGCGACATCTCCCACCAACACTGATCTAAGCGTTCCCATCACCTAGCAACTCACCCGAAAGCTCGTCGTCACCTACACCAAGGAACACAAAACGTAAGTCTAATGCTTAGCAAGTACGGAATATGAATTCGAAAAACCAATGCATAACTCAACTCCCTACATATGCAGTTTCTATACTCAACTCTGTTTTCTTTTTGTTTCATTATTTTTATCTTTCACTTTTCTGTGTGAGTCAGGCTGGCACTCATCCCCTCCACACTCGGGATGACCAATCCATAACCCACGGAGTGAGGCTAGAGGAACACATCATGTTTGCACATGGAACGACCTTACGTAACCTCCTCCCAACATCAATCGTTGAACCCTCTAGTGCTCTCAATAGCACGTTAACGATAAGGCATTTGTAAACTGTGTCACATTACGTACTTTCATCTATGGGAACCCCCTAGTGCTCTCTCAGTAGCACGTTAACGACGAGGCGTTCACCCATGCGTGGTAAGTCTTTTCTTATCTGGTTACGTTTCACATACACATTTTAAAACATGCTCAAAACTCGTATTTCATAATTCAAAACCATGATGCATGACAATCACGAATGCACGACTCAAATAACAAAACAAACAAGCAATCCTACCATTCCAAGGTGTAGGCCCGAAAGCAAATCACATACGTTCCACCACTTACCTGGCGTTCTCAAATTCTTTTCGTGCTTCGTAACCTGGTGCTCTAACTGGAATACCTATAAAATTGTAAATCCATCAATCTTAACTTATCAAATTCACAACTCCTTAACTTGAAAGTCCTAATTCATATCAAAACCGAAACTTTTCACTAAACCTGAAATCCCACACAATTTTCGTCCAACTTCAAAAATTCACAACTTCTTCAAAACTCATCCAAATTGGACGATATAAAATACCACTGGTTCCTGTGGACGTCTAGTTCCCTATGGCCTCATCCACTTCCCATTTGGATGTCCACCACTCAACCGCACGTGGCCGAACAGACACCGTCCCAAAATTCACGTAATCGTCAAATAAACCTCCCAATCTTCCTTACCAATTCTTGTAATCTACTCATATTTCTATTCCAAGCACCAATACACTTATGGAATTCAGCTCTACGCTCAATTTCTCACATTACCCTCTTAGGTTTTCACTAATTTCTCCTATACCTTTGCCAAATCCAGTTTTCGTCACCAATAACACTAACACATCAACTAACTACGTAAACCTTACGAGAACTTACTATGACTTCAGAAGATTCGTGGAAGAAACTCGATCATAGCGCAGAGGAAAGGGGGATGCCGGCTCGCTCGCGGAAGAGGAGAAGTGAGGGAGAGGGTTTGTTGGGAGAAGAACACCAGTTCTTTTCTTCTTATTATTCTTTCTTCTCTTTTTTTTTACAGTATTTTATTTCATAATTACTAAATTACCCTCCTGTAACACCACGAGAAACCCCGCGTTCTCGGTGCGCTACAGTGCATCTACACACTACACACACACACTAAC
>CM039520.1:14644678-14766115 GCA_022433055.1 Begonia peltatifolia | reverse complement strand
GGGGGGGGGGGGGGGGGAACCCAAGACTTGTTGGCTGTGGGGTTCGGGTTCTTGAGTTTGAAATCTCTGGTTTTGTTCAGATTAGCCTTAATTGGTGGGAATGTGGATGTTTGGTGAAGAAATTTGTGGGAATCGGGTTGAGGTCAAAATTTGGTTTGTTTTGGTATAAAGACAAGTTCTGTTTCTGGCCGTTTTGGCCTAGCTTTGGTTTTCCGTTTTAAATTCTGTTTTTGTGAGTTAAATTAGGTTGTTAGAGGAACGTCTGGGCTCTAGAATTGTTCGATTCTGATATCTGACGCAAAAGTTATGCGTGTCGGAAGTTTATGTCGGATTTTGGACCGAGTTAAATTATTGGGCTTTTTCATAGAATTGTGACGCGTGGTATTAGCATTGCTGTTTTTAATGTGTAAAGCTAGTTTTGAGTAAGTTTTGGTTGAAGGAAACGAAAATGTGAAATTTGAATAAAAAAGGCAAATTTGGTTTTTGGTGTTTTTCACCTAGCTGCGGCTTACCGTTTTAAAATACGTCTTATTATGTTAAACTACGTTCCTAAGGGAACGTTTAACCACTTGAATTGTTCGATTTCTGATAACGGACGCAAAAGTTATGAGCGTCCAAAGTTTATGCTAGTTTTCGGTCGAATCGAATTAGAGACTCGTTTTGGTGGAAATTTCATGGGTTTAGTTAAGTAATGTTATTTTTAGCATATTTAGTGAATATTGAAGCGAAGATTGATGAGTGATTATTTATGTTTTAGGTTGAGACATTTTTGGCGAAGCTGTGCGTCGAGTGAGCTTAGGACGCCAGGTAAGTAATGCATGCATGTGTTTTGCCCAAGTGAACCTACACCGAAGAACTTTAGGATTTATGTTATTGATTGTGGTGTGTGTATGTGTTGTTTGACATGTATCATTTTTTTAAAAAGGGGAACGAAAATGGTTTTGAACATATTTTCAGTAAGTGGTGAGACGCGTGGTGGTGGTACCTCAGATTCTGCTAGTGTGGGGGCCGGTGCGTAACCAACCGCGGATTTCGCTCGAGGAGTGGGTCGGCTGGGCCATCACACGGCGTGTATGTGTCGACGGTAAGGCTGATGGACAGTGGTACCGCGGATCCTGTTAGTGTGTGGGCTGGTGCAACACCAGTCGCGGATTCCACTTGAGGAGTGGGCCGGCTGGGCTGTCGCAAAATGTGTGTGTGGCAACTGTGGCGCCGTTGCTGGGGAGGCTGGGACGGGGGCAACGTGTCAGGGTGTAGTGTGGCGTGAGGTATACCCTTACCCTGACGTGGTTGCTGTGTGTTGATGCGTGTGTGTAGCTTGTGGGCCTAGTTGCTAGGGAGTCCGGGACGGTGGCGACGTGTCAGGGTGTGGGGTGGCGCTAGGTTAATTCTCACCCTAGTGCGGCTGCACTACGCGTCACAGATGTGACAACATGAGTGTGAGTGTAGAGACAGCATGTGATAGGATTGCATTGTCGGCTTTTACTTTCATATTGTATTACTTACTGAGCGTTAGACTTATGATGTGTGCTCTATGGTGTAAGTGCTGACGATATTGCTGGTGAGCCTCGAGTGCCTAGTCCTGAAGCATAGGACAGTTGGCGGCGTGCGACCGAGACACCAGACGACGGATTTGTTAGGGCGACCGGACCCGTGGAGATGGTAGGTGGTGGCTTGACTATTGTGGGTATTTTCTTTTGCTGTGTCGATATATAGTTGATTTGAGGAGTTGTATAGGTGTTAGTAGTATAGGGGTTTACGGAGTGCTTGTGATTTTGGTGATGTACGCGTACACTTTACATATAGGAGCTTGGTAATGCTCTGTATTGTGAATTCTCTTCATTTGTAGTTGATGGATTTGTTGTCCTTAAACTTCGATTTGGTTATGGAGCTTTTCTCTGGATGGTTGATAGATAGGCATTTCTAGTTTTATGGTGAAATGTGTGCAGGGTTTAAATTTTTGGGATAGCCAGTTTTTAGACGTTACTCAGCCGAAATTTCGGGAGAAAGATTGGGACTTGAGAGGATATGGAATAGGTTACGATGTGTACAGTGAGGTACTAGAGGAGTGTGGATGGGCGCGGAAGTGCGGCGTGATTGTAGGTGCGCGGGACACGCGGCTCTGCTGGTGCGCACGGGTTGTGCGGCGTCGGGTGAGGGCGTGCGTGCGGACGTGCTGTACGGAGGTAGGGTGCGTAGGGCACGTGGCGCTGGGAGAGTGCGCGTGACGCGGTGATGTTGAGTTAGTTTGTGCGGCACCGAGAGGGTGCGCACGAGGCGCCGAAGTGGGGACGGGGGCGCACGGCACCGAGTTTGTGTAGTTCGAGGTGTGTGTTGGACTTCTTCCTAGAATTTTAGGTTTTGTTGTCTTATTCCTAACGCTACTTTAAATTATCTTTTCCGCTGCGTATTTTATATTGAGGATTTCGTGTTCCGTCTTTGGGGCGCGAGTTGTTTTCGAATCGAGTCGAAAAATATTTATACTCACAAATGTCCTTTTGAATATGATTTGAAAAATTAAAGTGGTAATAAATTAAGTAAGTTCGCGTCAAGTTTCTTTATGTCATGATGTGTAGATGTAGTGAGCGCACCGGGAACTTGTGGGTTCTCGGGGCGTTACACCGTGTAATCTTTCCTAAATTAAATTAGAATGGAAGTAATTCGCTTTAAATGCGAGGCGCATATTATTGGAATTTGGATGCCGAGAATTTGGGGGACGTAAGGAAAAAAAAGAGGGAATTAAAATGTACGAGTTTTAAGCAGAAAACAAATCAAATAACGAAAATTATCAAAGAAGCAACGATTGTGCTTGTAACCAAACACTCCCATTTTCTCTCTCTCCCTCTCTCTTGTGAAAACCCTCTTCCTTTATTCCTTCTTCCTCATTTCCACCGGCACCTACTAGATCTTTCTCTCCCTCCATTCAGTTCTCTTTTCACGCAGGCGATTCTCCCTTTTAGCTTCTGTGAGGTATGAAGACTTATGGATTCTAGGGTTAAATGTTGATGAAGCACTAGCTGTTGATAAAATTTTTGGATGAACTTTGAATCCAAACAATGGATTTCCATGAATGTAAACTTCCATTTCTTAATTTCTTGCTCTTTAAATGTTAATTGATTTACAATGGTTGAGTTTTGGAGGGATTGGTAGGTAGATATCATAAATGCTCAAAATAGCATTTTCTGAATATTTGGATTCTGAATTTTTTGGGCTTAATTGGTGAATCTTAGTGGACAAATGATTATGGTAGGTTAAAATAGACTCCTTAAGTGAACATTTGGCTTTTGAATCATTGGGATTGGTTAAAGATAGCTCAAGTTATGGATATGTGAAGTTTAGCCAATTTAAGGTTGAACTTTTGTTTGTTGATGGATTATGTGAAAGTGAAGTGAATGATATGGTTGTTTGATTGGTTAACGCATTTGTGAGGTGATTAATGTTCATTACAGTCGTGTTAGGTTTGAAATCACCAAGGGAAAGGTGATCAAGGTTATGCACGAATTAGCCCAGGACCGAGGTAAGTTTATACTGCATATGTTTGGCCCTCAAGGCCAACATCACAAAGGTACTAGGTTGGTAGATGTTAATGGGACATATGCACGGGTAGTCAAGTTTAGTTTTACTGCTTTATGTTGAGGATCCGTTTAAGTATGTTTTATGTTATGTTATACGTCATGTATGTCCATGCATCATGTTTTCAAGAAACCATGTAAAAGTTTTATGCATGTATTTTAAGCAAGGAAGATAAGTAATATCATGTTATGTAATGTACCGGTTAAGTAGTGGGATGAGGTTGGCATATGTTACCATCCACCATTTTTTTTCTGAATCCTTACTGCCAGGTGGACCAGAAGACGGTTAAAACTCCGCAGATCCTAGGGTTAACCTGAGGCGGAGGGACATATGTTATGTTTACCACGCCTACCCCTTGACGCGCCCACTTAACCACCATGTCAATTGAACCATAAGTAATGAAATGAAAGTACATGTTTTCAAGAAAAGTATGCATGCATGAACATTTACTGCATTTCTATATTCTTACTGAGCTCTGGACTCATTAGTTTAAACTTTTATGATGTAGGGTAAGAATTAACAGGTGAGGACTTCGATCCTCAAGTCAATAAGTAGCGCGGTTGGTAGATTGAACTCATGAAGACGTGTTTGCGGCAGTTAGCCAACCATTTTGACCTGTGGGTGATATTTTAAAGGTTTTTTGTTAGGTTTTAAAATCTATGAATATGACGTATAGTTAGGAATTCTATTTGTTTTAAAAACTACTGGAAATTGTTGGGTTTCATTTTACCTGAATAGATATCATTAGGTAATGGCATAGGCAAATGTATGCGTTAGTAGGTAGGGAAAAGTTGAAGGAGACCGGTTGGAGTTGCTCTTTGGTGTTAAGTGTTATTAGGGGTGAATTAGAGAGGAGAAGAGATAGTAAAGTCTGGTAATAACAGCATTCTTCCTGAAACTGTTGACCTAATTGTACAAGGGTCAACCGGCTAGTGTAAATGTATGTTTCAAAACGTTTAGAGTGAACTTAGGTGTCGACCTACATGTGTAGGTGTCGACCAAACTCCGCAAGTGTCGACCGCGATGGTCGACCTACTCAGACAGAAAGAAATCAAGTGTCGACCTGTGCCCACAAGTGTCGACCGCTTAGTAGAAAATGTCACCAGAGTGTCGACCTACATGCTTGGGGGTCGACCAAACTTTAAAAGTGTCGACCACAATGGTTGACCTACTCAGACATAAAGGAATCAGGTGTCAACCTGTGTCCACAAGTGTCGACCGCTTAGTAGAAAATGTCACCAGAGTATCGACCTACTCAGACAGAGAGGAATCAAGTGTCGACCAGTACATGTAGTTGTCGACCGGTCTATTCAAAAGTATTTAAGGTGTCGATCGGAAGTTTGCTTAACTATTTTAAAAACTAAAATTGATTAGTATCTCGTATAATGAGTTTTTCACGAACGAATTGTCTTCCGTTGTCAAGTTTTACATTCACGGTAATGTCATATTAAGGGAATGAATGAATTTTAAGGAAAGTTTTTTTTACAAAATTTTATGAGAAAGTTAAGTTAGTAACGATCGAGAAACGGGTCGTTACACTATCGGCATGCTCTCATTGAATAGTGATTGAATTGACTGGTGTTTGGTTATTCTGCAGTTGCTTGGTAAGTGATGTAATTTGAATGATCAATGCCTTTACTACGTCCATCTCAGGAGCGCTCGGTTGCTTTCTCAGAATCTGCCGCTCAATTGGACATTGGTTGTTATTCAGTGCTAACTCTTCTAATACAGTAAATGCTTCATACTTTGGTCTATTGGAGAATTGAACCACTAGCGGCTGCATTGACCAGAGTCTTTGTGGAGGCTAATAAACCAATGAAAAATGTTTGGATTTGCATCCAACGTGGCAAACCATGTTGAGGGTATTTTTATAATAATTTCTTAAAACGTGCCCGTGACTCATACAACATTTCACTGTCGAATTGATTATAGTTAACTATGTTGTTACGGTATTTTGCAGTTTTCTCAAAGGGGAAAAATTTAGATAAATTGTTTTTGCATAATTTAGCCCATGTTGTGATTTAATTAGCAAGTAAGGAATTCAACCAACGTTTTGCTCTATCCCTTAATGAGAATAAAAATAAACGTAACTTTATAGCATCGTCTGAAATATTATGAAACTTAAAAGTGTCACATACTTCTATAAAGTTGGCAGTGTGATCGTTCGGATCCTCAGAGGGCATACTGATAAATTGTGATTGCTGAATCATATGTATGGTTTCCGTTTAATCTCAAAGTTGTTGCCCATAATTACCATCTTACGAATGGCAGAGTGGACACCGACTACAAATGGCATCACATAATCTAATAATATCCGTGTCTCAATTCCCTTGTTTCCTTTCGATTTCTACGACAGATAAGTTCAATTTCTAGATCGATTCGAAGTAGGTTGTTTGTATCGCATTTTCCTATCACTAAAGAAAATAATAAATAAATAAAATAAAAATAAAAATAAATAAATAAATAAAAAATAAAATAAACAAGTTAAATAATTGAATTCAAATATAACTTATAATTATTTAATTTAATAATAGCAAACAAATAGTTCCTGGCAACGGCGCCAAAAAATTGTTGCGAAAAATACTACAAACGCAAATGAACGTGTCGCAAAAGTAATAAACTACGTAAGTACAGATCGATCCCACGAGAACTAGTTTTGCAAGTTATTAAACAAAATTAATTACAATTTAATTTGAATAATAAGAGTTTAATTTTTAATTTAAAATAAAGCAACAAAAAAATTTAATTAAATAACTGAAAATGAAATTAATTTATAGAAGATAATATGCAAGAAACCTAAGGTTTGCGAGTTCACATAAATTAATCATGTTTACTATTCCTAATTCAATTCATTAATTTCTAGTTCTATGTCTTGATGACAATTTCACGAATATATTTATCAGTCTCTCTCGAGTACTGACGAACTTATTTAAATTAACAGGTTTTTACCACATAATCTCAAACTCTAAAATCTAACGAAATACTTTACAAATAAGACCACATGAACTCATTAATTATCCTTAGTCTAACATCCTTTTCATGGTAAACTAACCAATGTACGATTATTTATTTCCTCTCGGTCTCAAAATAACCCTATAAACATGCTATTATTGATCAGACAATCGTAAGTATTAAGAACATAATAAATTACTCAACACATTATCGGAATAGAAAATTAAGAAACTAAATGAAAAGAAAAACTAAACGATCATAATCCGGCTACATCGTAGCCCTAGAAAATAAAATTAGTTCATGCTAGAGTAAAGAAAGACAACAAGAATAATAAAGATAATCATAATTTAGAAGAGAAATGTAATGCCCAAAATTTTTCGTTAAATAATTTTCGAGTTTCGTAATTGTAAACGACAAAGTTCTAGTAAGAATTAAGGACGAAAAATTTAACCGGTTAGGTAGAAGATTATTTCGAGACTAATGGAGAAGAGAAAATTCTAAGAACCTGACCGGAATCAGACCGCATAACAGTTTGATTAAACTGATTAGAGTTAATGGCGAAATAGTAATTAAGAGTTTATTTTAAAAAAATAAAAATAAAAATATATATAAAAAAAAAAAAGTAAACAGAGGGGAGGAACGAAATCTCTCCCTCCCCCCGGCTCTTCTTCCTTTCCCCCACCGAAGAGGGAACCCTCCTGGTGATTTCCTTTCAGCGACGTCCAGTGGCTACGTTTTCTCCTCCGTTTCCTCGAATATATGGTAAGCTTAGTTAGTTTTGAGTTGATAATTAGTCCTTTTGAGTAGTAAAACTAAGTTTAGAGAGAGTATTTGTTAGTTTTAGTAAAATTCTAGGTGGGAGGTATGAAATTTCAGGATTTAGTCGAGTGTTAGTCATGTATTGGTGTTTAAGTTGGAAGAAAGAGTGGATGATAGGTTTTATGGAAAGTATTGAGCGTTGGATAGCCGAATGCTCGAATTGTGGAGCGGTCTATGTCCAGCCACATTCGTCCAAACTATAGGTGTTGGATTAAGGGTTTGTTTATATCATTAGAAATTAGACGTCCTCAGAAGCCCGTATCACTTTGAATTGTCAAATTCGAACGAGTATTGGAGAAGTTATGAATTTCCGAAGTTGGTCAGAAATTTAGTTGGATTTCGGGTTTAGTAGAGAGTTTTTGTTTTGTACAAGTTATGACTTTCAATCTAGGAATTTATGGATTGAACAAGGTAGAATTGATAAATGTGTGATTTTATAGGTATTCCCAGTTAGCGTATGAAGTTACGAAGTGCGAGAAATTTCTAGGACGCCAGGTAAGTTATGGATTGTTCGTGATTTGCCTTTGGGCCTACGCCATGGAACGGTAGGATTGCTTGTTTGTTTTGACTGTTTGTTTTGTTGATTGGTCACTTGATTACGCATATGTGTTGACATGCATCATAGTTTTGAATTACAAAAGAACCAGTTTTGAGCATGTTTTGAATTGTGTGTATGAAATGTAATCAGATAATAAAAGATACCACCTATGGGAACGCCTCGTCGTTAACGTGCTAGTGAGAAAGCACTAGAGGGTTCTATGATCGATTTTGGGAGGAGATTTTGTATGGCCGTCCCGTGCGTGAACACGATGTGTGCCTCTAATCTCGCTCCGTGGGTCATGGTTTGGCCATTCTGAGTGTAATAGGATGGGTGCCTACTTGACTCACACGTGACATTGGAAGATGATAATAATGAAAACGAAACGAAAACGAAACAGAGCGCAGAAACTGCATGTGTTAGGGTCTAGTTGTGTATAGATTGTCAGTTCATATTCCATACTTGCTAACCATTAGGCTTATGTTTTGTGTTCCATGGTGTAGGTGACGGCGAACTCTCCGGTGAGTTGTTTGAGCACGGGCATGACTAGGATGGCGGTTGGTGACGTATGCTGTATGCCAGTGTAAGTAGCTTATTGGGGCGACATGACCATGGTGTGATAGATTGCGGGATTTTGTAAGCATTTTTATGTTGAACACCCGTGTATAGTTATGGATTGGTATTTTGATGTATAGAAAGTATTTTTAAATCATACGAGCCATTTTGACGAATGATTAAGATTTTTTTAAAACAGAGTTATGGGGAGGAAGTGTCGACCGATAGGCTTAGTGGTCGACCAGACCCTGCAAGTGTCGACCGCGAGGTTCGACCTGCGCAGGTAGAGCCGAAGTAAGTGTCGACCTATGGTTGTAGGTGTCGACCGGTAGTGTAAAGATGGTAGCGGTGTCGACCGCGAGGGTCGCCCTGCGCGGGCAGAGAGGTTCAAGGTGTTGGCTTGTGAAAGCAGGTATCGACCGCTCTCTCAGATAAGCATGGAAGTGTCGACCAGTGTTTTTATTGTCGACCGACGAAAAGATCTGCGAGAAACGTAGTGTCGACCGGCATTTGCCAGCATCGACCGATGAAAAACCCGAGATGACCCAAGTGTCGACCGATATTTACAGGTGTCGACCGGTGTCTCTGTTTTATCTTTTTTAAAAAAAATGAAGTTTCGTTTAAACTAATTTTAATCGAGTTTTCCGCTGCAGTGCTGTTTAAAATATTTTCAAAAATGTCGTTTTAAGTCGAGAATCAAAAGTTTTAAATTTTACGCAAATTCTTACGATACGAGCCAATTAGTGAGTAAGTAGCAAACCGGGTCCAAGGTGCACCGAGAGCGCTACAGGTTGGAATCAGAGCCAAATGGTCAAGTCGTTCAAAGAATTACCCAACACTGTTGGCCACCATGCAACGTGCTCTACCAACTGTAATTATTCTTTATCTTTACTTAGATTGTGACTAAGATTAGATTACGCTAACCTTGTACAAGAATTAGCCAAGATGTATAGACGACTAGTATGACCTAGAGTTCTGAGAGAGGCAGTAGAGTCAGATAATGATGACAACTTGGCTACGATCAGACGACTGACCGAGTTGGTTGACAGACAGTCCCAACAATTGGGAATTGACGTGCCCCATAGGCCCGTCACACGATCTCAAGTCCAAGCACACACTTTAATTAACCTACATTCTCACACATTTGATTCTTGTGCAGGTTATGATTCAATGGAGCCGGAAGTTGCAAGCTTAAGGTGGGACGTGGAGGCTCAAGACATGGAGCAACCGAGACACATCCTTGCATGGGAAGCCACCCTTGAAGATCATGAAGCTCTTAAGGGAATTTGTCTTCCCGAGCTAACTTTTATATAATGTTTTATTTTGAACTTATTGGGCAAACATTGACCTTCTTGTTTAACTTATTATTATGTGCATGCATTAGGCATTTAGGATTAGATTGAATGGTTAGGATAGATGATGGAAAAGGTTTCGAGATTGGCTTAACTTGAATAAGTAATCGGGCATGCAAGACATGCCACTCTCGACCGCAAGCGCGCCAAGGAGGAAGTGTCGCAAGTGGTGGCCAACTTTACCCGATTTGGCTACACCATTGGGCTGCCATTTGAGATGCTTGTCCCCTTTACCTTTTGTGGAAGAAACATGGATCCATGACATGGCATTCAGCAAGCCATTGATCAACCTCTTGGCTGCCACCATCTCGGCCGCACACTACAATATTTTGGAGCAGGTTACAAGCTTCTTTGCACCAAGTTTTGAAGACCAAAGCACAGCCATAAAACCCTCCATCCTAGGCCTATATAAGCATAGCATTGGTGTGTGTATTTTGGTTGGTCAAGTTAATGAGCATCGGCATATTTTCTAAGAGGAAACCGAGGGATTTTTCCACCACCTTTCCAAGGTAAGTGCTCGGTTCCATGAACCGATTAGGAGTAGCCTCCTAGCTTGGCAGGTCAAGGTTGTTGCTCGAGCTTGTATTCCACTTTTCTCTCCTCCCTTTCAAGGGAAGGAAACAAGAAGGAAGTGGCCAAAACCGGTTCCCCAAGTTGAGAACCTTTTCCATGGAAAGGTTGTGATTGCCGAGAACATAACATTGTCTCTTCGGCCGACTTGCGGGTTTGCTTGCACAAGTTTGTCATTTCTAATCAACCTGGACCACGACCACCACCATCATACACCTCACTCACTCCACTAATCTCACACCAAATTTCATTTCATTTCAAGCACATTTGGTTGTTCATTTTATTGTTTTTCTCAAGGGTTTCTCGGCTTGGCCAAGATCCGAGGGCCTAACCGATCATTTCATGCATTCTAGTGATCGAGCAGGGGCTTGGCTGTAACATTTGGTATCAGAGCATAGGAGGGCCCCGTGGAGTGCTAGAAATCAAGTTAGTTTGGTTTTCCAAACTCATTTGGATGGCTGCACCTTAGGACCTAAAACCGGGTTTCATTGCTCACCTATTCGGGTTATTGATGTGCTTGCGGTTTCTTTGTTTTATTTCCGATTTCTTTTGAGCTAAAAGCATCTCCAGCATGTTTCTTGAGTTGTTAGACATCTAAGCATGAAGAAATATCAGCCCTTAGACTCCATTTTCGTGGCTGCAATTTCCTTCCCCTTTTGGTTAAACAAATGCTAACCACTTTAGTACTTGTTGTCTTCTTTGCTATTTCGGGTGCAACACTTTTTCTTGCTGTGTTTTAATATTTCCAACACCTTACATGTCTTGTTAAGTTCTTAAGCATGCATGTTTAACTTTAAAATCATATGATTAGCTTGATGGTTGCATTGGTTTAAAATGTTTAATGCACTTTGTTAGAAAACCGCATGTTTCAAGTTTAGCTTTTCTTTGACAACCGGTTTGTGTGCACTAATAACCGAAACTTGCAGCTTGATTTAAATGAACATTTTTATGCTTATTGCTGCTTATATCCTCTGCTAAGAATGAATGTTAGGCTTGTCAAATGTTACATGTGATTCGGTTAAAGTTTGCCTAAAATCTGAGACACAATAGCATGAACTTTCTATTTTTGACATTGCCGAGAATAGTATGCTATATCTTGTTGTTGTGATCTGTTTCTTTTTTTTTGCACAAGACTGAGCCTATGACTTTTTAAACTTAAGTTAACATGTTATGTAGCTGAAGCATGTACCTTTTTTCGGTTTGTTGTGGTTTAAAAATTCAAATAGATGCTGTTTTGGTTAAAGAAAAACATACTTTTGCAAAAAACGTTTTGTGTGCACAAAAATGGCAAGTTTGATGTTGATAGTTGGGACCACTTTGTGCATGGCTGAGGTTGTTCCAAGGCACGAAATTTGGCTGCATGTTAAACCTAATTTGATGCTTTATTATTGCACCATTGTTGTTACAATCCGTGAAGCAAACCAAGGATAAAACTAGTGTCTCATTTTTTTTTTTTGTGATTTGTCACACATCTGACAGTAGCTAGCATTATTTTATCCTTAAAAAATTAATCTAAATTGCATGATTTCCTTTCCTTTTTGCTTATAGTATTTGTCATGCTTTACTAGTTTTTCATACAAAAAAAAAAAAACACTAAATAACAAAACAAAACAAAACAAACGTTAGAAACAAACCTAAAAGGAGAATAGATCAATTACCCTAGTTAGGTTACCGTTCCTAATGCTTTAAGACCTAAGGTTCAAATATGATTGAAGTTCCCTTTCCTAAGACTTAAACATGAAAACAAGAAGTGGAATCCAAATTGGCCCTAACTCAAATATGACCCAGAACCCAATCCACCGAGCCGGGGCAAGGACATTCTCCAAAAGGAGACTCACACCCAACAAGAGGGAGAGTCAAATATGCAAGGTCAACTAAACGGTTTAAGTGGAATGGTTGGAACCCTAAGTAAACAACTTCATGATATGAACCTAAAATTTGAACAAGTTATGAGTGGACGTCATCCTACCCACCGTAGAGATTCCTCCCATGACACTATACCTAAGAGACGACATGACAATCTTAGGAGACAAGTTAGAGACCAAGATCCCTTAGATGATGAAGTTGAGATTGAACATTCTAGGGATAGACACCCTAACTATGATTATGATGAGGATGATGAGTGGACTTTGGATGAAGAAAAAAACTTTCGCCCACCAATTCGTAGGAATCATGATGAGTTTAGACAAGACCGACATAGGGACCGTGACGACCTCAGAAACATTAAGATCCAGATCCCCTCCTTTAATGGAACATGCGACGGGACAACTTTTCTAGAATGGTTAGAGAAGGTTGAGAGAATTTTTGATTGTTATAACTACTCCGACAAAATCAAGATTCAGTTGGTTTCTGTAGAGTTTACCGGCAATGCCTTACTCTGGTGGTCTAATGTAAGGACACAAAGAGCGCGGACCGGATTTCACTCTATTGATACTTGGAGAAAGATGAAATCTATCATGACGAAGAGATTTGTCCCTAGTCATTACAAACAAGAATTGATTATGCAAATACATAACCTCAAACAAGGAAGTCTAACCGTAGGAGAGTACCTTACAGAGTTCAAGACTCTCAAAATTCGAGGAGAACTGGAAGAACCCGAAGAACAAACCATAGCTAGGTTTATCCATGGCTTGAATTATGACATTGCTGACACCGTAGAATTGCATCCCATAGACTCTATGGACATAGTAGTTCAAATGGCCCTGAAAGTCGAACGCCAACTCAAAAGGAAAAGGAAAGCCACCTAATCATTTAAGATTAACCAACTCCCCAAGTACACCCCTAAGCCACCTGTGGCTAACAAACCCGTGACCAAGGCTGATTGGAAAAAGCCTTTTCAAAGACATTGGCCTCCAAAAGAATCAACTAGTAAACCAATAAACCCTAAAGGACCAGAGGCCAAGCCTACAAGAGACAACCCCATTGGACAAAGAGCACGCGACCTCAAGTGTTACAAGTGTCATGGCGTAGGTCATTTTATGGCCCAATGCCCGAACCGTCGTGTCATGATCATTAAGGAAGACACCGGTGAGTTTGTAAGTGAAGATGAGTGGGAAGAGGAAGTAGAAGAAGTAGGACAGGATGAGGACGAGAGTGATTCGGTAGAAGAAGTTATTCATGCCCCCGATGGCCCATTACTTATGGTGAGAAGACGAGTTCTTATAACCAAGAGTTCTGGAGAGGATTGCCAGCGTGAGAACAACTTCCATAGTAAATGCCTCATCAAGGATAAGTTGTGTTCTCTCATTGTTGATGGAGGAAGTTGTGCGAACGTAGCCTCCAAAGACTTAGTGACGAAGTTAGGGTTAGAGACTAGTGATCACCCCCACCCCTATAAGCTTAAATGGTTAGATGATAGAGACGATGTTAAAGTTACTAAGCAAGTAAGAGTTGCTTTAGGTAAGTACAAGGACTCGGTTCTTTGCGATGTTGTGCCTATGAGTGCGAGTCATTTGCTTTTAGGCCGACCGTTGCAATTTGACCGAAAAGTGAACCACGATGGACATTCCAACTATTATTCCCTCAAATTCGAAGGTAAAGCTTTTAAGTTAGCATCTATGACCCCTGAGCAGATAGCTAAGGATGAAGCTATTAAAAGAGAAGAAAAGAACAATGCAAATCTTTTCATGACTAAGGCTGAAGTAGAAGCATCCGTACTTAGAAGGGATCCCATGATTCAGATATTATACCGAGATAGAGTGATGGAGTTAGGAGACATACCTCACCCCGTTAAAACCCTACTACACCAGTTGCAAGACGTGTTTCCCAAAGATTTACCTAAAGGATTGCCACCCCTACGTGGCATAGAACACCAAATTGATCTCCAACCTGGAGCTACCCTACTTAATCGACCAGCCTATCGAATGAACCCTGAAGAGACCAAAAAACTGCAAGAACAGGTGCAAGAATTATTGGATAAGGGCTACATAAGAGAGTCCATGAGCCCCTATGCAGTTCCCTCACTATTAGTCCCTAAGAAAGACGGCACCATGAGGATGTGTGTCGATAGCCGAGCCGTAAACCACATCACAGTCAAATATAGATTTCCCATCCCTAGGCTCGAGGACATGTTAGATGAGCTCAGTGGAGCCTCAATCTTTTCCAAAGTGGACCTTAAGAGTTGTTATCATCAGATACGCATGAAGGAAGGAGGTGAGTGGAAGACAGCATTTAAAACCAAGCATGGCTTGTTTGAATGGTTGGTCATGCCCTTCAGGCTTTCTAACGCCCCAAGTACGTTCATGCGACTCATGCACCATGTACTCAAAGAATACCTTGGTAAGTTCATTGTTGTCTACTTTGACGACATACTAGTGTATAGCACGGACCTCCCACAACACCTTCACCACCTTAGTACCCTTTTCCATACCCTTAGGAAAGCCAAATTATTTGGGAACCTTAGCAAGTGCTCCTTTGCCCAGGACAAGGTTTATTTCTTAGGCTTTATAATCTCCAAAAATGGTATGGAAGCCGACGAGGATAAAATCAAAGCCATTAAGGACTGCTCACACCCAATTCTATATCGGAAGTGCGAAGTTTCCATGGGCTAGCCTCCTGTTACAGAAGATTTATCCAGAATTTTAGCTCAATAGCTGCACCCCTTATAGATTGCACTAAGAAAGGGAAAGAGTTTACTTGGACCCCGAATTGCCAAAGAAGTTTTGAGTTAATTAAGGAGAAGTTATGTCATTCCCTCGTACTTGCTCTTCCTGATTTCACAAGGTATTCGAAGTCAAAAGTGATGCGTCAGGAGTTGGAATAGGAGTAGTACTTATGCAAGACCAACGACCCATCGCATATTTCAGTGAAAAGATGAAAGGAGCCGTGCTCAATTATTCTACGTATGATAAAGAGTTTTACGCAGTTATACGAGCATTAGAGCACTGGCAACATTATCTCCTATCAAGGGAATTCGTTATCAACACTGATCATCAAGCATTACGGCACATTAAGAGCCAACATAAATTGAACAAAAGGCATGCAAAATGGGTAGAATTTTTAGAGAGGTTTCCCTATACCCTTAAGTATCTCAAGGGATAAAATAATGTAGTAGCAGACGCCCTATCTAGGAAGCGCATCATTTTCACCGAGCTAGTAGTAAGATTTTTTGGATTCGAATGGATTAAGGATAGCTACGCCTCTGACCCCGACTTTGGACCTCATTACGCCCGATGCCTAGACAAGGTTGAAGGAGATTATTGCCTCATGGATGGTTATTTGGTCAAAACAGGCAAATTGTGCATCCTTCAAGGAAGCCTGCGGCGGTGCCTTGTGAAAAAAGCTCATTGTGGGGGCTTAGCCAATCATTTCGGGGAAAAGAAGACCCTCGATATGTTAAAGGAACATTTCTTTTGGCCTCACATGATGAAAGATGTGCATCGCCTGGTAGAGACGTGCATAGTTTGCAAGAAAGCCAAAAGTAGAGTTCTACCCCAAGGCTTCTACATGCCCTTACCCGTCCCTGCACACCCCTGGTTTGCAGTCAGTATGGACTTTGTCTTAGTACTACCACGGACCGCCCGAGCTAAAGATTCCATCATGGTGGTCGTGGATAGATTTTTCAAAATGGCACACTTTATTCCTTGTGCCAAGACAGATGACTCTACTTTAACCGCCGACCTATTTTTCAAGGAGATTGCTCGCCTGCATGGCATCCTACACTCAATAGTGTCAGATAGAGACACTAAGTTTTTAAGCGCCTTCTGGACCACTTTATGGAGAAGGTTGGGGACTAAGTTGTGCTTCAGCACTTCTTTTCATCCCCAAACTGATGGGCAAACGGAAGTTGTTAACAGGACTCTAGGCTTCCTCTTACACAGTGTTGTAGGCAAGAAATTGTCTAACTGGGACATTATACTTCCAGGCTTGGAATTTTCCTACAACCACACCCTTCATTCCACTACTCAGAAAATGCCCTTTGAGGTTGCCTATGGGTTTAATCTATTTACACCGTTGGACCTTGTCCCTTTACCTACTAAGGACTTAGCCCACCCATCAGGTCGAAATAACGCCGAACAAATTAAGAAGTTGCACGAAACTGTGCGAAAGACCATTGAAAAGAGAAATGAGAGTGTGGCTAGAGACGTGAACAAAGGTCGCAAAGAAGTCATTTTCCGTGCAGGAGACTTAGTATGGTTGCACCTCCAGAAGGAAAGATTTCTTGATAAGAGAAAGTCTAAACTTCTACCTCGTACGGATGGACCATTTAAAGTACTTGAGAGGATCAATGATAACGCCTACAAAATCGAATTGCTGGGTGAATATGGAGTATTCGCAACTTTTAACGTCCAAGATTTATCACCCTATAAAGGCGATGAAGATCAGTTCCAGGACCCGAATTTATCGGATTTGAGGTCAAATCCACAGTCAGCTGGGGAGGATGATGTGCCCCATAGGCCCGTCACACGATCTCAAGTCCAAGCACACACTTTAATTAACCCATATTCTCACACATTTGATTCTTGTCCAGGTTATGATTCAATGGAGCCGGAAGTTACAATCTTAAGGTGAGAAGTGGAGACTCAAGACATGGAGCAACCGAGACACATCCTTGCATGGGAAGCCACCCTTGAAGATCATGAAGCTCTTAAGGGAATTTGTCTTCCCGAGCCAACTTTTATGTAATGTTTTATTTTGAACTTATTGGGCAAACATTGGCCTTCTTGTTTAACTTATTATTATGTGCATGCATTAGGCATTTAGGATTGGATTGAATGGTTAGGATAGATGATGGAAAGGGTTTCGGGATTGGCTTAACTTGAAGAAGCAATCGGGCATGCAAGACATGCCACTCTCGGCCGCAAGCGCGCCAAGGAGGAAGTGCCGCAAGTGGTGGCCAACTTTACCCGATTTGGCCACACCAATGGGCTGCCATTTGAGATGCTTGCCCCTTTACCTTTAATGGAAGAAACATGGATCCATGACATGGCATTCAGCAAGCCATTGATCAACCTCTTGGCTGCCACCATCTCGGCCGCACGCTACAATATTTTGGAGCCGGTTACAAGCTTCTTTGCACCAAGTTTTGAAGACCAAAGCACAGCCATAAAACCCTCCATCCTAGGCCTATATAAGCATAGCATTGGTGTGTGTATTTTGGTTGGCAAAGTTAATGAGCATCGACATATTTTCTAAGAGGAAACCGAGGGAGTTTTCCACCACCTTTCCAAGGTAAGTGCTCCGTTCCATTTCTAATCAACCTGGACCACGACCACCACCATCACACACCTCACTCACTCCACTAATCTCACACCAAATTTCATTTCATTTCAAGCACATTTGGCCATTCATTTTATTGGTTTTCTCAAGGGTTTCTCGGCTTGGCCGAGATCCAAGGGCCTAACCAATCCTTTCGTGCATTCTAGTGACTGAGCAGGGGCTTGGCCGTAACAAAACCGAGGGAGTTTTCCATCACCTTTCCATGGTAAGTGCTCGGTTCCATGAACCGATTAGGAGTAGCCTCCTAGCTTGGCAACTCAAGGTTGTTGCTCGAAGTTATGTTCCACTTTTCTCTCCTCCCTTTCAAGGGAAGGAAACAAGAAGGAAGTGGCCAAAACCGGTTCCCCAAGTTGAGAACCTTTCCATGGAAAGGTGGTGATTGCCGAGAACATCACATTGTTTCTTCGCCCGACTTGCGGGTTTGTTTACATAACTTTGTCATTTCTAATCAACTTGGACCACGACCACCACCATCACACACCTCACTCACTCCACTAATCTCACACCAAATTTCGTTTCATTCCAAGCACACTTGATTGTTCATTTTATTGTTTTTCTCAAGGGTTTCTTAGCTTGGCCGAGATCCGAGGGCCTAACCAATCCATCGTGCATTCTAGTGACCGAGCAGGTGCTTGGCCGTAACATTTGGTATCAGAGCATAGGAGGGCCCCGTGGAGTGCTAGAAATCAAGTTAGTTTGGTTTTCCAAACTCATTTGGATGGCTGCACCTTAAAGCCTAAAACTGGGTTTCATTGCTCACCTATTCGGGTTATTGATTTGCTTGCGTTTTCTTTGTTTTATTTCCGATTTCTTTTGAGCTAAAATCCTCTCCAGCATGTTTCTTGAGTTGTTAGACATCTAAGCATGAAGAAATATCAGCCATTAGACTCTATTTTCGTGGCTGCAATTTCCTTCCCCTTTTGGTTAAACAAATGCTAACCACTTTAGTACTTGTTGTTTTCTTTTCTATTTCGGGAGCAACACTTTTTCTTGCTGTGTTTTAAAATTTCCAGCACCTCACATGTCTTGTTAAGTACTTAAGCATGCATGTTTAGCTTTAAAATCATATGATTAGCTTGATGGTTGCATCGGTTTAAAATGTTTAATGCACTTTGTTAGAAAACCGCATAGTTCAAAGTTTAGTCTTTCTTTTGATAACCGGTTTGTGTGCACTAATAACCGAAACTTGCAGCTTGATTTAATTGAACATTTTTATGCATATTGCTGCTCATATCCTTTGCTAAGAATGAATGTTAGGCTTGTCTAATGTTACATATGATTCGGTTAAAGTTTGCCTAAAATCCGAGACACAATAGCATGAAATTTCTATTTTTGACATTGCCGAGAATAGTATGTTATATCTTGTTGTTGTGACCTGTTTTCTTTGCACAAGACCGAGCCTATAATTTTTTAGACTTAACTTAACATGTTATGTAGCTGAAGCATGTGCCCTTTTTCGGTTTGTTGTGGTTTAAAATTCAAATAGATGCTGTTTTGGTTAAAGGAAAACACACTTTTGCAAAAACAGTTTTGTGTGCAAAAAAATGGCAAGTTTGATGTTGATAGTTGGGACCACTTTGTGCATGGCTGAAAGTTCTTCCAAGGCACAAAATTTGGTTGCATGTTAAACCTAGTTTGTTGCTTTTATTATTGCTCAATTATTGTTAAAATTCTTGGAGCAAACCAAGGATAAAACTAGTGGCTCATTTTTAGTGAATTGTCACACACCCGAGAATTAGTGAACAATGTTTTATCTTTGACAATTTAATCTAAATTGCATGATTTCCTTTACTTTTTGCTCATAATATTTGTTTGCTTTACTAGTTTTTCATACAAAAAAAAAAAAAACAAATAACAAAACAAAAGTAAGAAACAAACTTAAAAGGAGATTACGTCAATTACCTTAGTTAGGTTACCAATCCTAATGTTTTAAGACTTACGGTTTAAATATGATTGAAGTTCCCTTTCCTAAGACTTAAACATGAAAACTAGAAGTGGATTCCAAATTGGTCCTAACCCAAATATGAACCCAGAACCAATCCACCGAGCCGGGGCAAGGACATTCCCCAAAAGGAGACTCACACCCATCAAGAGGGAGAGTCAAGTATGCAAGGTCAACTAAATGGTTTAAGTGGAATGGTTGGAACCCTAAGTAAACAACTTCATGAACCTAAAATTTGAACAAGTTATGAGAGGACATCATCCTACCCACCGTAGAGATTCCTCCCAAGACACTATACCTAGGGAACGAAATGACAATTTTAGGAGACGAGTTAGAGACCAAGAGCCCATAGATGATGAAGCTGAGATTGAGCATTCTAGGGATAGACACCCTAACTATGACTATGATGAGGATGATGAGTGGACGTTGGATGACGAAGAAAACTTTCGCCCACCAATTCATAGGAATCATGATGAGTTTAGACGAGACCGACATAGAGACCGTGACGACCTCCGAAATGTTAAGATACAAATTCCCTCCTTTAATGGAACATGCGACGGGACAACATTTTTAGAATAGTTAGAGAAGGTTTCAGAGAATTTTTGATTGTTATAACTACTTCGACAAAGTCAAGATTCAGTTGGTTTCTGTAGAGTTTACCGGCTATGCCTTACTCTGGTGGTCTAATGTAAGGACACAAAGAGCGCGGACTGGATTTAACTCTATTGATACTTGGAGAAAGATGAAATCTATCATGACAAAGAGATTTGTCCCTAGTCATTACAAACAAGAATTGATCATGCAAATACATAACCTCAAGCAAGGAAGTCTAATTGTAGAAGAGTACCTTACAGAGTTCGAGACTCTCAAAATTTGAGGAGAACTAGAAGAACCCGAAGAGCAAACCATAGCTAGGTTTATCCATGGTTTGAATTATGACATTGCTGATGCCGTAGAATTGCATCCCATAGACTCTATGGACATAGTAGTTCAGATGGCCCTGAAAGTCGAACGCCAACTCAAAAGGAAGAGGAAAACCACTCAATCATTTAAGATTAACCAACTCCCCAAATACACCCCCTAAGCCACCTGAGGCTAACAAACCCGTGACCAAGGCTGATTGGAAAAAGACTTTTCAAAGACATTGGCCTCCCAAAGAATCAACTAGTAAACCAATAAACCCTAAAGGACCAGAGGCCAAGCCTACAAGAGACAACCCCACTGGACAGAGAGCACGCGACCTCAAGTGCTACAAGTGTCACAGCGTAGGTCATTTTATGGCCCAATGCCCAAACTGTCATGTCATGATCATTAAGGAAGACACCAATGAGTTCGTAAGTGAAGATGAGTTTGAGGAGGAAGTAGAAGAAGTAGGAGAGGATGAGGATAAGAGTGATTCGGTAGAAGAAGTTATTCATGCCCCCGATGGCCCATTACTTATGGTTAGAAGAAGAGTTCTTATAACCAAGAGTTCAGGAGAGGATTGTCAGCGTGAGAACATCTTCCATAGTAAATGCCTCATCAAGGATAAGTTGTGTTCTCTCATTATTGATGGAGGAAGTTGTGCGAACGTAGCCTCGAAGGACTTAGTGACTAAGTTAGGGTTAGAGACTAGTGCTCACCCCCACCCCTATAAGCTTAAATGGTTAAATGATAGAGACGATTTTAGAGTTACTAAGCAAGTAAGAGTTGAGTTTGCTCTAGGTAAGTACAAGGATTCGGTTTTATGCAATGTTGTGCCTATAAGTGCGAGTCATTTGCTTTTAGGCCGACCTTGGCAATTTGACCGAAAAGTGAACCACGATGGACATTCCAACTACTATTCCCTTAAATTCGAAGGCAAAGCTTTTAAGTTAGCACCTATGACCCCTGAGCAGATAGCTAAGGATGAAGCTATTAAAAGAGAAGAAAAGAATAAAACGAGTCTGTTCATGACTAAGGCTGAATTAGAAGCATCCGTACTTAGATGGGATCCTATGATTTTGATACTATACCGTGATAGAGTGATGGAGTTAGGAGACATACCTCACTTCGTTAAAACCCTACTACATCAGTTCCAAGACGTGTTTTCCAAAGATTTACCTAAAGGATTGCCACCCCTACGTGGCATAGAACACCAAATTGATCTCCAACCAGGAGCTGCCCTACCTAATCGACCAGCCTATCGAATGAACCCTGAAGAGACCAAAAAACTGCAAGATCAGGTGCATGAATTATTGGATAAGGGCTACATAAGAGAGTCCATGAGCCCCTGTGCAGTTCCCTCACTATTAGTTCCTAAGAAAGACAGCACCATGAGAATGTGCGTCGATAGCCGAGCCATAAACCACATCACAGTCAAATATAGATTTTCCATCCCTAGGCTCGAGGACATGTTAGATGAGCTCAGTGGAGCCTTAATCTTTTCCAAAGTGGACCTTAAGAGTTGTTATCATTATATACGCATGAAGGAAGGAGATGAGTGGAAGATAGCGTTTAAAACCAAGTATGGCTTGGTTGAATGGATGGTCATGCCCTTCGGGCTTTCTAACGCCCCAAGCACGTTCATACGACTCATGCACCATGTACTCAAAGAATACCTTGGTAAGTTCATTGTTGTTTACTTTGACGACATATTAGTGTATAGTATGGACCTTCCACAACACCTTAACCACCTTAGTACCCTTTTCCATACCCTTAGGAAAGCCAAATTATTTGGGAACCTTAGCAAGTGCTCCTTTGCCCAGGACAAGGTTTATTTCTTAGGCTTTATAATCTCCAAAAATGGTATGGAAACTGACGAGGATAAAATCAAAGCCATTAAGGACTGACCTACACCCAATTCTTTATCGGAAGTACGAAGTTTCCACGGGCTAGCCTCCTTTTATAGAAGATTTATCCAGAACTTTAGCTCAATAGCTGTACCCCTTAACGACTGCACCAAGAAAGGGAACGAGGTTACTTGGACCCCGATTTGTCAAAAAAGCTTTGAGTTAATTAAGGAAAAGTTATGTCATTCCCCCGTACTTGCTCTTCCTGACTTCAACAAGGTATTCGAAGTCAAAAGTGATGCGTCAAAAGTTGGAATAGGAGCAGTACTTATGCAAGACCAACGGCCTATCGCATATTTCAGTGAGAAGATGAAAGGAGGCGTGCTCAATTATTCTACTTATGATAAAGAGTTTTACGCAGTTATACGAGCATTAGAGCACTGACAACATTATCTCTTATCAAGGGAATTCATTATCAACACTGATCATCATGCCTTACGGCACATTAAGAGCCAACATAAGCTGAACAAAAGGCATGCAAAATGGGTAGAATTTTTAGAGAGGTTTCCATACACCCTAAAGTATCTCAAGAGAGAAAATAATGTAGTAGCAGACGCCCTATCTAGGAAGCGCATCCTTTTCACTGACCTAGCAGTGAGATTTTTTGGACTCAAATGGATTAAGGATAGCTACGCCTATGACCCCAACTTTGGACCTCATTACGCCCGATGCCTAGACAAGGTTGAAGGAGATTATTGTCTCATGGATGGTTATTTGGTCAAAATAGGAAAATTGTGCATCCCTCAAGGAAGTTTACGGCGATGCCTTGTGAAAGAAGCTCATTATGGGGGCTTAGCCAATCATTTCGGGGAAAAGAAGACCCTCGATATGTTGAAGGAACATTTCTTTTGGCCTCACATGATGAAAGATGTTCATCGCCTAGTCAAGAAGTGCATAGTCTGCAAGAAAGCCAAAAGTAGAGTTTTACCCCAAGGCTTGTACATGCCCTTACCCGTCCCTGCACACCCCTGGATTGCAGTCAGTATGGACTTTGTCTTAGGACTACCACGGACCGCCCGAGCTAAGGATTCCATCATGGTGGTCGTGGATAGATTTTCCAAAATGGCACACTTTATTCCTTGTGCCAAGACAGATGACTCTACTTTAACTGCCGACCTATTTTTCAAGGAGATTGTTCGCCTGCATGGCATCCCACACTCAATAGTGTCAGATAGAGACACTAAGTTAAGCGCCTTCTAGACCACTTTATAGAGAACGTTGGGGACTACGTTGTGCTTCAGCACTTCTTTTCATCCCCAAACTGATGGGCAAACGGAAGTTGTTAACAGGACTCTAGGCTCGCTCTTACGCAGTGTTGTAGGTAAGAAATTGTCTAACTGGGACATCATACTTCCAGGCTTGAAATTTTCCTACAACCGCACCCTTCATTCCACTACTCAAAAAACGCCCTTTGAGGTTGCCTATGGGTTTAATCCATTTACACTGTTGGACCTTGTCCCTTTACCTACTAAGGACTTAGCTAACCCATCAGGTGCAAATAAGGCCGAACAAATTAAGAAGTTGCACAAAACTGTGCGAAAGGCCATTGAAAAGAGAAATGAGAGGTGGCTAAGCACGTGAACAAAGGTCGCCAAGAAGTCATTTTCTGAGCAGGAGACTTAGTATGGTTGCACCTTCGGAAGGAAAGATTTTCTGATAAGAGAAAGTCTAAACTTCTACCTCGTGCGGATGAACCATTTAAAGTACTTGAGAGGATCAATGATAACGCCTACAAAATCGAATTGCCGGGTGAATATGAAGTATCCGTGACTTTTAACGTCCAAGATTTATCACCCTATAAAGGCGATGAAGATCAGTTCCAGGACTCGAACTTATTGAATTTGATGTCAAATCCACTGTCAGCTGGGGAGGATGATGTGCCCCATAGGCCCGTCACACGATCTCAAGTCCAATCACACACTTTAATCAACATACATTCTCACACGTTTGTTTTTGTTGCAGGTAATGATTCAATGGAGCCGGATCGAAAGCTTAAAGTGGGAAGTGGAGACTCAAGACATGGAGCAACCGAGACACATCCTTGCATGGGAAGCCACCATTGAAGATCATGAAGCTCTTAAGGGAATTTGTCTTCCGAGCCAACTTTTATGTAATGTTTTATTTTGAACCTATTGGGCAAACATTGGCCTTCTTGTTTAACTTATTATTATGTGCATGCATTAGGCATTTATGATTAGATTGAATGGTTAGGATAGATGATGGAAAGGGTTCAGGTTTGGCTTGCAATTGGAGCATCATTCGGGCATGCAAACATGCCATTCTCGGCCGCGCGTGACAAGGAGGAAGTGCCTCAAGTGGTGGCCAATCTTACCCGATTTGGCCACACCATTGGACTGCCATTTGAGATGCTTGTCCCCTTTACCTTTTGTGGAAGAAACATGGATCCATGACATGGCATTCAACAAGCCATTGATCACCTCTTGGCTGCCACTATCTCGGCCGCACATTGCATCATTTTGGAGCCCGTTACAAGCTTCAATCCACCAAGTTTTGAAGACCAAAAGCACTGCCCTAAACCCCTCCATCCTAGGCCGATATAAGCATAGCATTGGTGTGTGTATTTCGGTTGGCAAAGTTAATGAGCATCGGCATATTTTCTAAGAGGAAACCGAGGGAATTTTCCATCACCTTTCCAAGGTAAGTGCTCGGTTCCATGAACCGATTAGGAGTAGCCTCCTAGCTTGGCAACTCAAGGTTGTTACTCGAGATTGTGTTCTACGTTTCTCTCCTCCCTTTCAAGGGAAGGAAACAAGAAGGGAGTGGCCAAAACCGGTTCCCTAAGTTGAGAACCTTTCCATGGAAAGGTTGTTATTACCGAGAACATCACATTGTTTCTTCGCCCGACTTGCGGGTTTGCTTACATGACTTTGTCATTTCTAATCAACTTGGACCACGACCACCACCATCACACACCTCACTCACTCCACTAATCTCGCACCAAATTTTGTTTCATTCCAAGCACACTTGGTTGTTCATTTTATTGTTTTTCTCATGGGTTTCTCGGCTTGGCCAAGATCCGAGGGCCTAACCGATCCATCGTGCATTCTAGTGACCGAGCAGGGGCTTAGCCGCAACAAGTTTTCAAAGATTGCAGCACCCCTAACTCGTCTGACAAGAAAGGAAGTCAAGTATGTATGGTCGGAAGACTGTGAGCACAGTTTCAAGATACTGAAGCAGAAATTGACTACAACTTCAATGTTGACACTTCTGGTGATGGATGAGAAGTTCAGTATTTACTGTGATGCTTCCAGAATCGGATTGGGTTGTCTCTTGATGCAAAACAGAAAGGTGATCGCTTATACTTTAAGGCAATTAAAGTCTTATGAGCAAAATTATCTAACTCACGATTTAGAGTTAGCGGCGATCGTGTTCGCGCTAAAGATCTGGAAGCACTATCTTTATAGACAGCAATGTGAGATATATTTAGATCACAAAAGTTTGAAGTATATCTTCACTCAGAAGGAGCTGAATATGAGGCAGAGGCGGTGGTTGGAGTTCGTGAAAGACTACGACCTGGAGATCAAATACCACCCCTGTACAGCCAATGTAGTGGCTGATTCATTAAGCAGGATTTCGACCTCAGTTTCAGCAATGAATGCCGAGATGTCTAAATATTTGAGTACAGAATTTTAGAGATTTTATTTAGAGCTAGTTTCAAATGTGGTAGTAGAATTATCAGCCTTATCTCTGAAGCCGTCAATTTTTGAGAAAATTAAATAAGCTCAACAAGATGACCCAAGGTGCAACGAATTTAGGTCGAACATAGCATCTAATGACAGAACCGAGTTTAGCTGTTCAGATGATGGAATCCTAAAGTTCCAGAATAGATGGTATGTTCCGAACTATGATCAACTTCGGAATGAGATTTTGTCTGAAGCTCACTCCTCAAGGTTTTTTGTTCATCCCGGAAGCACCAAGATGTACAGAGACCTTAGACAACATTATTGGTGGCCTGGCATGAAGACGTTTGTAGCAAGGTACGTAGAGACATGCTTGATCTACCAACAAATTAAGGCTGAGTATCAGAGGCCGGCTAGAAAGTTGCAACCATTGCCAGTTCCAGAATGGAAGTGGGACCAAATATCCATAGATTTTGTTGTCGGGTTACCCCGGACGACAAAGGGATTTGATGCGGTGTGGGTGATTGTGGATCGTTTAACAAAATCCGCCCATTTTCTACCCGTGAAGATGACATTCAATATGGACCAGTTTGCGGACCTATACATTTAGGAGATAGTGAGGTTGCATGGATTACCAATTTCGATTGTGTCGGACATGGACCCAAGATTCACATCAAAATTTTGGAAGAGTCTGCACAAAGTAGTGGGGACATGACTGAATTTCAGTACAGCCTTTCATCCTCAGATCGACGGATTGTAACACCTTGAAAACCTACCCGTTTCCGGTTCGTTCACTGCTACTACTCACTCACTACACTCGAAAAATTTGAATAAAATTTAAAACTTTTGTTCCTCGACTTAAAACAATATTTTTTAAAATATTTTAAACAACATCGCAGCGAAAAACTCGATTAAAATCAATTTAACTAAAACTTCTTTTTATAAAACATAAAACAGAGAAACCGGTCAACACCTGTAAACATCGGTCGACACTCGGGTTGTCTCGAGTTTTTCATCAGTTGACACTGGCAAACGCCGGTTGACATTACGTTTCTCTCGGGTCTTTTCATCGGTCAACACTGAGGATACTGGTCGACACCTGCTTTCACAGGTCGACACCTTGATCCTCTCTGTCCGTGCAGGTCGGCCTTCACGGTCGACACCGCTATCATTTTTACACTATCGGTCGACACTTACAACTATAGGTCGACACTTACTTCAGTTCTGCCCGCGCAAGTCGACCCTCGCGGTTGACACTTGCATATTCTGGTCGACCACTAAGCCTATTGATCGACACTTCCTTCCCAAAACTCTGTTTCAAAACCTTAAAAAATTCACAAAATCAATTGGATTTCGACTCAACGCTAATAATAATACAATACACACTTTTCCATCAACTCAAATCATTATTTACATAAAGAAAACAACTACTCAAGTTTGAAATCCGTCTATACTCTCATTTGACTCAAAACACTTAAATCTCAATTGCACTCCCAAAATCCATACCTATGCCTACCATAGTCAAAACGCCCTGACAGCCATCTAGATCGTCCACATGCATACTCCTCAAACCGCCTTCTAATCCTGGGCATGCTCTGAGTACTTACCGGCTATGTCGTCGTCACCTACATTACAAAACTCAACTATTAGCCTAATGCTAAGTACGTAATGCATAAAACTTAAACACTGAAAACAAATACATCCTAATATATGCAGTTTCTACAGTTACGTCTCTATTTTTGTTTTCGTCTCTTTCTTACATCTTCTTTATCTTCTTACTACTGGGTTCTTCTTTACGTGCTAGATCAATGTGACACACCTCGCGGTCCACTTTTGGGGACAAGGCCAACCTCAATCTAGTAAAGTGACACACCTCGCGGTCCACCTCTGCTCTCAATTCTGATCAAAACTCCACCGATTATAATTACAAAAATCCAAAATTAATTTAAACAAAAATTCTGCGTGTTACATTCCACCCTCCTTACAAAAATTTTGTCCTCAAAATTTCCCACCTAAACAGCTCAAGATAACGATTCATCATATCCTATTGTCTTTCCCAAGTTGCCTCTTCCACATTGTGGTTACGCCACAATACTTTCACCAACAGAATACCTTGTTGCGTGAAATCTTTACTGCATAATCAAGAATCTCCACTGGCTTCTCTTCATACGTCAATATGGATTGCATCTCTATATCCTATTGCTCCACGACGTGAGAGGGATCTCGTATACACTTCTGCAGCATGGATACGTGAAATACATTGTGGATTCCATCCATTGAGGCTGGTAGCTGCAGCTGGTAAGCTATTTTTTGTATTCGTTTCGTAATAGAAAATGGTCAAATAAATCTTGGGTTCAACTTGCCTCTTCTTTCAAATCTCACAATTCCTTTAAATGGCGAAACTTTCAGGAAGACTTCATTTCTCACCTCAAATTCTAACTTCTTCCTCCGATGATCTGCATAACTCTTCTGTCAGCTTTGAGCAGTTAAAATTTGTTGCCGAATAAATGCAATTTTCTCCATTGTCTGCTGCAAAATATCCGGACCAACCAATCTTGCCACGCTGACTTCGTCCCAATATATAAGAAATCTGCATTTCCTGTCGTAAAGAGCCTCATAAGGAGTCATACCTATCGTAGCCTGAAAGCTGTTGTTATACAAAAATTCCACCAATGGTAGGTATCTGCTCCATGAACCCTGGAATGCCAGTACGCAAGCTCGAAGCATATCCTCCAACGTCTGAATGGTCCTCTCAGATTGACCATCCGTCTAAGGATGAAATGCCGTACTAAAATTGAGCTGCGTACCCATCGCCTTGTGAAGACTCTTCCAGAACTTTGACGTAAATCTATGGTCTTTGTTTGATATGATCGAGGACGAAACTCCGTGCAACTGTATGATTTCCTGTATATACAGTTCGGCGAATTGATCCATAGAATATGTCATTCTCACTGGTAGGAAATGGGCTAACTTGGTTAACCGATCCACAATCACTCATATGCCATCATAACCTTTTATTGTCCGAGGCAATCCAACAACAAAATTCATCAATATCTTCTCCCACTTCCACTCGGGAACAGGTAATGGTTGTTGCTTTCCCGCTGGCCTCTGGTGTTCAGCTTTTATTTGATGACAAACCAAGCACGCCTCAACATACTTTGCCACAATCTTCTTCATATCGGGCCACCAATAATGCTGCTTAAGATCTCTGTACATCTTGGTACTTCCTGGATGCACAGAAAATCTCGAAGAGTGAGCTTCAGCTAGTATTTCTCTCTATAGTTCTTCATTACTCGGAACGAACCACCTGTTTCGAAACTTAAGAATTTCGTCATCCGAATAACTGAACTCTGACCTGTCGTTGGAAGCCATGCTTGCTTTAATTTCATCGCACCCAGTGTCGTCCTTCTGGGCCTGCTTAATCTTCTCCAGAATCATAGGCTGTAAGGACATAGCCAATAACATGGTCGAGACACTCGACACTACCTCCAAGTTGAACTTCTGAAATTTTGCTTCCAAGGCCAGTGGCATAATTGAATCCATCGCTGCTGCGGATGCCGTCACTCTACTCAATGCATCAGCCACCACGTTTGCCTTGCCGGGGTGGTATTTAATCTCAACATCGTAGTCCTTAACGAATTCTAACCACTGCCGCTGCCACATATTCAACTCCTTTTGAGAAAAGATATACTTCAAACTCTTGTTATCCAAATATACTTCACACGGCTGTCCATACAGATAGTGTCTCCAAATTTTTAGTGCGAAGACTACCGCGGCTAACTCTAGGTCGTGTGTTGAATAATTCTGCTCGTAATTCTTCAGCTGCCTAGAAGCGTAGGCTATCACCTTTCCTTCCTGCATTACCACACATCCAAGACCTACCTTGGAAGCATCACAATAAATGCTAAATTTCCCTACCTTGGTGTAGTAGTCAATTTCTGCTTCAACGTTTTGAAACTGAGTTCGCAATCCCTGGAGCAAAGATACTTTACACATTTCCTCGTCAACCGAGTCAGAGGCACTGCTATCTTTGAAAATCCTTTAATGAACGTCTTGTAATAACCTGCTAATCTGAGGAAACTCCGTATCTCCGTGACATTCTACGGTTGTGGCCACTCCTTAACGGACTGGATCTTTGCTAGATCCACCGATACTCCATCACTTAAGATGACATGCCCTAGGAACTGAATCCTATCTAGCCAAAGCTCGCATTTAGAAAACTTGACATAAAGTTGGTGTCGCTTCAAAGTCTCCAACACCAATCTCAAGTGCTCTTTATGCTACTACTCGCTCCGAGAGTACACCAAAATATCATCGATAAACAAATTTATCGAGATAATCATAGAACACTCTATTCATCAGGTGCATAAAGGCGGCGGGAGCATTCGTCAGTTCAAATGACATCACTAGAAACTCGTAATTTCCATACCGTGTCTGAAAAGCTGTTTTCGGAATGTCTTCAGGCCTGACCTTCAACTGATAATAACCCGATCTTAGGTCAATCTTTGAAAACACGCATGCACCTTGGAGTTGATCAAATAAATCATCTATCCTTGGCAGGGAATACTTATTCTTAATCGTCAACTTATTTAACTCTCTGTAGTCGATGCACATTCGTAACAACCTGTTCTTTTTCTTAACAAAAAGGATCGGTGCGCCTCACGGTGAGAAGCTAGGCGTATAAATCATTTCTCCACCAATTCTTTTAATTGCTCCTTCAACTTATTCATCTCCGTTGGCGCTAGGCTGTAGGGATTTTTTGATACCGGCTCAGCTCTTGGATGCACATCTATAGCGAACTCTATTTCCTCTAGAAAAACTTCAGGGAAATTTTGAACAATTAAAATATTCTGCGGCCCTGAATTCCTTGGAATTTGCATATTTATAATAATATTGGCGAGAAAACCATAATACTCACCAATCAAAACTTGACGAGCACTAAAAGGCGCCATCATAGATATTCTTCTGGCATTCTTCATGGCCTGAAAGATGTGTTCCCCACCACCTGGGAGTTGAAATCTGACTGTCCCCGACCTGCAGTCGATCGTAGCTTAGTGTTTGAATAGCCAATCCATTCCCAATATTGCGCATATCCCGTTATATCTATAATGATGAAATCAGCTAATAAATTTTTGCTTCCCACAGACACCACACTATCTCGTACAATCTGATTCGAGTGCATTCTCCCACCAGAAGGTAGCATCACTTCGTAGCTACAATTCATCGATATAGGCCATACGTCTAACTTGACTGCGAATGTGGTCTCAAGAAACAAATGTGTAGCACCAGAGTCAATCAATGTATCAGCAGCTATAGAATTTACTAGTATGGTACCTAACACCACGGCTGGCTGATGCTCGTCGCCCGAATCAATGATCGCAAATACCCTCGGTGTCGTGCGTATAGGACCCCTCTTCAAGGTTGGGCAATCTCTGCTAATGTGGCCCACCTCATTGCAATTGAAACACCAGGCAACCCTAGGCTTCGAGCAGTCTCTAGCCGAATGTCCAGCTTCATTACAGTTGTAGTACTTCCTGAGTTCCATCTGCACTCAACCGGATGATACTTCATACACTTAGGGCACTAGGGATACTTTACCGGTCCTTGAGGCCTCTTGCTACTTTCCTAACTACTAGAACCGTCACTAAATCTTTTAGTGCCTCTCTGTTGTGGCGGCTGGGAGACACTTCTGCTCTACTGTGGGGCAACTTCCTTGAAAGACCTTCTGAAGCCTCTCTCTTTGATTAACACACTTTATCTCAGCTTCCTCCACCTCTAATGCCTTGGCTACCACCTCAGAGTAAGGCACGTTTTACATGCCCGCTATCTTCACTCCTTTGTATATTTCTAGCTTCAACCCTTGTACAAACGGAAACACCTTATCTTCGTTCCAGCTTACCAAATTGCTGGCAAATCGGGACAAAGATTCAAATTGCCAGTTGTATTCTGTCACTAAGTAGTTTCCTTTAATTGCAAGAACTCCATCCTCTTCATTGCCTGAACCGTGCTGTTAAAATACTTGTCATAGAAGGCTTCCTTGAATTTCTCCCAAGCCATATGCTGAGTATCGACGGTAGCCTCTATAGACTCCCACCAGAATCGGGCATCCTTTGCTAGGTGAAATGTAGCCAGCACAACCTTATCCTACTCTTCCACATTCGCTTATTTAAACATGCTCTCTACTGCCCAGATTCATTCCTCGACAGCCATCGAGTCTGATACTTGTCCTTCGAAAGTTGGTGGCCGCAATCTCCGAAATCGGTCACCCGACTGGTCCTGATTAGAGCTAGGGCCTGTACCTCCCTGTACTTCTCGATTCAGCAACATCCTGCTGAGACTGCCGATCTACTAACTCTGTCAACCATCGAATCGTCATTGAATCACTCTCACTCCTCGGTTCGGTAATCTCTCTCGACACTCTTGGAAATCCTGGTTGCCTAGACATTTTTTACTATCTTTCCTGGACAATAGTTAATTACTCTCATAAGTATCTACTAAATAACACTAAACTTAAAGACTTACAGTTGTCGAAGCACGTCGTGTGGTGATCGGCACTGTTGAGCAATCATTTGAACGTTTTGACCAAATGGCTCTGATACCATATCTGTAACGCCACGAAAACCTACCCGTTTTCGGTTCGTTCACTTCTACTACTCATTTACTATGCTCAAAAGAATTTGAATAGAATTTTAAACTTTTGTTGCTCGGTTTAAAACGATGTTTTTAAAAGTATTTTAGACGGCATCGCAGTGGAAAAATTAATTAAAATCAGTTTGAATAAAACTCCATTTTAAGAAACATAAAACAGAGACACCGGTCGACACCTGCGAACACCGGTTGACACTCGGGATGTCTCGGGTTTTTCATCGGTCGACACTGGCTGACGCCGAACAACACCACGTTTCTCTCTTATCTTCTCGTCGGTCGACACTTTTACTCTCATCTCAGAGAGCGGTTGACACCTGCTTTTACAGGTTGACACCTTAATCCTCCTGCCCACGCAGGTCGAACCCCGCGGTCGACACCAAAACTGATTTTACACTAATCGGTCGACACTTACGTCGACTCTATCCGCGCAGGTCGAATCCCACGGTTGACACTTGCTGGGTTTGGTCGATCACTAGGCCTATCGGTCGATACTTGCTTCGTAGAAAGTGGACAGAAATCAAACTAAACGTTTAAAACCCCATCCCTACTCCTCAAAACGAATATAGTTCCTGTTATATACATCAAATCATCCTCTGAAAGTTTAAAATTCTGGTTTTATATCAAAATGACTGTATTTGACTCAAACTACCTCACCACCCATACTTACGCTCGCCCTAGTCAAAACACCTCAACAGAGGCCAAATCGTCTCACGAGCGTTTTTCTCCAACTGCCTCCTAGTCCTAGGCATGCTCGGGATACTCATTCGCTGCTACGTCGTCACCTATATCACAGAACTCATCTATTAGCTTAATGCTAAGTAAGTAATGCATAAAAAAACGAAACACTATAAACAAACACATCCTACATATGCAATTTCTACAGTTTCGTCTCTACTTTCGTTTTCGTATCTTTCTTACATCATCTTTATCTTCTTACTACTGAGTTCTTCTTTACGTGCTAGGTCGAGATGACACACCTCTCGGTCCACCTCACTGGACAAGGCAAAACTCGATCTAGTAAAGTGACACACCTCGCGGTCCACCTCACTGGACAAGGTCAAACTCGACCTAGTAAAGTGACACACCTCGCAGTCCACCTCACTGGACAAGACCACTCAACCTCACATTTATTATCTTCTTGCGTATCTTCTCATGTCGTTCGTTTCCTCATATCCTACTGTTTCACTTTGTAAAACATGGAAATTCATTTTCGTTTCGTCCCGTAATTTAAAACCATGATGCATATCTCAAAGCATAACATAAAATAAACGTGCAATGCATCTTACTGAACTGTGATGTAGGCCCGAAAGCAAAACTCCTACTGCATTACTTACTTGGCGTCCTTAGCAACTCGTACACTGCTCGCTAACTAGAGAACCTATAGAACCACACATTTATCAGCTCTACTTTTCCTTCCAATTCATAAAACTCTAAAGGAAAGAACACTTTCATGACTAATCTAACTAACCCAAAATCCTATACAATTTCTTACATAATTCGAAATCGCATAACTTCTCTAATACTCGTCTGATTTGGACGATTAAAAATGCTACGGGTTCTTTAGGGCGTCTAATTTATAACGGTTTCATCCATTTCCTAATTGGACGTCCACAACTTAGCCAGATGTGGCCGAACGGAAGCCGTTCTACAATCTGAGCATTCGGCTATCTGTACACTCAATCTTCTCCATAAAATTCCGTGACCTACTCCTACTTCTAGTTTAAACACCAACACTCGAATACAAATCGCCTTAAACTTCCAAATTTCATATCTCCCTCTTAGGGTTTACTAAAACTACCCACTACTCACTCTACTTCACTTTTTATAGCTCAAAATCACTAAAGAATTAACTATCTACTAAGAAATAAGAAGAACTTACCGAAAAATGAAGAAACGAAGGAGAACGGAGTAGAATCGTCAAGGCTTAGCGCGGGGAAAGGGAAAAACTAAAAGGGAAGGGTGAGGGGTTTACGCTAGGGAGGAATAAAACCGATTCCATCTCTTTTTCTTTTTTTTTCATTTAAAAAAATAATAATACCTAATTACTATTTCACCCTTAACTCTAGCCCGTTTAATAAATTTATTATTCGATCTGCGTTCAGTTGAAATCTTAAAATTTCTCCTTCACCATTAGTCCCAAAATAATTTTGTATTTAAGAGTGAAAATTCTCCGATCTCAATTTTGACTAAAACTCTACGGATTATAGTTACAAAAATCTGAAATTAATTTAAACATAAATTCTGAGTGTTACATCAACAGCCTGGCCGAACGAAAACTGTTCTGTAACCCGAGTTTTTATGTTATCCAACCGGCCAATCTTCTCCATAAAAACCTATAACCCAGCCTTACTTCCAGCTTAAATACCAATACACAAATAAAAATCGACTATAACCTCAAAATTTTGTATCTCCTTCCTATGGTTTACTAATCTATCTATTAACTCTCTCTAACTTCATTTTCACCGCTCAAAACAACTAAAGTACTATTTATCTACTAAAACTTACCTTAAAGTTGAAGCTTGAAAGGAGAAAAAGGAAGAATCGTGGCTATTGGACGTCGTTGGAAAGAAGAATGCAGGAGGGAGGGAGAGCCCTCGGTGGGGAAGAGAAGGAACTGAAGGGGGAAGGGTTACAATCCTTCTCCCTTCAGCATTTATTTATTTATTTTTATCTTTTTAAATATAATAATAATAATAACCTAATTACTATATCACCTTTATCATTTAATCTTTTAACCAAATGACTACTCAATCTGTTTTCAATTGTATTCCTAAAATTTTCTCTTTTCCATTAGCCACGAAAAAATTCCTTATCTACTAGTATAAATTCTCCACTCTCGATTCCTACTAAAACTCCGTTGTTTATTAATACGAACTTTTGAAAACTATTTTAACGAAAATTCTAGATGTTATAGTTAAGTTGGCTCAAAATTGTGAGGAACCATGTCGAAGAAAATATTCGATGGAAAGATCGAATTCACCATCAGAACAACTTGAGTGACTTATTGAGTTGGAAGAAGAAATAAGGTATCTGCAAGATATACCGGACAACATTCGATTCATAGAAGAACGAATGAAGAAAATATCTGAATTTCCTCCTGAAATTGCGGCTGTTCACAACAGGATAGATGCCATACCAATTCCAGAGCTGATGAATCGAGTAGAGACCCTCAAGTCTCGACAAGAAAAAGGAAAGGGAGTTGAAACGGGGGAAAGTTCGACAAACAATATAATCGGGATACTAGATCGTGTCGAAGAGATCAAGCGAGCTCATACCCAGTTGTCGATAACTGTTCCTAGATGACCAAAGACTTCAAAACAATGGTTGATTCTCTCAAGGCTGAAACTGCTGAGATTAACATTAAACTGAACCTTACTATGAGAGCCATGGGGAGTCAGACCCAGGTTACTACTGCTGCTAAATTTAGTCGAGTGAAAATTCCAGAGCCAAAAACTTTTGGGAGAGCCTGCGATGCAAAAGAAATAGAGAATTTCATCTTTGATATGGAACAATATTTCAAGGCCACAAGAACATTGAGGAATCGAAAGTAATCTTGGCCACAATGCATCTTACTGGTGATGCAAAACTTTGGTGGAGATCAAAATACCATGATATTAGTATTTCTTGTATGTATGATTGATACTTGGGAAAAACTAAAAAGACAACTAAAGGATCAATTCTTTTTAGAGAATATTGAATTTAACACTCATAGACTACTCCGAGAACTAAAGCATACTGCAATTATTCGTGAATATGTCAAACAGTTTTTAGGACTCATGCTGAATATTAGAGATATGTCAAAGAAAAATAAGATCTTTACCTTCATTGAAGGTCTTAAACCTTGGGCCAAGACCAAATTACATGAACAAAGGGTGCAAAGCCTTCCAAACGCACTTGCCGCAGCAGAGCGATTGTTCAATTATAATACCGAGAACCCTGGGCCAAAGAAGAACACTCCTAGTAGCTCCAACTCTATCAAGTTCTAGGAACCGAACACAAAAACTATTGAAAAGAAACCATTTGTCCCAAGAGAAGGTTACGAAACACCAAGAAGTGCTAGCAACCAACAACTAACAAATAGGCCTATATAATGTTTTCTGTGCAAGGGACCCTATCGCGTAGCTGAGTGTCCCTATAGATCGAATGCTTTACAAGCTTTGATTTATGATGACAACTGGGTTAAAGACATTGTCGAAGAAGAAGCCACCAAACTTGCAGAAATTGGGACTATGACATTCTGGTCAACCGCACAACAATAGATAGAAGAGCTGAAGAAGACCCAAGAAAAATGTCTCATGTATGTAAAGTCATCCATCATTAATAAGTTGACTAACAGTACAATGATAGACTTGGGAACTATTCATAACTTCATTACGGAGAAAGAAGCTCACCGTCTCGGTCTGAAGCTAGAAAAAAATTATGGTAGGATGAAAACGGTGAATGCAAAAGCAATGTCGATGCTTAGGGTCATAAATAGAGTCCAGTTAAAACTCGGCTCTTGGACAGGACATTGATTTTGTTGTAGCATAGATGGACGACTTTGACACCATCTTGGGGATGGAATTCTTGATAAAACATAAAGTCATCAGAATGCCCTCAGCAAAATGTTTAGCTATCACAAGTAACCACCCAACTATTGTTTATGAGATTCTTAAACAACCAGATGCCAACAACATAAAGAGGATCTCTGCTATGCAATTCAAGAAAGGGTTGAAGATGGTTGTTTCGTTGAAGATAAGCCTAAAAAATGAGGAAATAATACACACTGAAATTTTACAAGTCTTAAAAGAGTTCAGGGGTATCATGCTCGAGTGCTTACCCAACACTTGACCTCCGCGAAGGGACATCGATCATCAAATTGAGCTGAGCCCAGGATCTAAACCTCCTACAAAGGTATCGTATAGAATGGCTCCGCCAAAACTGGCTGAATTAGCGAAGCAATTAGACGAGTTACTTAAGGCCGGATTCATTAAACCTGCTAAAGCATCTTTTGGAGAACCAGTGTTGTTTCGAAAGAAAAAGGATGGAAGTCTACGGATGTGTGTAGATTATCGGGCACTCAACAAAGTCATGGTATGCAACAAGTATCCCATCCCACTCATCATCAATCTTTCCGATCCATTATATAAGGCCAAGTACTTCACCTAACTTCATTTACGGTATGGTTATGACCAAGTAAGGATTGCAGAGGGCGATGAACCCAAGACAACGTACGTAACAAGGTATGGAGCCTTTAAATTCTTGATAATGTCATTACCTTCTGCACTGTAACACCCGAGGTTACGGTACGTTCTATACTGTCCCTATAACATTTTTGCATATAAACTCCATCAATGCAATATATACTTGGAATATAGAATTGTTTAAGTAAAAGAGGAAAAGTAAAAATAAACAAGAGAAAAGAAGAGTTGAAAAGAGTGGAAAATGTTGTAAAAGAAATAGGGTCTATTTTGATGAAATAAGAAGTTATGTGAAAATTGACTAAATAAGCTAAAGTTAAACTTTATTAATTAAAGTTTATAAAAACCTAGAGCTTCCCTTTTGTCTTCCACGATTTCTCCTGTGGTCATTCTCTCTTCTTGAAGCTTTTCTTTAGCTAACACCCCTCTCATTTCAAAGGATTAAGGTAAGATTTATAATAGGATAGAGTTTTCATACAAAAATACATGTTAGTGGTTTTGTGAAGAGTTTTTAAGCATGGGTGTTGAACCTCCGAAATTTAAGAGTCAGGGTTTGGTTTTCTTCCTTCTTTTGAGGATTCTAACTTAGTTAAAGGTGTGCAAAGGTTTAAGAGGAATTAGAATGGAAGTCTATGCATGATAGAAGAAGCCCCGGTGACATCCCGCTATTTAACGGAATGAAATAAAATGATTGCTTGTTTTTTTAACTGCATATGCAGAGCATGCATTTACATTTACGTTGAATTGCTAAGCCTTATAGCTCATAGATGTCTCTGTGATGTAGTTGATTTAGAAGAAGGTGAGGACATTCTACCTAAACCCAACGAGTGATGCAGTTGAAGAAGGAAGGCTGTGGGAGAGTGCTTGTGGGTTTCAGAGCGTGATTGACTCGTGGGCCATGTGAAGGTGTTTGGGATAATGTATAGACGATTGCAAGGTATGGTTAACTGTGTGGGTTTTAAATTGTTTTAAAATATGTTGATAGAAGAAGTTTAGGAACCAGATTAAATGGTTTTATATTTAAATACCCGTTGGATGTTTTGAATAGGTGATCCGGTTTAACGGTAAATGGAAAGACATGTTGCCCGTTATTATAAGGAAATGTTAAATTGGGAGTTTAATATACCGTTAGAAAGTTTACGATGGTTACGGTCATTCTTAGAGAATTTTCGTTAAGTTTTTTGGTGATGAAGTGTCGACCTATCTTAGTAAGGGTTGACCTATTTTGTAAAAGGTGTCGACCTGTCTTTGCAGGTGTCGACCTATGTCAAATAGAGAGCAATGAAATGTGGGCCTATCTTATTAAAGGTCGACCAAATTTGTAAAAGGTGTCGACCTCTCTTTGCAGGTGTCGACCGATGTCAAACAGAGAGCAATGAAGTGTCGGCCTATCTTAGTCAGAGTCGACCAAATTTGTAAGAGGTGTCGACCAGTCTTTGAAGGTGTCGACCGATGTAGCACAGAGAGAAAGAAGGTGTCGACCTATCTTTGCAGGGGTCGACCTGTCTTTGCAGGCGTCGACCGATGTAAAACAGAGACGAACGAGGTGTCGACTTGTCTTTACAAGTGTCGACCAAAACCCCTGTTTTACTGTTTTCAATACTTGAAATCAAGTTTACCTTATACTATGCTTTCACGAAAAGATTGTTATTCCGCTGCAAATGGTTTAATGTTTTATACGATGTTGTTTTAAAAGTTTTGAATAAATATAACAAAATAAAAGAAAAATTTTGACGAGATTTTTCCGAACAACGTTAAGGGATGTTACACCTATTTTAAATAATCCCTTAATCCTTTGAAATGAAGGGAGTTTTGGTTGAAGAAAAGTTGGAACAAAAGAGAATGGTTGCTGGAGAAATCGTAGAAATGAAAGAGAAGAATGTGGTTTTTGTAAACTTTATTTAATAAAGCTTAACTTTATCTTATTTGCTTGATTTACACACAACTTTTAATTTCATAAAAATTGACTTTATTTCTTATTTCCAACATTTTTCACGCTTTTGATTTCTTTTTTTCACTTATTTATCTTCCTTTTTTCTTTTATTAATTCTCATTTTTTCTTTTGTTGTTTCCATCTTTCGTTTTAAAATAATTCATTGAATATTATTAGAACAAAATGTACAAAAGTTTTGGGTGTTACATTCCACCTTCCTTAAACAAAATTTTATCCCCAAAATTTGATTAACCAAAAAGTTCAGGATATCTGCTCATCATATCATGTTGTCTTTCCCACGTGGCTTCCTTTACTCCGTAATTCCGCCACAGAACCTTTATTAGTGGAATCTTTTTGTTGCGTAACACTTCGATCCAAGACTCTAGAATCCTCACTGGTTTTTCTTCATATGTCAATGTCGGTTGAACTTCGATTTCTATTGGTTCTACAATATGAGATGGATCACGTACACACTTTTGAGCATAGATACGTGAAATATATTGTGAATGCTTTGCATAGCTGCTAGAAGTTGTAACCTATAGGTTGTCTTTCTGATTCTTTTCACAATGGGGAAAGGTCCCATGTAACGAGGACTAAGCTTTTCTTTTCTTGCAAAACGCATAACTCTTTTGAATGGAGAAATCTTTAGGAATACCTCATCGCCCTCCTTAAATTCCAATTCTCTTCGTCTGTTTTCAGCGTAGCTCCTCCGTCGACTTTGAGCTACCTTTATTCTCTGCCTGATAATGACAATCTTCTCTGTAGTTTGCTGTACAATGTCGGGTCTAATTAAGCTTGCTTCACCAACTTCATCCCAATGAAGAGGACATCTGCCTTTCCGTCCATAAAACGCTCGTACGGAGCCATACCAATCGTAGCCTGATAGCTATTGTTGTAGGAAAACTCAATTAATGACAACTATTTACTCCATGTACCTTCAAATTCCAACACACAAGCTCTAAGCATATCCTCCAGAATTTGATTCGTTCTTTCTATCTGGCCATCAATCTGTGGATGAAATGCTGTGTAGAAATTCAATTGAGTTTCCATAGTTTTATGCAGACTTTTCCCAAATTTTGAAGTAAACCTCGGATCTCTGTCTAAAACAATTGAAATAGAAACCCGATGTAGTCTGACAATTTCTTGAACATATAGCTCTACAAGTTGATCCATGGAATACGTCATCTTGACTGGTAGAAAATGGGCGGACTTTGTCAGACGATCTATTATAACCCATATTCCATCGTACCCTTTCGTAGTTCTGGGAAGTCCAACAATAAAATCCATTGAAATTTGCTCCCATTTCCATTCTAGAATTGATAAGGGCTGTAAAGTTCCAGCTGGCTTTTGGTGCTTTGCTTTGACCTGTTGAAAGATTAAACAGGTTTGCACGTACTTAGCAATTTCCTTTTTCATGTTAGGCCACCAGAAGTGATGTTCCAGCTGGCCTTTGGTGCTTTGCTTTGACCTGTTGAAAGATTAAACAGGTTTGCACGTACTTAGCAATTTCCTTTTTCATGTTAGGCCACCAGAAGTGATGTTTCTGGTCTCTACACATCTTTGTGCTACTGGGGTGTACGGAGAAAGTCTATACATCTTTGTGCTACTGGGGTGTACAGAGAAAATCGATGAGTGAGCTTCTGATAAGATCTCTTCCTTCACTTCCTTATCATTAGGCACGTACCATCTGTTTCTGAACTTTAATGTGCCATCGTCTTACTGGTTGAAATCAGACAAATCATTAGATATCATGCTCAATCTGAAGCTTTCACAATCAAGATCTTTCTGCTGAGCTTCTCGAATTTTGTCCAGAATAGTCGATTTTAGTGAAATGACAGTAAGCATGGCCGACAGGTCTGACACAATCTCTATATTAAACCTGGAAATTTCAGATTGCAGTGATACCAATAACAATGAAATTGAAGATTGGCTCCTTGTAGGCATCCTGCTCAAGGCATTGGCTACTTTGTTCGCTTTTCTTAGGTGGTATTTGATGTCAAAACATAATCTTTGACAAATTCTAACCACCTTCTCTGCCACATATTAAGTTCTTTCTGCGTAAACAAATATTTCAGACTCTTATGATCGGAAGATGCCTCGCATTGCTGTCCATATAAATAATGCCTCCATATTTTCAATGCAAAGACAACTACTGCTAGGTCAAGATCGTAAGTTGGGTAGTTCTGTTCCTACGTCTTTGACTGTCAAGAAGCATACGCAATAACTTTTCCGTCTTGCCCCAGTACGCAACCCAATCTGGTCTTAGATGAATCACAGTATGTGCTAAACTTGTCACCTTCAACTGGCAGTGTCAAGACGGGTGCGGTAGTCAACTTCTATTTTAGCTGTTGGAAACTTTCTTCACAGTCTGCCGACCAAACAAATTTTACATTTTTCCTCGTCAATTGAGATAGCGGCCCTGTAATAATTGAAAATCCTTTGATGAATTTCCCATAGTATCTAGCCAATCCAAGAAAACCACGTGATGTGCCCCATAGGCCCGTCACACGATCTCAAGTCCAAGCACACACTTTAATTAACCTACATTCTCACACATTTGATTCTTGTGCAGATTATGATTCAATGGAGCCGGAAGTTGCAAGCTTAAGGTGAGAAGTGGAGGCTCAAGACATGGACCAACCGAGACACATCCTTGAATGGGAAGCCACCTTGAAGATCATGAAGCTCTTAAGGGAATTTGTCTTCCCGAGCCAACTTTTATGTAATGTTTTATTTTGAACGTATTGGGCAAACATTGGCCTTTTTGTTTAACTTATTATTATGTGCATGCATTAGGCATTTAGGATTAGATTGAATGGTTAGGATAGATGATGGAAAGGGTTTCGAGATTGGCTTAACTTGAAGAAGCAATCGGGCATGCAAGACATGCCACTCTCGGCCGCAAGCGCGCCAAGGAGGAAGTGCCGCAAGTGGTGGCCAACTTTACCCGATTTGGCCACACCATTGGGCTGCCATTTGAGATGCTTGTCCCCTTTACCTTTTGTGGAAGAAACATGGATCCATGACATGGCATTCAGGAAGTCATTGATCAACCTCTTGGCTGCCATCATCTCGGCCGCACACTACAACATTTTGGAGCCGGTTACAAGCTTCTTTGCACCACGTTTTGAAGACCAAAGCACAGCCCTAAAACCCTCCATCCTAGGCCTATATAAGCATAGCATTGGTGTGTGTATTTCAGTTGGCAAAGTTATTGAGCATCGGCATATTTTCTAAGAGGAAACCGAGGGAGTTTTCCACCACCTTTCCAAGGTAAGTGCTCGATTCCATGAACCGATTAGGAGTAGCCTCTTAGCTTGGCAACTCAAGGTTGTTGCTCAAGCTTGTGTTTCACTTTTCTCTCCTACCTTTCAAGGGAAGGAAACAAGAAGGAAGTGGCCAAAACCGGTTCCCCAAGTTGAGAACCTTTCCATGGAAAGGTTGTGATTGCCGAGAACATAACCTTGTTTCTTCGGCCGACTTGCGGGTTTGCTTGCACAAGTTTATCATTTCTAATCAACCTGGACCACGACCACCACCATCACACACCTCACTCACTCCACTAATCTCACACCAAATTTCATTTCATTTCAAGCACATTTGGTCATTCATTTTGTTGTTTTTCTCAAGGGTTTCTCGGCTTGGCTGAGATCCGAGGGCCTAACCGATCCTTTCGTGCATTCTAGTGACCGAGCAGGGGCTTGGCCGTAACATTTGGTATCAGAGCATAGGAGGGCCCCATGGAGTGCTAGAAATCAAGTTAGTTTGGTTTTCCAAACTCATTTTGATGGCTGCACCTTAAGACCTAAAACCGGGTTTCATTGCTCACCTATTCGGGTTATTGATGTTATTGCGGTTTCTTTGTTTTATTTCCGATTTCTTTTGACCTAAAATCATCTCCAGCATGTTTCTTGAGTTGTTAGACATCTAAGCATGAAGAAATATCGGCCCTTAGACTCCATTTTCGTGGCTGCAATTTCCTTCCCCTTTTGGTTAAACAAATGCTAACCACTTTAGTACTTGTTGTCTTCTTTGCTATTTCGGGTGCAACACTTTTTCTTGCTGTGTTTTAATATTTCCAGCACCTCACATGTCTTGTTCAGAACTTAAGCATGCATGTTTAACTTTAAAATCATATGATTAGCTTGATGGTTGCATTGGTTTAAAATGTTTAATGCACTTTGTTAGAAAACCGCATGTTTCAAGTTTAGCTTTTCTTTGACAACCGGTTTGTGTGCACTAATAACTGAAACGTGCAGCTTGATTTAAATGAACATTTTTATGCTTATTGATGCTTATATCCTCTGCTAAGAATGAATGTTAGGCTTGTCAAATGTTACATGTGATTCGGTTAAAGTTTGCATAAAATCCGAGACACAATAGCATGAACTTTCTATTTTTGACATTGCCGAGAATAGTATGCTATATCTTGATGTTGTGATCTGTTTTTTTTGCACAAGACCAAGCCTATGACTCTTTAAACTTAAGTTAACATGTTATGTAGCTGAAGCATGTACCTTTTTTCGGTTTGTTGTGGTTTAAAATTCAAATAGATGCTGTTTTGGTTAAAGAAAAACATACTTTTGCAAAAAACAGTTTTGTGTGCACAAAAATGGCAAGTTTGATGTTGATAGTTGGGACCACTTTGTGCATGGCTGAGAGTTGTTCCAAGGCACGAAATTTGGCTGCATGTTAAACCTAATTTGATGCTTTAATTGCTGCTCCATTGTTGTTACAATCCGTGAAGCAAATCGAGGATAAAACTAGTGCCTCATTTTGTTTTAGTGAATTGTCACACATCCGAGAGTAGCTAGCATTATTTTATCTTGACAAATTAATCTAAATTGCATGATTTCCTTTCCTCTTTGCTTATAGTATTTGTCTTGCTTACTAGTTTTTTCACAAAAAAAAAAAAAAACACCAAATAACAAAACAAAACAAAACAAAAGTTAGAAACAAACCTAAAAGGAGAATACATCAATTACCCTAGTTAGGTTACCGTTCCTAATGCTTTAAGACCTAAGGTTCAAATATGATTGAAGTTCCCTTTCCTAAGACTTAAACATGAAAACAAGAAGTGGATTCCAAATTGGCCTTAACTCAAATATGACCCCAGAACCCAATCCACCGAGCCGGGGCAAGGACATTCCCCAAAAGGAGACTCACACCCAACAAGAGGGAGAGTCAAGTATGCAAGGTCAACTAAACGGTTTAAGTGGAATGGTTGGAACCCTAAGTAAACAACTTCATGATATGAACCTAAAATTTGAACAAGTTATGAGTGGACGTCATCCTACCCACTGTAGAGATTCCTCCCAAGACACTATACCTAGGAGATGACATGACAATCTTAGGAGACGAGTTAGAGACCAAGATCCCTTAGATGATGAAGTTGAGATTGAACATTCTAGGGATAGACACCCTAACTATGACTATGATGAGGATGATGAGTGGACTTTGGATGAAGAAGAAAACTTTCGCCCACCAATTCGTAGGAATCATGATGAGTTTAGACAAGACCGACATAGGGACCGTGACGACCTTCGAAACATTAAGATCCAAATACCCTCCTTTAATGGAACATGCGACGGGACAACTTTTCTAGAATGGTTAGAGAAGGTTGAGAGAATTTTTTATTGTTATAAGTATTCTGACAAAGTCAAGATTCAGTTGGTTTCTGTAGAGTTTACCGGCTATGCCTTACTCTGGTGGTCTAATGTAAGGACACAAAGAGCGCGGACTGGATTTCACTCTATTGATACTTGGAGAAAGATGAAATCTATCATGACGAAGAGATTTGTCCATAATCATTACAAACAAGAATTGATTATGCAAATACATAACCTCAAGCAAGGAAGTCTAACCGTAGAAGAGTACCTTACAGAGTTCGAGACTCTCAAAATTCGAGGAGAACTGGAAGAACTCGAAGAACAAACCATAGCTAGGTTTATCCATGGCTTGAATTATAATATTGCTGACACCGTAGAATTGCATCCATAGACTCTATGGACATAGTAGTTCAGATGGCCCTGAAAGTCGAACGCCAACTTAAAAGGAAAAGGAAAGCCACCCAATCATTTAAGATTAACCAACTCCCTAAGTACACCCCTAAGCCACCTGAGGCTAACAAACCCGTGACCAAGGCTGATTGGAAAAAGCCTTTTCAAAGACATTGGCCTCCCAAAGAATCAACTAGTAAACCAATAAACCCAAAAGGACCAGAGGCCAAGCCTACAAGAGACAACCCCACTAGACAAAGAGCACGCGACCTCAAGTGTTACAAGTGTCACGGCGTAGGTCATTTTATGGCCCAATGCCCGAACCGTCGTGTCATGATCATTAAGGAAGACACCGGTGAGTTTGTAAGTGAAGATGAGTGCGAAGAGGAAGTAGGAGAAGTAGGAGAGGATGAGGACGAGAGTGATTCGGTAGAAGAAGTTATTCATGCTCCCGATGGCCCTTTACTTATGGTGAGAAGACGAGTTCTTATAACCAAGAGTTTTGGAGAGGATTGCCAGCATGAGAACATCTTCCATAGTAAATGCCTCATCAAGGATAAGTTATGTTATATCATTATTGATGGAGGAAGTTGTGCGAACGTAGCCTCCAAAGACTTAGTGACGAAGTTAGGGTTAGAAACTAGTGCTCACCCCCACCCCTATAAGCTTAAATGGTTAGATGATAGAGACGATGTTAAAGTTACTAAGCAAGTAAGAGTTGAGTTTGCTTTAGGCAAGTACAAGGACTCGGTTCTTTGCGATGTTGTGCCTATGAGTGCGAGTCATTTGCTTTTAGGCCGACCGTGGCAATTTGTCGAAAAGTGAACCACGATGGACATTCCAACTAGTATTCCCTCAAATTCGAAGGTAAAGCTTTTAAGTTAGCACCTATGACCCCTGAGCAGATAGCTAAGGATGAAGCTATTAAAAGAGAAGAAAAGAACAAAGCAAATTTTTTCATGACTAAGGCTGAAGTAGAAGCATCCGTACTTAGAGGGGATCCCATGATTTTGATATTATACCGAGATAGAGTGATGGAGTTAGGAGACATACCTCACCCCATTAAAACCCTACTACATCAGTTCCAATACGTGTTTCTCGAATATTTACCTAAAGGATTGCCACCCCTGCGTGGCATAGAGCACCAAATTGATCTCCAACCTGGAGCTGCCCTACCTAATCGACCAGCCTATCGAATGAACCCTGAAGAGACCAAAAAACTGCAAGAACAGGTGCAAGAATTATTGGATAAGGGCTACATAAGAGAGTCCATGAGCCCCTGTGCAGTTCCCTCACTATTAGTCCCTAAGAAAGACGGCACCATGAGGATGTGTGTCGATAGCCGAGCCGTAAACCACATCACAGTCAAATATAGATTTCTCATCCCTAGGCTCGAGGACATGTTAGATGAGCTCAGTGGAGCCTCAATCTTTTCCAAAGTGGACCTTAAGAGTAGTTATCATCAGATACGCATAAAGGAAGGAGATGAGTGGAAGACCGCGTTTAAAACCAAGTATGGCCTGTTTGAATGGATGGTCATGCCCTTCGGACTTTCTAACGCCCCAAGCACGTTCATGCGACTCATGCACCATGTACTCAAAGAATACCTTGGTAAGTTCATTGTTGTCTACTTTGACGACATACTAGTGTATAGCACGAACCTTCCACAACACCTTAACCACCTTAGTACCCTTTTCCATACCCTTAGGAAAACCAAATTATTTGGGAACCTTAGCAAGTGCTCCTTTGCCCAGGACAAGGTTTATTTCTTAGGCTTTATAATCTCCAAAAATGGTATGGAAGCCGACGAGGATAAAATCAAAGCCATTAAAGACTGGCCCACACCCAATTCTATATCGGAAGTGCGAAGTTTCCATGGGCTAGCCTCCTTTTACAGAGGATTTATCCAGAATTTTAGCTCAATAGCTGCACCCCTTACAGACTGCACTAAGAAAGGGAAAGAGTTTACTTGGACTCCGAATTGCCAAAGAAGCTTTGAGTTAATTAAGGAGAAGTTATGTCATTCCCCCGTACTTGCTCTTCCTGATTTCAACAAGGTATTCGAAGTCAAAAGTGATGCGTCAGGAGTTGGAATAGGAGCAGTACTTATGCAAGACCGATGACTCATCGCATATTGCAGTGAAAAGATGAAAGGAGTCGTGCTCAATTATTCTACGTATGATAAAGAGTTTTACGCAGTTATACGAGCATTAGAACACTGGCAACATTATCTCCTATCGAGGGAATTCGTTATCAACACTGATCATCAAGCCTTACGGCACATTAAGAGCCAACATAAGTTGAACAAAAGGCATGCAAAATGGGTAGAATTTTTAGATACGTTTCCCTATACCCTTAAGTATCTCAAGGGCGAAAATAATGTAGTAGCAGACGCCCTATCTAGGAAGCGAATCCTTTTCACCGAGATAACAGTAAGATTTTTTGGATTCAAATGGATTAAGGATAGCTACGGCTTTGACCCCGACTTTGGACCTCATTACGCCCGATGCCTAGACAAGGTTGAAGGAGATTATTGCCTCATGGATGGTTATTTGGTCAAAACAGGAAAATTGTGCATCCCTCAAGGAAGCTTACGACGGTGCCTTGTGAAAGAAGCTCATTATGGGGGCTTAGCCAATCATTTCGGGGAAAAGAAAACCCTCGATATGTTAAAGGAACATTTCTTTTGGCCTCACATGATGAAAGATGTGCATCGCTTGGTAGAGACGTGCATAGTTTGCAAGAAAGCCAAAAGTAGAGTTCTACCCCAAGGCTTGTACATGCACTTACCCATCCCTGCACACCCCTGGATTGCAGTCAGTATGGACTTTGTCTTAGGACTACCACGGGCTGCCCGAGCTAAGGATTCCATCATGGTGGTCGTGGATAGATTCTCCAAAATGGCACACTTTATTCCTTGTGCCAAGACAGATGACTCTACTTTAACCGCCGACCTATTTTTCAAGGAGATTGTTTGCCTGCATGGCATCCCACACTCAATAGTGTCAAATAGAGACACTAAGTTTTTAAGCGCCTTCTGGACCACTTTATGGAGAAGGTTGGGGACTAAGTTGTGCTTCAGCACTTCTTTTCATCCCCAAACTGATGGGCAAACGGAAGTTGTTAACAGGACTCTAGGCTCCCTCTTACGCAGTGTTGTCGGCAAGAAATTGTCTAACTGGGACATCATACTTCCAGGCTTGGTTTCCTATAACCGCACCCTTCATTCCACTACTCAGAAAACGCCCTTTGAGGTTGCCTATGGGTTTAATCCATTTACATCGTTGGACCTTGTCCCTTTACCTACTAAGGACTTAGCCAACCCATCAGGTGCAAATAAGGCTGAACAAATTAAGAAGTTGCACGAAACTGTGCGAAAGGCCATTGAAAAGAGAAATGAGAGTGTGGGCAAGCACGTGAACAAAGGTCGCAAAGAAGTCATTTTCCGTGCAGGAGACTTAGTATGGTTGCACCTCTAGAAGGAAAGATTTCCTGATAAAAGAAAGTCTAAACTTCTACCTCGTGTGGATGGACCATTTAAAGTGCTTGAGAGGATCAATGATAATGCCTACAAAATCGAATTGCCGGGTGAATATGGAGTATCCGCAACTTTTAACGTCCAAGATTTATCACCCTATAAAGGCGATGAAGATCAGTTCCAGGACCCGAAATTATCGGATTTGAGGTCAAATCCACAGTTCCCTGGGGAGGATGATGTGCCCCATAGGCCCGTCACACGATCTCAAGTCCAAGCACACACTTTAATTAACCTACATTCTCACACATTTGATTTTTGTGCAGGTTATGATTCAATGGAGCCGGAAGTTGCAAGCTTAAGGTGGGAAGTGGAGACTCAAGACATGGAGCAACCGAGACACATCCTTGCATGGGAAGCCACCCTTGAAGATCATGAAGCTCTTAAGGGAATTTGTCTTCCCGAGCCAACTTTTATGTAATGTTTTATTTTGAACTTATTGGGCAAACATTGGCCTTCTTGTTTAACTTATTATTATATGCATGCATTAGGCATTTAGGATTAGATTGAATGGTTAGGATAGATGATGGAAAGGGTTTCGAGATTGGCTTAACTTGAAGAAGCAATCGGGCATGCAAGACATGCCACTCTCGGCCGCAAGCGCGTTAAGGAGGAAGTGCCGCAAGTGGTGGCCAACTTTACCCGATTTGGCCACACCATTGGGCTGCCATTTGAGATGCTTGTCCCCTTTACCTTTTGTGGAAGAAACATGGATCCATGACATGGCATTCAGCAAGCCATTGATCAACCTCTTGGCTGCCATCATCTCGGCCGCACACTACAACATTTTGGAGTCGGTTACAAGCTTCTTTGCACCAAGTTTTGAAGACCAAAGTACAGCCCTAAAACCCTCCATCCTAGGCCTATATAAGCATAGCATTGGTGTGTGTATTTCACTTGGCAAAGTTAATGAGCATCGGCATATTTTCTAAGAGGAAACCGAGGGAGTTTTCCACCACCTTTCCAAGGTAAGTATTCGGTTCCATGAACCGATTAGGAGTAGCCTCCTAGCTTGGCAACTCAAGGTTGTTGCTCGAGCTTGTGTTCCACTTTTCTCTCCTCCCTTTCAAGGGAAGGAAACAAGAAGGAAGTGGCCAAAACCGGTTCCCCAAGTTGAGAACCGTTCCATGGAAAGGTTGTGATTGCCGAGAACATAACCTTGTTTCTTCGGCCGACTTGCGGGTTTGCTTGTACAAGTTTGTCATTTCTAATCAACCTAGACCATGACCACCACCATCACACACCTCACTCACTCCACTAATCTCACACCAAATTTCATTTCATTTCAAGCACATTTGGTCGTTCATTTTGTTGTTTTTCTCAAGGGTTTCTTGGCTTGGCCGAGATCCGAGGGCCTAACCGATCATTTCGTGCATTCTAGTGACCGAGCAGGGGCTTGGCCGTAACACCACATATATCTCTCACATTTCTTGGTTGTTGCCAGTTTATGACAGCTTGTGTTTTAGCTGGATCAACAAAAATTTCTTCTTTTGAAACGACATGGCCCAGAAAATTAACTCTGTCCTGCTAGAAATTACATTTTGAAAGCTTTTTGTACAACTTATGGTGCTTCAGAGTTGACAGAACAATTATTATATGCTCCTTATGATTCTCTTCTGTTTGCGAATATACCAAGATATCATCGGTAAAGACAATAAAAAACTTGTCTAAGTTATCCCGAAAGACACGATTCATCAAATCCATGAAGGCTGGAAGTGTATTTGTGAGTCCGAAAGACATTACTAATAACTCAAAATGCCAATATCTAGTACGAAATGCAGTCTTCGGGACATCTTCAACTTTAACTTTCAGCTGATAATAACCCGAGCGTAGGTCGATCTTTGAGAAAACTCGGGCACCTTGCAGTTGGTCGAACAAATCATCTATCCGAGGCAATGGATCTTGTTCTTTATTGTAAGCTTGTTCAATTCTCGATAATCGATGAACATTCTGAGTGTCCCATCCTTTTTCTTTACAAACAGAACATGGGCATCCCAGGGAGAAAAACGCGATCGAGAAAAGCCCTTGCTCACCAAACAGGAGTACGAAACAGGCATTTTACTGGCCCTTTTTCTTGTCTAAAAAATAAACTTTTCTTTATTCAGAGGCTGGAGAGACACAATTGTCGTTCTGCATTTGATGGTAGCATAATGACAAGATAGCTAATCCATTCCCAAAATAATGTCATAACCCTTCATGTTTATTACAATCAAACTAACATAAAGGGTATTATTTCCTACTGAAATAATATTGCCTTGAACTACTTGCTCTGGGTGTAAATGATCTCCCGATGGTAACATTACACTATAAAAGCAACCAGTTGAACTGGACAGCAAATTAACTCTAATTACATAGACAGTTGAAACAAACGAATGCGTAGCACCCGTATCAATTAACATAAACGCAGATACACCAGCAATTAAAATTGTTCTTGTGATCACTGAATGTTGCACATCACCTTCTTCCTCGCCAGGCTCTATGAAGGCAAAAATCCTTGGCATCACTCTCTTCTGGTCTTTGCCTGGCTTTGGACAATTCTTAACAATGTGACCAGTATCCTAACATCGAAAGCATTTGTCTATACCCATCTTTCAATCGCCAGAATGCTCATTCTGGCATTTAGGACACAGAGGCTTCTGAGAAGTTCTTTATACCTGTTTTCCTTTTCCCTGATCAGTTCTTCCATCAAATGGTCTTTTTACACTACGTTTTTGTTGTGACTATCCACCTCTCGGTTGCCATCCTCTGTTCTGGGGCTTGATTTCTCGAAAGAATCCTCTTGCACGTTCCCTCGGTTTGATTATTTTTGTCTCAGCCTCCTCTACCTCGAAGGCTTTGGACACGATATTCACGTAAGAAACATCCAAAGTACCTGATATCTTCACACTCTTGTAAGTTTCGGGCTTCAGCCCTTGAACAAACTGATGTACGTTGTTGTCATTGCCGCTTACCAAGTGAACGAAAAATCGTGATAATGGTTCAAAACACCTGACATACTCTGTCACGAAGCCCTTCTGTCGTAACTGTGAAAACTACAACATCGTGTTCGCTCGCACTGTAAGGCTGAAGTACTTGTCGTAAAATACTATTCTGAATCACTCGTAAGTCATCACTGTTACATCTGTGGTGGCTTTGATGGTGTCCCACCAAAATCTTATGTCCTGTGCGAACTGAAATGTGGCATACGTGACTTTTTCTTCATCGACCACCTAGGCATATTCGAGCATATCCTCCATCATCTGAATCCACTCCTCTGTATACGTGGGATCCGTGGACTGTCCGTTGAATACTGGAGGTCATAGTCGTTGGAATCTCTCACTGCTGTGATTGTTAGGAACGTCCAATTCTCGGTCTCTTTGGTCCTTTCGGTTCAAAAATCTCTCTAACTACTGAGATTGTCGCTCCAGGTGTTGAGATTGTCGATCGAGTAGGTCCGTCAGTCGATCGATGGTATCTTTCTCAATCCTACTTTTGACCATTTTGCTTATCCTATATAAACATATACACCTTAGAAAATAAACTTAAAACTCATAAACGTACTTATAGCTGAGGAAGCATGTCCGTGTAGGGGCTTGTGCTGTCGGGCAGTCTACAGAAACGATTTTCAACCCAAGTGCTCTGATACCATAACTTATCACGTCCCATAACACTATACTTCTTTGACTTGTGACGTTCCTTGACACTATTCCTAAAAATCTCGTAAATATATTTTTTTATTCGTAGTCTTAAAACAACATCGTGTAAGATATTAAACTATTTATAGTGGAATAATAATTTTTTCGTTGAAGCCTAGTATAAGGTAAATTTAATTTCAAATGTTGAAAACACTAAATCAAGGGTTTCGGTCGACACTTGTGAAGACGAGTCGACCCCCATTCCTTTCTGTTTTACACCGGTCGACACCTTCAGAGACGGGTTGACACCTCCTTCGTCTCTGTTTTACATCAGTCGACACCTTCAAACACTGGTCGACACCTCTTACCAATTTGGTCGACCCTTACTAAGATAGGCTGACACTTCATTCCTCTCTATTTGACATTAGTTGACACCTACAAAGAATGGTCGATACCTCTTACAAATTTAGTTGACCCTTACTAAGATATGTCAAGATTTCATTCCTCTCTGTTTGACATCGGTCGACACCTGCAAAGACTGGTCGACAACTCTTACAAATTTGGTCGACCCTTAATAAGATAGGTCGACACTTCATCACCAGAGACTTAACTGAAACCTTCTAAAAACGACCGTAATTATCGTAAACTTTCTAACGGACACCTATAGCCTACTTAACTCAAAATCCACATTTCTTTATAAAAAACGGGCAGCATGCCTTTCCACTTACCGTTAAATCGGTTCACCTATTTAAAACATCCAATCTGTATTTAAACATAAAATCATTTAATCCGACTCCTAAACTTCTTCTATCAACACATTTAAAAACAATTGAAACCTAAATACCTAACCATATTTCGCAAACCTCTATACATTGTCGCAAAAGACATTCACATAGCCCACGGGTCAATCACGCTCAGACAGCCACAAACGTTCTCTCACGACCATCCTTCAACTACGTCACTTGTCGAGTTTAGCTAGAATGTCCTCACCTTCTTCTAAATCACCTACACCGCAGAGACATCTGTGAGCTAAAGGCTCAGCAAGTCAACGTAAATGTAAATGCATGCCGTGCATATGTAGTTCATAAAACATGCAGCCATTTCATTTTATTTCGTTACATAGCAAGACGTTGCCAGGGGTTTACTCTCACCAAATAGAGAAGGCACATCAAGCGGTTAGACAGCCTTCTCCATCTACTGGGGGGAAAACATGCTCCATCTACGGGACAACCGTGTCTGAACCCCACCTCAACATGACCGGGATTACATGCATTCATTTCTTTTCATAAAACATGTGCAGAAATTTGTTTTCATGTCTTTTAAAAAAAACGTGATACCTGAACAATTCATAATGCTTAAACTTATAAAAAAGTATATAAAACAATCAATGGAAACATAAAAGACATTCTATAACATACACAATCTAACAGTTTTTTTTTTTCCAATTTCAAATGATCATAACTTTCTCGGTATAACTCATAATCAAATAATTCCAAGTGCTATGGACTCCTCTAAGAGTCTACTTTCTAATGAAGCAAGCCACTTAGCAAAGAGAACCAATAACTAGGTCAAACATCACAAGAACAGAACCTGTTCTATTTTTCATAAAATTCAAACTTACCTCTAATTTTCACTTTTATTATGCTTAATCTTCCATTTTACTCCATCCGAGATCTTTAGAACCTCTAAAATTAAGTTAGAACATTCAAAAGAAAAAGAAAGACTAACCCTAACTCTGAATTTTCGGAGGTTCAAAACCCATGCCTAAAAACTCTTCACAAACGTCATTGAAACATGCATTTTTGCATGAAAAACTCTAGCCTATTTTAAAAACCTTAATTCTTTTAAATGAAGGAAGTTTTGGCTGAAGAAAAGTTGGAAGAAGAGAGAATGGTTGCTAGAGAAATCGTGGAAATAAAAGAGAAGAATGTAGTGTTTATAAACTTTATTTAATAAAGTTTAACTTTATCTTATCTGCTTGATTTACACAACTTTTAATTTTATAAAAATTGACCTTATTTTTTATTTCTAACATTTTTCACTCTTTTCATTTCTTCTTTTCATTTATTTATTTTTCTTTTCTCTTTTACTAATTCTCATTTCTTCCTTTGTTGTTTTCATCTATCCTTTTAAAATAATTCATTGAATATTATTGGAAGAAAATATACAAATGTTTCAAGTGTTACACAATCTGTTCAAACATGTGTTGACCAGTGCAAATAGAGGCTAACGAGGTGTCGACCTGTGTAGATAGGTGTGGACCCTTGTGTGTCCAGAATGGGTCAAGTGTCGACCAAAGATTTCGGAGGTCGACCGGGGAACATGAAATGTTTTTAGTACGAGTCATTTGTTTAGATCAGCGAACTAGGTTCGGATAACTCGGGACGCTACATTGTAAATGTGATGTGCTAATAGTTTTAATGCACTTGTATTAGGTTCCAAAACTTCAAGGAAAAGTGATCAAGGTTTTTTGACTGCTAAGGACTGAGTAAGTTCATATTGTATGCTTCCGACCCTTAAGGCCTACATCACAAAGGTATTAGGGTTTGTATTTTTATGGGATAGGTAGTTACGTTTATTTTGTAGACGTTTAGATTAAGTGAAATCCCTTATTGAAATGTCTTGAGGATATTGTCTACGATATGCATTGATAAATTGTTTTCTATGTATTTTATAAGTTTAAGCAGTATGAACTGTTCATGCAACATGTTCTTTCAAAAATGGCATGAAAATGAATTTCTTAACGTGTCTTATGAAAAGAAACGAACTAATGAAAAGAAATGAATGCATGTAATCCCGGTCATGTTGAGGTGGGGTTCAGACATGGCTGTCCCGTAGGTGGAACATGTTTTCCCGCCACTAGATGGAGAAGGCTATCTAATCGCTTGATGTGCCTTTTCTATCTGGTGAGAGTAAACCCCCAGTGACAGCCCGCTATGTAACGAAATGAAATGAAATGACTGCATATTTTACGAACTGCATATGCATAGCATGCATTTACATTTACATTGACTTACTGAGTTTTAAGCCCATTAGTTAAACTTTGATGATGTTGGTGAAGAACTAACAAGTGAGGACTCCAAGGCCCAAGTTGATGAATAGGTGCAGTTGGAGGAACGAGCTCGTGTGGTGTGTTCGCAACGGTCAGGCAACCTTTTGACCCGTGGGTGTTGTATCCTAACTTTTGATGTAGCCTCTAGAAGTGTTTGGATTTGGTGTGTAGTTAGGATTTATGTTTTAAAATTTCTTGAACTGTCGGGGTGTATATTCGATTGAATGGAAAAGTTTAAGTTTTAGAGCCTCCCATGTGTTAGTACTTTTAGCTTCCGCTATGTATTTTTGGTTTTAAATGATTAGAAAGTTGGATTGTCTCTTTCTTGAGGAAAAGTAAAAGAAAGAGGGTAATTAGGAAGGTTAAGTTATAAGTCAAGCCCAGTGACGACGTACGGGTCGTCACAATTGTGGTATCAAAGCACCCGGGTTTTAAAATGGGTCTTGTAGACTGTCTGACTGCGCAAACCACCTCATGGGAACGCTCCAACAACTGTAAGTGTTTAAGTTAAGTTAAGTTATATTGTTAAGTATATATTTTTGTGTATATTATCTAGGAGTGCTAACATATCAAGGAATCAACGGACAGATAGACGAAGGCCAGTAGACGAAAGGGGTGATTCAGAGACCATAAGATAGTTAACTGAATTGGTGAACCGGCAATCCCAACAACTGGAGAGGTTCATGAACAAGGACGACAATTACCACTTCAGTGCTTCTAGTGATCTCAGTGGAGATCATTTTAGACGACTCCGACCACTGACCTTCGACAGACAGTCAACCAATCCAACACATGCTGAGGATTGGGTCTGATAAGTGGATAATATGTTTGACTATGTTGAATTGGAAGAAGGTAAAAGGCGTCATGCGCAATATTCCATCTCACAAAGGATGCGGGGTGTTGGCATTCAGATGAAGATGTTGATTAATTGGTTGTGTCGAGGTTTTGTTTGGCTCTGAGAGGTTTAATGGGCAGATAGTGCAGTGTACGAGAATTTAGGAAGTGAATGCTTAATCATGGTGCTCTAAGCTTCAAGATGATTGATGTTGGATCTTAATTATGATTGGAATTTGAAATGAGATGGATCGACAAATGTCCGGGGTATAAATCCAATTGTACAAAACTGGGAATTTATGAGCATGCTTCAGTTTTGACGTTTTGGTCAGAGTTATTGACTGTCATTCGAAGAGCTGTTTTGGTATGTTAGAATGGACACTTTAAGGAAACTACGAGCTCTAGAATCGAAGCGTTCCAATGTATAAAACTTTAAATATGAACTTTGAAGATTGACATAATGCATTTGAGCTGTAACCCAAACTATGGATACTGAAAGGATGGAATGGGTCACATAGGGTTTTAAACCACTTGGAATTGAACACTTTTAAATTGAATATGTTAGATGAGTTGTAGTTGTCAATAAGGAGTTACTGTTATAAATGTGAGTCAGGTGAGCGATGGATGTTTGACTCTAGGTGTTCCTTCCATGTGACACTTAGAAGCAGATGACTACAAGAACTCTATGCAATTCGTTTGAGAAAAGTGCTTTTGAAACATGTAAGGGAGTAAGGTCTATTAAGAAGATGAAAAGGGAATGTTTTGACATAGAGGTTATACCAAAGAAGAGTTTTTATGAACATTACATGGTTGGTAAAAGTATTTGTGAGAAATTACTAGAACTTCTCCCACACCTCAAGAAATAGTTGAAAGGGCTAGTAACGATGGCAATAAGTTAAAGAATCTAGAGGTATACGAATGTTGGATGGGTCTAGATGAGTTGCATACCAGATTGGAGCGTATTTTTAATGTCCAAACCCCTGGCCGCTATCAGTTAAGTTTTTCTCCCTATTTTAATCAGAATATAAAGGATTAGTTGGTTTATCCCATACGAGTGATATACTAGTAGTGATCCTTACTTGAGGATAATAGGTAAACGTTATAGATGGTGGGGAAACTATTAGAACTTTTGAAGACACAGAGTGGAAAATTGGGACCCTAAACCATCACCAGAGCTAAGTGTGAAGGTTGGATTGCAGTCGTAATATCACAAAGTTGGTGAGCTTAAGCACGAGATTAGATTACGAGTCTAGGATGATTAAATCCTTAGACGATGGTCAATCCAAGTGATGTTAAGAAGCTTAGGTAGATTATTAATTTGGGGTTTTCAATTGAGGGTGTGAGTTCATCTGACAACAAGTTGCAAACAAGAAGGTCGTTGGACGAGCCTTTGCATAAAGACGAAGGAAGTGTACGGAATCTGAGTTTAGTTGAACAAAAGAAAGGGGTAGACTTGCTGGTAACCAGGAGCCTTTTTGGGAATTGAACTTTTTATAAGTTTTGAGGATTTGAGGATCATCAGGAGTAAGCATGTGTGATGTTAAGAAGAAATGTAGGAAATTGTTAGGTTAAATGGAGGGTTTAGATAGGGAATTTAGCCCTTGAGTATTTAGCATTGAATGATTCGAGAAATTTTGAGGATGTCGAATAGAGAGAACAAGGATTTACATAAAGACCGTTCAGGTAAACCTAGAAGTGGGGCTAAGTTGGAAATTTTCAAAAGGGTTCAGCTTGTAATTAACAATGTTGAAGCCGATGAATACGTGAGTGATTTAAAGTTAAAGGAAATAGTCTAGAGTGATCTAAACTCTGACCTAGGGACTTGATTGTAATTGCGGATAATCGAGGTTGAAGTTAGATCAATTGAGCGCAGTAGACGTAGTTATGAGAAATACGTTTGAGGATAGAATGGTAGAGGTAATGAGTAAACTGGTTTTGAGGATTAGGTATGGTAGTACGGAGGGATGGATTTATACGCTTGGATTTTTTTGTGGATCATAGTGGAAAGATTAAATAGATTTTTTAAACGAAAGATCTGAGGTGACGAGTGTCTTCCTAAGCATTTAGTGTTGGAGAATTTAGAGGACCCTTGAGGAATAGTTAATGAACTTTAACGTTCAGGAGGTTAGGTAGTGAGTTATAGATGAGTGGCTAACGAATTGGCTCAGTCGCCTGAAAAAGTGAGTGGGAGTTGATTTTATTGGTTAGTCTAGAAGTTTTAAAAACATTCATGGAAGTAAAGGCCTGAATGAGGAAGATGAGAACTATAATAAATTTTGCTCGTAGGGACATAGAATTGGAGTTATATTAGATGATTTTGGAAGTTGCGTTTTAGTTGGTTAAATTAAAGACAAGAAATCCATGAGAGCTAAGTGTTAGAGTACGTGGTTAAGGGATCGTTGACTAGAGAACCTTGGGGTTGAAATCTTAGCAGATGAACCATTGAAGTTCTAGAATATAGAAAACCGAGATGAAACCAAGGCCGATAGATATGAGTTGACCTTTGAAAATAACTAGGTGGAGCAAATCTGTAGGTATATAGAATAACCATAGGCTGAAAAATGTAGTCAATCTCAATGAATGTAAGAAACTGAGGACGTGAGTAAATAGAATGTGTTACGCCAATAATAGAAGCTATTCGGGTAAGCAAACTTTGGGGACAAAATTTTTAAGGAGGATGGAATGTAACACCCGAGGTTACGGTACATTGTATACTGTATGTATAACATTTTGGCATATAAACTCCGTCAATGCAATATATACTTGGAATATAGAATTGTTTAAATAAAAGAAGAAAAGGAAAAATAAATAAATGAAAAGAAAAGATAAAAAGAGTGGAAAATGTTGGAAATGAAATAGGGTCTATTTTGATGAAATTAAAAGTTATGTAAAATTAGGTAAATAAGATAAAGTTAAACATTATTAATTAGAGTCTATAAAAACTCAGAACCTCCCTTTTTTCTTCCAAGATTTCTCCTGCAGTCATTCTCTCTTATTGAAGCTTTTCCTCAGCCAAGACTCCTCTCATTTCAAAAGATTAAGATAAAGTTTATAATATGCTTGAGTTTCATGTAAAAATACATGTTTTAGTGATTTTGTGAAGAGTTTTTAAGCATAGGTGTTGAACCTCTGAAAATTTAGAGTTAAGGTTTGGTTTTCTTCCTTCTTTTTAGGATTCTAACTTAGTTAAGGGTGTGCAAAGGTTTATGATGAATTAGAATAGAAGTCTATGCATGATAGAAGAGAAACTTTGAGATAGGTTTATGATTGAAAAGAAAAAAACAGAAAATTTCTGTTCTTGAGCTATTTGGCCGATCTTTTATGTTTTCTTTCGATAAATGGATTGTTCCATTAGAAAGGTAACATCCTAAGGTTTTCATAACATCTTGAATCATTTAAAATGGTTAAGTGTTGAGGAAGTTAGGGGTATTTAAAGTTCACCCAAATTTCTGCAGAAATCCTTCGGTTAAGGTTACTAGTATAAAGTGTCGATCGGTATGTATAGGTGTCGATCGAAGTTGGTAAGTGTCAACCGCGAGAATCGACCTACAAAGATAGAACCAAACTGCGAGAATCGACCTACGAAGATAGAACCAAACTAAGTGTCAACCTATGTGTGAAGGTGTCAACCAGTTAGAGTAAAAGTGGTGAAAGTGTCGACCGCGAGGTTCGATCGGAGCAAACAGAGAGGATCAAGGTGTTGACTTGAGCAAACAGGTGTCGATCGGTGCAAACAGAGGCTAATGAGGTGTCGACCTGTGTAGACAGCTGTCGACCCTTGTGTGTACAGAACAGGTCAAGTGTCGACCGAAGATTTCAGAAGTCGACCGGGAACCTTTTTATTGTTTTAAAACTTGAAATGTTTTTAGTACAAGTCATTTGTTCAGATCAGCAAACCAGGTTCAAATTACTCGGGACGCTATATTGTAAGTGTGAGTGCTAATGGTTTTAATGCACTTGTATTAGGTTCTAAGACTTCGAGGAAAAGTGATCAAGGTTGCTCGAGTGCTAACGACCAAGGTAAGTTCATATTGTATGCTTTCGGCCCGTAAGACCTATATCACAAAGGTACTAGGTTTTGTGTTTTTATGGGGTAGGTTAAAGGTAGTTAAGTTTTTTTTTGTAGATGTTTAGATTAAGTTAAATGCCTTATTGAAATGTGTAACGACCCGTAGCTCGATCGTTACTAACTTAACTTTCTCGTAAAACTTCGTAAGGAAATTCTTTTAAAATTTATTTATTTCCTTAAAACGACATTATCATGAATTTAAAACTTGATAGCGGAAAATAGTTCGTGCGTGGAAAGCTCGTTGCACAAGATACTAAATAAACTTAAATTTCAAGGCAGTAAAATGAAATTTCGGTCGACACCTGCGAGCACCGGTCGACACCTTAAACAGTTTTGAACAGACCAGTTGGCACCTACATACACCGGTTGACACTTGATTCCTCTCTGTCCGAATAGGTCGACCCCTGCAGTCGACACTTTTAAAGTATGGGTCGACCCCCAAGCATGTAGGTCGACACTCTGGTGATATTTTCTACTAAGCAGTCGACACTTGTGGACACAAGTCGGCACCTCAGTTCTCTTTGAATGTTCTAAAACATAAATTTAAACTAACCAGTCGACACTTGCTCAGTTAGGTCGACCATTTAAGGTAGAATGCTGTTCTCACCTAACTATACTATCTCTTCTTTTCTCTAATTCACCCGTAATAACACTTAACATCTCATAAAACCCCCCACAAATCTCCCTCAACGTTTCCTTACCTGTAAACACGTACATGCGCCAATGTCATTACCTAACGATATCCTCCTCAACACTTTTCCAACCAACTATAAACTAATAAAACACGTGACAGAAATTTAAAACAAAATACATGGGGAACTCCAAAACTTAAGTTTATCCATTCACATAAAAACTAAAACCCAAAATATCTAGTAACTTTTAAAACAAATAGAATTTCTAACTATACATTATATTCGAAGATTTTAAAACCTACAAAAAAACTTTTAAACATCAGCCACAGGTAAAAAAGGTCGCCTAACTGCCGCGAACATGCCTCTATGAGCTTGTTCCTACAACTACATTATTCATCGACTTGAGGCTCGAAGTCCTCACCTATTAACGATATCACCTACACAACAAAGTAACTAATGAGCCTAATGCCTAGTAAGTGATGTAGAATTTAATAAAATGTCTGCTCATGACTATACTATGCATTTTGTAAAACATGCAACTGAATCTGTTCTTTATTTTCTTACATAACATGAGTTATTGGGTACCACTTCTAGAGGAGAGATGCCTTGACTGGTTGTTTCTCTAGCGGAGCGACCAACTCGCTCTAGGGGAAGTGGAATGACATATCTAAAAGTCCCTCTAAAGGAAGCAGTTCCTCTGATAGAACTACCATACTCAGTTCTCTATCCACAATAACTATTTACGTATTTTACTGTACCATATTCTTTCTATTTGGTTTACATGAAAACATATGCACAAAACCCGTTATCTATGATTTGGAAAACCATGATGCATGAATGTATGTAACATACACATATCCTCAAGGTTGTAAACGTAAAGTAACATAACATATAAACATATCCATCAATAAACAAGAACCTATCATAATAAACTCACAACCTAAAATTTCTACGCAACCAAAACTCTGGAAGCTAGAGTCTCCAAGTTACTTATTTAGCCAGCAACCTCCTAACACTTTGTGGTGTAGACCAATCGGCCAAAACGCATGCAAACATGTACTTGCCTTGAATCCTTTGCAATTTAAGGTCACTTGTCCGTTCCTTTAATCCAAAACCTATAACAAATGACTTCAAAGATCAATATTGAGCTTGACCATTCAAAAACTACGAAGCGTATTATAACTCCAACAATAATAAGATCCTACACAACTAATCCAATCCAACAAGTCCAATCTATAACCACCAACTTATATTGTGATTTTAAATCAAACTAACATATTCGTTTTAATGATTCTATTCAGTTACCCAAAATGACTAAACAAGATTTCGTGCCTTAAATTGAACATCCAAAACATCGGAGTATTAAATCCAACTAGTTTAGAATGACAACAATCCAACAACTCAACACATTCCATAATTTGAATTAACTTCAATTATCTATAACTAATTGTACACTCAACCAAATCCAATGATTCAAATTGTAATGGCATACTTAAGGAGTCCTTTCTAACATGGTAAAGTCCACTTATCAAGAACCAAGCACAATAATTCACAGAAAATCAGAAACCATAGCTGCCCTGTAAATCCAAATCCAAATCCAAATTTAACATCCAATTTGACCAAAAAGAAGAAGAACACGCAATAATTTCATGTAAGCCTTTAGTGTAACGCCCTGAAAACCCACACGATTTTTGGCTCGCTCTGCTCTGTCACCGCCTCTGTTGCGTCTCGAGTTGTCCCTGGGCCCAAGTCATCAACCGTACATTTACTCATTCCCTCGATAAATTTCGTGTAAAATTTAGAACTTTTATTTCTCGACTTAAAACGACATCTTTGAAAATGTTAAAAAAAAAACATCTCAGCAGAAGACTCGATTAAAATCAGATTAAATAAAACTTTGCTTTTTAAAACACAAAAAGAAGAAACCGATCGACAACTGTAAACACCGGTCGACACTTTAATTCTCACTGCCCGCCTCCAGTCGAACCTCGCGGTCGATACCTCTACGTTCATTACACGGAGCGGTTGACACTTGTCTTCACCGGTCGACACTATATTTGTCTCTGGCCCCCCTTGGTCGAACCCTGCGGTCGACACTCTCACAATTTTTACACTAACCGGTCGAACCTAAAGACACCTGTCGACACTTTTTTTCTCTCTGTCCTTTGTTTAGTTCGGTCGACACCTACACATATTGGTCGACACCTTGCACCAGCAGCCTAAAGAAAACACCAGTTCAAAGAAAGCTGAAGAAAACTTCCACAATAAAAATAACAAGGTAAAGGCCCGTATTTTTAAGACAAAATTTCACATATAGCTTCAAAACACGGTTATACACCAATCCCGACTATTAACGTGCAAACCAACATATGATTCCAAATTCTATACACTTGACTTGGATTCCACAAAATACAACCTCCAAAACCTACCATCCAGCCTCACTCCACGAGTCGGGCCGCCTTGATGAACTTCACTTGCTGGCACATGGTAGCGCGCCGTCAACCACCTACTCATCCTGCCTGGATTCCCGTAACTCACTGATAAGAACCTCTGCACCTACACCACAGAACATAAGTCTAACGCTCTATAAGCAGTGCAATATGAAACGTAAAACCGACAATGCAATCTTATCACATTCAATCTTTATACTCAAGCTCATGTCAACTCTGCGATGTGTAGTGCAGCTGGGATAGGGTGAGGGTTAACCTTGTGCCACGCTTTACCCTTACATGTTGCCATCATCCCTGACACCCCAACAATGAGGCCCACAAGCCACACACACACGCTACGCGACGGCCCAGCCGGCCCACCCCGTGGGATCCGTGACTGGTTAAGTACCAGCCCATTCCCTGAGTAGGATCCACCGCGTCGCCGTCCATAATTTTGCGATAGCCCAGCCAACCCACTCCCCGAGCTAAATTCGCGACTGGTGATGCACCGGTCCACTTCCTGAGCAGGATCCGCGGCGCCACTGTCCATCATCCTCACCGTCAATACATACATGCTGCGTGACGGTCGAACCGACCCACTATTCGAGCGAAATTCAAGGTTGGTTACACACCGGCCCACTCCCCGAGCAAGATCCATGTAACGCCCCAAAAACCTACTCGTTTCTAGCTCGTTCACTGCTCCGACTCCACATCTATAACGCCTCTGAGTCGTCCCTAGACCCAGGTCGTTAACTGTACACTCGCTTCTCACCTCGACAGAATTCGTATAAAATTTAAAACTTTTGTTTCTCGACTTAAATCAGTATTCTAACGTCCCAGCGAAAAACTCAATTTAAAACCGATTTAAATAAAATTCACTTTTCAAAACATAAAATAAAGAAACCAGTCGACAATTGCAAGCACCGGTTGGCACTTGGGTCGTCTTGAGTTTTTTCATCAGTTAACTCTGGTAAACGCCGGATGACACTACGTTTCTCTCAGCTCTTTTCATCGGTCGACACTGAGAGCACCGGTCGACACTGCTACACTCATATATGAAAGCGGTAGACACTTGCTTTCACAGGTCGACACCTTGATCCTCTCTGCCTGCGCAGGTCCAACCAGGCGGTCGACACTCTCACTGATTTTACACTAACCGGTCGACACCTACGGGGGCCCGTCAACACCTCATTACTATCTGTCCGCATAGGTCAAACCCCGCGGTCGACACTCACCTTCCAAATTTACACTGACCGGTCGACACCTGTGGACTTCGATCGACACTTTGCACCAACAGCCTAAAAACAACAGCGGTTCCAAAACAAAATTGACATGAAACTTCGATGATTAAAATTACCAATTCAAAACCTGAATCATTCAATTAAGCTCTTTCAAATAGTTTAAAAATACACCTATACATCAATCTCGACTATTAACATTCACACCCATCTATGCATCAAAACCTATACATTTGACATAGACCCCTCAAAACGTAACTCCCAAAAATCTACCTCCTGGTTTCACTCCACGGGTCGGGCCGCCGCGACAAACTACACTTGTCGGCACGCGGTAGCACGTCGCCAATCACCTACTCATCCTGTCTAGGCTCTAGCAACTCAGCCGTTGAGATCTTTGCACCTACACTACGGAACACACAACATAACCTTAACGCTCAGTAAACAGTGCAATATGAAATGTAAAACGACTACGCAATCCTATCACATGCCAACTCTATATTCTCAGTCATGTTGTCACAACTAGTGCCGCGTGGTACGGTCGCACCATGGTGAGGCTGGACTCTCTCGCCACCTCACATCTCGGCACGTCGCCATCGTCTCATTTTCTCCAGCAACGAGGCCCTCAAACTGTACCCACGCATCACTCTACGCACCGCAACCATTGCAGGGTGAGGCTGGAGGCACTCGCCACACCATCCCCTGACACGTCGCCATCGTCCCGGTTCCTCCAGCAATATGAGGCCATAGTTGCACACCACCACACGCACATCGCAGCAGCCATCCCAGAGTGAGGCTTGACACACTCGCCACACCACACCTTGAAACATCTCCACCGTCCCGGTTCCTCAAATAACGGGGCCTAGCTGCCCACACATATATCGTATTCACCACCACTCATCGCACTTCACATTCGAACATAAAACCATGCTCAAATTTATTTTCGTTCCGGTGTAAAAAACATGATGCATGTCAAACAATACACACGCACATCATAATCAACCATCACAAACCTAATGTGTAACACCCCGTATTGTCGCGGTACTAATTTTTGGGTTGTCGGGACGATAAACAGCAGGATTCGGGTCAGATTGGAAAGTGGAGAATTCGTAAGGTTAGGTGGGGATTTATTTCGAGGCTAATGGTGGGGAGAAAATTTTAGGAATCCGACCGGAGGTGGATTGAATCGATTAGAATAAAAGATTGAAGTGTGAGGGCAAAAAGGTAATAAGTTTATTTTATTTTTTTTATATATATGAAAAAAGAGGAGAGGATTTGGCAGAAACCCTCTCCCCCTTTTTCTTCTCTATTATTTTCTCCCCAACCCACCGCGCGTTTTCCTTCGGTTCCTCTCCTTCACGCGACGAGCACGCCGGTGATTTGTTGTTGTTTTCTCCTCCATTTCGACGGTTAAGATAAGTATAACTAGTTTATGGTTCAATGTTGGTTTAGTGTTGGAGTTGAGGAGAAATACAGTGGATAGAGAATTGGGGGTTTAGGATTAGATTGTTTATTGGGTGTAATGTTGATTGTTGTGGGTTGTTGAGGATAAATGATAGAGTGGTGAAGGATGTATTGAGTTTTTGTGGAATGGCCGTGAAAGAGGGATTTTGACCATAAGGCATACTCTGTTTTTGAGTTTCTACCTTAGCTGCGATTAACGATTTTAGATTTGTTATGGTAGGTTAAACTAGGTTACGATTGGAGCGTTTAGCCACTGGAATCGTGTGATTCTAATAACCGATGCAAAAGGTATGCGCGTCGGAAGTTAGGTGGATTTCGGAGCTGAATAGGTTAGTGAGTGATTTTGGTGAGTGCACGACGTGTTGAGCTAGTGTGCTAATTTTAATGCAAAGTAGTGTAGTGGAATGAGTTTTGACAGGAAGATGGTTTTGTTGTAAGTTGAGCAGGTTTTGGGTGAGACGAGCACCACAGAAAGCTAGGACGCCAGGTAAGTAGTGTATGCATGTGTTTTGCCCAGGTGGGCCTACACCAAGGAATGTTAGGTTGTGTGGGTTGATTGTGATGTGCGAGTGTATTACTTGACATGCATCATTTTTTTTTTAAACGAGAACGAAAATGAATTTATGCATGGATTTATGTGCGAGTGTGAAGTGCGAGGTATGGCGAGCACAATGGGTGTGTGGGTAGCTAGGCCCCGTTGCTGGAGAAACTGGGACGGTGGCTACTTACTAGGGTGTGGTGTGGCGAGTGCGTACAGTCTCACCCTGGTTTGGCTGCCACGATGTGCGTGTGGTGGTGTCAACTATGGCCTCATTGCTAGAAGAACTGGGATGATTACGACGTGCGAGGAGGTGGTGTGGTGAGTGCGTCCAGCCTCACCCTTGAACGGTTATGGTGCACAGAGTGGCGCGTGGGTACTGATTGAGGGTCTCGTTGCTGGAGAAATCGGGACGATGGCGACGTGGCAGGGTGTAAGATGGCAAGAGAGTTCAGCCTCACCATGGTGTGGCCGTGCCACACGGCGCTGGTTGTGACAACATGAGCGAGAACGTAGAGACTGCATGTGATAGAATTGCATTGTTGTTTTACGATTCATATTGCACTGCTTACTGAGCATTAGACTTATGCTGTGTGTTTCGTGGTGTAGGTGCAGAAATCTCTGAAGGTGAGTTGCCAGAGCCTAGACAAGACGAGTAAGCGGTTGGCGGCGTACTACTGTGTGCCGGCAGGTGGAGCTTGTCACAACGGCCCTACCCGTGTAGTAACGTAGGGATGTAGATTACTGGGAGTAGTGTTTTGGTGAGGGCTATGTCAAGTGTATAGGTTTTGGAGGCATAGATGGGTTTGGGAGTCTATAATCGGAATTGATGTATAAGTGCATCTTGGAATTGTTGGAAAGGATTGAATGAATATTCAGGTTTGCAATCGGTTGTTTTAATTCGGAGAAGCTTTCGTGTCCTTCTTCGTAGAACTGCTGCTATTTTTTTAGGTTGCTGGTGTGAAGTGTCGACCGAAATCCATAGGTATCGACTGGTCAGTGTAAATTGGAGGACGAGTGTCGACCGCAGGGTTCGACCGGGGCGGGTAGAGCGAAATGAGGTGTCGACCGGCGACCGTGGGTATCGACCGGTCAGTGTAAAATCAGTGACACTGTCGACCGCGGGGGTCGACCTGCGCGGGTAGAGAGGGTCAAAGTGTCGACCTGTGAAAGCAAATGTGGATCACTCTCCTAGCTGAGCGTAGAAGTGTCGACCCACGTAAAGACCTGAGGGGAACGCAGTGTCGACCGGCGTTTGCCAGTGTCGACCGATGGAAACCCGAGACGACCTAGGTGTCGACCGGCATTTACAAGTGTCGATCGATCTCTGTATTTATGTGTCTTATACTGGTGAAGTCTATTTAAACCGATTTTAAATGAGTTTTCCGCTGTGACTTTTCGTAAATAAATTTCAAAGACATAGCTTTGAGTGGAGGAACCAAAAGTTTTAAATTCTGTCTGAAATTGTCGAAATGGGAAGCAAGCGTATGGTTGGCGACCCGGGTACAGGGATGACTCGGGGGCGTTATAGATGTGGTATCGGAGCGGTGAACGTACCAGAAACGGGTAGGTTTTCGGGGTGTTACAGATATGATATCAGAGCCTTTACCCAACTGGAAGTGTGACCGACGAAGATGTCGGGCCCCTCGGAGGAGGGGTGAGCTTGTGAAGGCGAGAGGGTCTGTCACAATTCTCATACCACTATAGGGGGGGGAGGGAACGTAAAGGGGATGGTTAATAGGTGGGAAGAGGGTATGTTACGAGTATAAGAGCCACGGGGTCGACGTCGTTTGATGGATCTCCTAATACCACCAGTCGATGCATGAGAGTGCTCCACCAACCGTAAGTATTTCTTAGAGCCCTCGTAGTTTTGTTTGGACTCACTAGATGTTGTGGTGTACAGGTTTAACGTTATGGTTAGAGAGATGCGTAGAGCTGTAGGCGATATGGATGACGCCATTAGACAGCTTTCCGAGTTAGTCAACCGCCAATCACAACAGCTGGAGAGGTTTATGAGTAGAGACCAGGGCAAGTCTAGTGCCCAGACTTCAACGGATCGTGGGGGTGATAGGTTGCACAGGCTTAGACCCCCAGTGTTCGATGGAGCATCTTTAGAACCACTCAGTGCTGAGGAGTGGATTCGAAGTATGGAAAACATGATGGATTACACCAAGGTAGAGGAACAGGACAGGGTATCCAGTGCGACATTCCACCTTGCCATGGATGCCCGATTTTGGTCGAATTCGATAAAGGTGACCACCGATGTGAAGTCCATGACATGGGAGGAATTTAAGACGACGTTCTTTGGCAAGTATTTTAGCCACTCGGTCCGAACCTAGAAGATAGTGGAGTTTGCCAATTGAGGCAGACAGGTACAGTTGCTGAATATGTGAGACAATTCAAGGCGCTATCTCGGTTTGCTAGTCATCTGGTGAGCCTGAACGAGAACAAAGTGTACCAATTTGTATAGAGGCTGGAGCCAGACATATATATGCGTATACGAATAGTTGGGACTCGAGAGGTGCCTTATGAGGAGGTGGTGGCAAAGGCGTTGGACATTGAGGAGGCTAGGACAAAACTTCCCAGTTACAGAGAGTTGCCTAGAGAACAGCCTAAGAGGTATTTCAAGGAAGTGTTGTCGCAATCGAGCGGAGAGGAGTCGTCTCTGCGAAAGGGCCTGAAGAGGTCCAATGACAGCTCCAGCAGTCAGGGGAGCAACAAGCGGTCTCAGGGACCTGGGCAGTTTCCGATATGCCCAAAATGCCAAATGAGTCACCCCGATGAGTGTAGGGGAGGTGCAGGCCGATGCTATAACTGTGGCGAGGCAGGACACATGTCTAGAGATTGTCAGAAGCTGCGACAGGATCGGTGCTTCAACTACAAGGAAGTGGGGCATTTTGCTAGGAGTTGCCCGAATTTGTGCAAGGCCCCAGCGAGAGTGATGCCAAGAGTTTTCGCCTTCATAGAACAAGACGATGCCGCCCAGCCATCGGTGATTTTAGGTAGTATTCCTATTTTGGTCATGGCGGCTTATACCCTTTTCGATACGGGTGCTACTCACTCGTTTGTGTCCACTGCCTTCGTGGTCAAGGTAAATCTAGTTCCCAGCTACTTTGGCCAGTTCTATGATGTATTGTTGCTGTCGGGTGAGCACCTATACTCAGATCAGGTGGTACAAGGTGATATTGTGATAGTGGGAGAAAAACAGTTGTATGCGGATTTGATCATACTCGACATGAAGGGGTATGAGGCTATTTTGGGGATGGATTGGCTGTCTAGGAATTTTGCCACAATAGATTGCAGGACTAGAGAGATCAACTTTCGGCTCCCGAGTGGAGAGGGTTGCTCCTTCAGGGCAGGAAAGGGTTTGAGTAGAATCCCGACAGTGTCGTCAATGAGAGCCCAATAGTTGTTACGGGGTGGATGCATGGGCTTCTTGGCTAGTGTCATGGACGTGCAGCTTCAAGGCAAGGCTCAACTCCCGGACATCCCTATCGTGCGGGATTTTTCGGGGGTATTTCTTGAGGATTTGCCAGGTCTGCCCCCTGACAGGGAAATTGAGTTCGTTATCAACGTGTACCCTGGAGTTGAGCCAATGTGCAAGAACCCGTACAGACTGGAGCCTACCGAGTTGAAGGAGTTAAGGACATAATTGGAGGAGTTGATGGATAAGGGCTACATACAACCTAGTTTTTTGCCGTGGGGAGCACCGATGCTTTTTGTTAAAAACAAGGACGGATCTCTACGCATGTGTGTTAATTATAGGGAACTGAACAAGTTGATGGTGAAAAGTAAATAGCCGTTGCCAAGGGTAGATGACCTGTTTGATCAACTTTAAGGGGCACGGGTGTTCTCTAAAATTTATTTGAGGTCCGGTTATAATCGGTTGAAGGTCAGGGAGGAAGATACTCCGAAGACAGCTTTCCGGACGCGGTACAGACACTATGAGTTTTTAGTGATGTTGTTCGGACTGACTAATGCCTCAGCTGCCTTTATGGACCTGATGAACCGAGTATTCCGGGAGCAACTGGATAGATTCGTGATAGTGTTCATCGATGACATCTTGATATACTAACGGAGTGAAAAGGAGCACAGAGAGCATTTGAGGATCGTGCTGACGACTCTGGGGCAGCACCAACTATATGCTAAGTTCTCTAAGTGCGAATTTTTGTTAGATAGGATCAAATTTTTGGGGCATGTTATCTCTCGTGATGGTATTTCTGTGGACCCGGTGAAGGTTCAGTCTGTGAGGGAATGGCTGCGACCGACCAGTGCCTGCGAGATACTTAGTTTTCTGGGGCTGTCAGGATATTACCGGAGGTTTATTGGGGATTTTCCAAGATCGCAGTCCCTTTGACTTAATTGACCAGGAAGAACACGATGTATAACTTGTCCGATGCGTGTGAGTACAACTTTCAGGCATTGAAGCAGAGGTTGACTACAGCCCCTTTGCTAGTGTTGCCAGTAGAGGGGGAGAAATTCAGCGTTTATTGCGACGCTTCCAGGGTAGGCTTGGGCCGCGTGCTGATGCAAAATGGAAGGGTGATCGTTTATGCTTCAAGGCAACTAAAGCCCTACTAGCAAAATTATCCCACGCATGAATTGGAGTTGGTAGCGGTGGTATTCACACTTAAGATCTGGAGTCATTACTTATATGGAGAGACAAAAAGAGGTGGCTTGAGCTGGTTAAAGACTACGACCTAGAAATCAAGTATCATCCAGGAAAAGCAAACGTGGTAGCAGATGCCTTGAGCCGAGTGTCAACTTCGATGTCAGCTATGGTTTTAACACTGCCTACCGAGCTAAGGACTGAGGTACAACAGTTCGGCCTAGAAGTGGTCTCCGATTTGGCAGCCACACTGTCGGCGATATCATTGAGGCCAACCATCCTGGAAAGAATTCAGCGGGCCCAAGAGAATGACCCCAAGTTCGGCGGCCTAAAGGCAGGTATGGAGGCCAATGTTAATGCTGAGCTCAGCCATTCGGACGATGGGATTATGAGGTTTCGGGATAGATGGTATGTCCCGAAGAATGAAGAGCTGAAGAGAGAGATATTGTCCGAGGCTCACTCGTGTTCTTTCTCTATGCATCATGGAAGTACTAAGATGTACAGAGATTTGAAACAACACTTTTAGTGGCCCAATATGAAACGAGAGATAGCCAAGCACGTTGAGGCTTGCGTGGTATGCCAGCAGGTAAAGGCAGAACATCAGAGACCGTCGGGGACGCTTCAGCCATTACCTATACCCAAGTGGAAGTGGGAGCAGGTCAGTATGTATTTTGTGGTCGGACTGCCAAAGACTGCTGAGGGCTATGATGCAATTTGGGTGAGTGTAGACAGACTAACTAAGTTGTCTTACTTTTTACCGGTGATACAATTTGCGTGATTGTAGAATTACTTACTCGATGGATCAGTTCGCTCAGTTGTACATGTAGGAGATAGTCAAACTCCATGGGGTTCCTGTGACGATAGTGTCGGACCGAGATCCTAAGTTTACGTCTAAGTTCTGGAGGAGTCTGCATAAAGCCATGGGTACTAAGTTGGAATTCAGCATGGCCTTCCACCCTCAGATCGACGGGCAATCAGAGCGAACTATACAGATACTGGAAGGCATGCTCAGAGCCTGTGTGTTGGAGTTCCAACCAGCTTGGAGCAGGTTCTTGCCGTTAGTAGAGTTCTCATATAATAACAGTTACCAGTCTACCATTGGCATGGCGCCGTACGAAGCTTTGTATAGGAGAAAGTGCAGGTCGCCGTTGTACTTGGACGAGGTTGGTGAGGCAAGACTTATAGGCCCAGAAATACTGCAGCAGATGGTCGACAAGATTGTTATTATAAAGAAAAGGGTCGAGGTAGCTCAAAGTCGGCAGAAAGGCTATGCCGATCAAAGGAGGCAGGAATTAGAGTTTGGCGAGGGTGATGAGGTATTCCTAAAGATCTCCTCATTCAAAAGAGTGGTCAGGTTCGGGAAGCGAGGAAAGCTCAACCCTCGTTTTGTTGGCTCGTTCCCTATTGTGGAAATGATTGGGAGGACTGCCTACAAGTTTCAGCTGCCTTCCTCGATGGATGTCATACATAATGTCTTCCATATCTCCATGCTGAGGAAGTGCATACGTGATCCTTCTCAGGTGGTTACATAGAAGGATATAGAGGTGCAGCCGACGTTATCCTACGAGGAAAAGCCAATGGCCATACTAGGATCAGCTGTGAAAGTGTTGCGGAACAAGGAGATTCCCTTGGTCAAAGTCTTATGGCACAATCACAATGTGGATGAGACCACTTGGGAAAGACGGCAGGACATGGAGCAACAATACCCAGAGTTATTTGGTACATAAATTTTGGGGACAAAATTCTTTTAAGGAGGGAAGATGTAACACCCCGTATTTTCACGGTACCGATTTTTGGGTTGTCGAGACGATAAACGGCGGGATTCGGGTCGGATTGGAGAGTGAAAATTTTGTAAGGTTAGGTGACAATTTATTTCGAGACTCATGGTGGGGAGAAAATTTTAGGAATCCGACCGGAGGCGGATTGAATAACGGTTAGATTAAAAGATTAAAGTGTGAGGGCAAAAAGGTAATTAGCTTATTTTTTATTTTTTATATATGAAAAAGAAGGAGTGGATTTGGTAGAAACCCTCTCCCCCTTTTTCTTCTCTGTTATTTTCTCCCCTACCCACCGCGCGTTTTCCTTCGGTTCCTCTCCTTCCCACGATGAGTCTGCCGGTGATTTGTTGTGGTTTTCTCCTCCATTTCAACGGTTAAGGTAAGTTTAAGTAGTTTATGATTTAATGTTGGTTGAATGTTGGAATTGAGGAGAAATGTGGTGGATAGAGAATTGGGGTTTTAGGATTAGAGTGTTTGTTGAGTGTTATGTTGATTGTTGTGGGTTGTTGAGGGAAAATGTGATAGAGTTGTGAAGGATGTACTGAGTTTTTTCGGAATAGTAGTGGAAGAGGGATTTTGACCCTAGGGACTACTCCATTTTTTGGTTTCTGCCTTAGCTGCGGTTAATGGTTTTAGATTCTCTTATGGTAGGTTAAACTAGGTTACGATTGGAGCGTTTAGCCGCTGGAATCGTGTGATTCTGATAACCGACGCAAAAGTTATGCGCGTCGGAAGTTAGGTAGATTTCAAAGACGAATAGGTTAGTGAGCAATTTTGGTGAGTGCGCGAAGTGTTGAGATAGTGTGGTAATTTTAGTGCAAAAGTAGAGTAGTGGGATGAGTTTTGATAGGAAGATGGTTTTGTTGTGGGTTGAGCAGGTTTTGGGTGAGACGAGCACAACGGAAAGCTAGGACGCCAGGTAAGTAATGTATGCATGCGTTTTAACCAGGTGGGCATACACCAAGGAATGTTAGGTTGTGTGGGCTAATTGTGACGTGCGTGTGTATTGTTTGACATGCATCATTTTTTTTAAACGGGAACAAAAATGAATTTGTGCATGGATTTATGTGCGAGTGTGAAGTGCAAGGTGTGGTGATGACGATGGATGTGTGGGTAGCTAGGCCCCGTTACTGGAAAAACTTGGACGGTGGCGACGCGCTAGAGTGTGGTGTGGCGAGTGCGTCTAGCCTCACCCTAGTATGGCTGCCGCGGTGTGCGTGTGGTGGTGTGCAATTATGGCCTCGTAGCTAGAGGAACCGGGACAATGGCGACGTGTCAGGAGGGGTGTGGCGAGTGTGTCTAGCCTCACCCTGGAATGGTTGCGGTGCGCAGAGTGATGCGTGGGTACGGATTGAGGGCCTTGTTGCTGGAGAAACCGAGACAATGGCGACATGTCAAGGTGTGAGGTGGCGAGAGAGCCCAGCCCCACCATGGTGAGGCCGTGCCATGCGGCGCTGGTTGTGACAACATGAGCGAGAACGTAGAGACTTCATGTGATAGAATTGCATTGTTGTTTTACCATTCATATTGCACTGCTTACTGAGCATTAGCCTTATGTTGTGTGTTTCGTGGTGTAGGTGCAGATATCTCTGAAGGTGAGTTCCTGGAGCCTAGACAGGATGAGTAGGCGGTTAGCAGCGTACTACCGTGTGCCGGCAGGTGGAGCTTGTCACGACGGCCAGACCCGTGGAGTGACGTAGGGAGGTAGATTACTGAGAGTAGTGTTTTGGTGAGGGCTATGTCGAGTGTATAGGTTTTGGAGGCGTAGATGGGTTTGGGAGTCTGTAATCGGAATTGATGTATAGGTGCATTTTGGAATTGTTAGAAAGGATTGAATGAATGATTCCGGTTTGCAATCGGTTGTTTTAATTCGGAGAAGCTTTCGTGTCTTTCTCCGTAGAACTGCTGTTATTTTTTTAGGTTGCTGGTGTGAAGTGTCGACCGAAGTCCATAGGTGTCGACCGGTCAGTGTAAATTGGAGGACGAATATCGACAACGTGGTTCAACCAGGGCAGGCAGAGGGAAATGAGGTGTCGACCGGCGATCGTGGGTGTCGACCGGGCGGTGTAAAATTAGTGACATTGTCGACCGCGGTGGTCGACCTGCGCGGGCAGAAAGGGTCAAAGTGTCGACCTGCGAAAGCAAGTGTCGACCACTCTCCTAGCTGAGCGTAGAAGTGTCGAACGATGATTTCTAGTGTCGACCGACGTAAAGACCCGAGGAGAATGCGGTGTCGACCGGTGTTTGCCAGTGTCGACCGATGGAAACCTGAGACGACCTAGGTGTGGACCGGCATTTACAAGTGTCGACCGGTCTCTGTATTTCTGTGTTTTAAACTGGTGAAATCTATTTAAACCGATTTTAAATGAGTTTTTCGCTGCGGCTTTTTGTAAATAATTTTTGAAGACGTCACTTTGAGTCGAGCACCCAAAAGTTTTAAATTCTGTACGAAATTGTCGAATTGGGAAGCGAGCGTATGGTTGGCGACCCGGGTCCGGAGATGACTCGGGGGGTTATAGATGTGGTATCGGAGCGATGAACGTACCAGAAACGGGTAGGGTTTTGGGGTGTTACATAACATTCCTCGGTGTAGGCTCAACTGGGCAAAACACATGCATACACTACTTACCTAGCGTCCTAGCTCTACATGGTGCTCGTTTCACCCGAAATCTGATCAACCTACAACAAAACCGGCTTCCCGTCAAAATTCATCCCACTATTCTACTTACGCACTAAAATCACCATACTAGCTCAATACTTCACGAACTCACCAAAATCGCTCACTAACCTATCTCGGCTAAAAAAACCAACCTAACTTCCGACGCGTATAAATTTTGTGTCGGTTATCGGAATCACTCGATTGTAGTGGCCAACGCTCCAATCATAGCTGAGTTTAAACACACCAAAAAGAGCTTCTAAAACGACTATCTGTAGCTAGGTCAAAAATTCAAAACGTCTTGTTTTTGTGCTTAAAATCCTATATTTTCGGTCTTTCAGTAATAATCAACAATTTTCTCACCAATCCATCACATTTATTCTCCATAACCCACAACAATCAATATTACACCCAATAAACACTCTAACCCTAAAACCCTAAATCTCTATCCACTAAATTTCTCCTCGACTCCAACACTAAACCAACATTGAACCATAAACTCCTTAAACTTACTTTGAACTGTTGAAATGGTGGAGAAAACTACTACAGATCACCAAACGAACGTTGCGGGAAGGAGAGAAACCAAAAGGGCTCGCGTGGTGAGGGAGAAAACAACAGAGAGAGGGGCGAGGGTTTCTGCAAAACCTTCCCCTCTTTATTAATATAAAAAAATAAATAAAATAACAATCATAATAATAATAACTAATTACTTTTTTGTTCTCACACTTTAATCTTTTAATCCAACGGCTATCCAAACCACTTCTGGTCGGATTCCTAAAATTTTCTCCCCACCATTAACCTCAAAATAATTCCTTACCTAACCATACAAATTTTCTACTCTCTATTCCGTCCCGAATTGTGCCGTTTATCGTCCTGACAACCTAAAAATCGGTACCGCAAAAATACGGGGTGTTACATCCTCCCCTTCTTAAAAGAGTTTTGTCTCCAAAATTTACGTACCGAATAGCTCTAGGTACTATTGCTCCATGTCTTGCCGCCTTTCACAAGTTGTCTCTTTGACATTGTGATTGCGCCATAAAACTTTGACCAAGGGAATCTCCTTGTTCCGCAACACTTTCATCACTGATCCTAGTATGGCCACTAGCTTGTCCTCGTAAGATAGCATCGGCTGTATCTCTATATATTGCTGTGCAACCACTTGAGAAGGATCACACATGCACTTCCTCAGCATGGAGACATAGAAGACATTATGTATGGCATCCATCGAGGAAGGCAGTTGAATCTTGTAGGCAGTCTTCCCAATCGTTTTCACAACAGCGAATGGTCCAATAAAACGATGGTTGAGCTTCCCTCGCTTCCCGAACCTGACCACTCCCTTGAACGGGGAGATATTCAGAAACACCTCATCACCCACGCCAAACTCCAGTTCTCGACTCCTCCGATTGGCATAGCTCTTTTGCTGACTCTGAGATTCCTCGACCCTCTTCTTTATAATAGAAATCTCGTCGACCGTCTGTTGTAGTATTTCTGGGCCTATAAGTCTTGCTTCTCCAACCTTGTCTAGTACAATGGCAACCTGCACTTTCTCCCATACAAAGCCTCGTACGACGCCATTCCAATGGTAGATTGATAACTGTTATTATATGAGAATTCTACCAATGGCAAGAATCTGCTCCAAGCGGCCTGAAACTCCAACACACAGGCTCTGAGCATGTCTCCTAGTATCTGTATAGTTCGCTCCAATTGTCCATCGGCCTGAGGGTGGAAGGCCGTGCTAAATTCCAACTTGGTACCCATGGCCTTATGCAGACCCCTCCAAAACTTAGACGTAAACCGTGGTCTCAGTCTGACACTATATACGCTGGGACCCCATGAAGTCTGACTATTTCCTGCATGTACACTTGAGCGAACTAATCCATCAAGTAAGTCATTTTCACTAGTAAAAAGTGAGACAACTTAGTTAGTCTTTCTACAATCACCCAAATTGCATCGTGGCCCTTAGAAGTCTTTGGCTGTCCGACCACAAAAATCTATAGTGACCCACTCCCACTTCCACTCAGGTATAGGTAATGGCTGAAGCGTCCTCGACGGCCTCTGATGCTCTGCCTTTATCTGCTGGCATACGACACAAGTCTTAACATGCTTGGCTATCTCCCACTTCATATTGGGCCACCAATAGTGTTGTTTCAAATCTCTGTGCATCTTAGTGCTTCTAGGATGCACAGAGAAGGGAGACGAGTAAGCCTCGAACAATATTTCTCTTTTCAGCTCTTCACTCTTCGGGACATACCACCTATCCCGAAACTTCATAATCTCATCCTCCGAATAGCTAAGCTCAGTGCTAGCATTGGGCTCCATACCTGCCTTCAGTCCGCTGCACTCGGGGTCAGCCTCTTGAGCTCGCTTAATTTATTCCAAGATAGTCGGCCTCAATGATATCACCGACAGCATGGCTGCCAAATCAGAGATCACTTTTAGGCCGAACTCTTGTACTTCAATCTTTAGCTCGGTAGCCATTGCTAAAATCATAGCAGACATCGAAGTCGACACTCAGCTTAAGGCGTCCGCTACCACGTTTGCTTTTCCCAGATGATACTTGATTTCCAAGTTGTAGTCCTCAACCAGCTCAAGCCACCTTCTTTGTCTCGAGTTTAGCTCCGTCTGCGTGAAGATGTACTTCAAACTCTAGGGTCCGAGAAGATTTCGTATTGTTGTCCATATAAATAATGCCTCCAGATCTTAAGTGCGAAGACCTCCGCTACCAACTCCAAGTCATGCGTGGGATAATTATGCTCGTAGGGCTTCAGTTGCCTTGAAGCATAGGCAATCACCCTTCCATTCTGCATCAACACGCAACCCAAGCCTACCTTAGAGGCGTCGTAATAAATGATGAATTTCTGCCCCTCTACCGGCAACACTAGCAAAGGGGCTGTAGTCAACCTCTGCTTCAACGCTGGAAAGCATTCCTCGCACTCATCGGACTAACTATACATCATGTTCTTCCTGGTCATTCGAGTCAAAGGGGCTGCGATCTTGGAAAATCCCTCAATGAACCTCCGGTAGTATCCTGCCAGCCTTAGAAAACTGCGTACCTTGCTGGCATTGGTCGATCATGGCCATTCCTTCACAGACTGAACCATTACCGAGTCTACGGAAATACCATCACGAGAGATAATGTGCCCCAAAAATTTGATCCTATCCAGCCAAAATTTGTACTTAGAGAACTTAGCATATAGTCGGTGCTGCCCCAGAGTCGTCAGCACGATTCTCAAGTATTATCTGTGATCATCTTCACTCCGAGAGTATATCAGGATGTCATCAATGAATACTACCACGAATCTATCCAGTTGCTCTCTTAATACTCGGTTCATCAGGTCCATAAAGGCAGTTGGGACATTATTCAGTCCAAACCACATCACTAAAAACTCATGGTGTTCATACTGCATCCGGAAAGCTATCTTCGGGATATCTTCCTTCCTAACCTTCAATTTTAGAGAATACCCGTGCCCCTTGAAGTTGATCAAACATGTCATCTACCCTGTGCAACGGGTACTTATTCTTCACCGTCAACTTGTTAAGTTCCCTGTAGTCAACACACATGTGTAGAGATCCATCCTTCTTTTTATCAAAAAAGCATTGGCGCACCCCACGACAAAAAACTAGGGCGTATAAAGCCCTTATCCGTTAATTCCTCTAATTGTGTCCTTAACTCTTTCAACTCGGTAAGTGCCAGCCTGTATGGGTTCTTGCACACTAGCTCAGCTCCAGGGTATACGTCGATAACGAACTCAATTTCCCTGTCAAGGGGCAGACCTGGCAAATCCTCAAGAAATACCCACGAAAAATCCTGCACGATGGGGATGTCCTGGAGTTGAGCCTTGCCCTGAAACTGCACGTCCATGACATTAGCCAAGAAGCCCATGCATCTACATCGTAACAACTGTTGGGCTCTCATAGACGACACTGCTGAAATCCTACTCAAACCCTTCCCTGCCCTAAAAGAGCAACTCTCTCCACTCGGGAACTAAAAGTGGCTGGTACTGCAATCAATTGCGGCATAGTGCTTAGACAGCCAATCCATCCCTAAATTAGCTTCATACCCCTTCATGTCGAGTATGATCAGATCACCGTACAATTGTTTTTCTCCCACCTTTCACAATATCACCTTGTACCACCTGATCTGAGTATAGGTGCTCATTTGACGACAACAATACATCATAGAACTGCCCAGAGTAGCTGGGCACCAGATTTGTCTTGACCACGAAGGCAGTGGACATAAACGAGTGACTAGCACCAGTATTGACAAGTGTATATGCTGCCATGTCTGTAACAAGAATACTACCTGAAATCACCGACAGCTGGGCGGCATCGTCCGACTTAATGAGCGCGAAGACTCTTGGTGCCACTCTCGCTGGGGCCTTACTCAAATTCAAGCAACTCCTAGCAAAATGCCCCACCTTATTGCAGTTGAAACACCGATTCTGTCGCGACTTCTGACAATCTCTGAACATGTGACCCGCCTCGCCACAATTGTAGCATCACCCTGCACCCACCTTGCACTCACCGGGATGACTCCTTTGGCACTTAGGGCATACTGGAAACTGTCCTAGTCCCTAAGGTCGCTTGTTGCTCCCCTGACTGCTAGAACTGTCACTGGACCTCTTCAGGCCCTTTTGCTGAGATGACTCCTCTCCACTCAATTGCGGCAACAGTTCTTTGAAATATCTTCTAGGATGTTCTTTAGGCAGCTCTCTGTAACTGGGAAGCTTCGTCCTAGCCTCCTAAATGTCTAGCGCCTTCGCCACCACCTCCTCGTAAGGCACCCCTCGTGTTCCAGCTATCCACATACCAATGTATATGTCCGGCTTCAGGCCTTGTACAAATTGGTGCACTTTGTTCTCGTTCGGGCTCACCAGATGACTAGCAAACCGAGATAGTGTCTCGAACTGTCTCACATATTCGGTCACGGTACCTGTTTGCCTTAACTTGGCAAACTCCACCATCTTCTGAGTCCTAACTGAGTGGCTAAAATACTTGCCAAAGAACGTCGTCTTAAATTCCTCCCAAGTCATGGACTTCACATCGGTGGTCGCTTTCACTGAATCCCACCAAAATCGGGCGTCCTTGGCAAGGTGGAATGCCGCACTGGATACCCTGTCCTGATCATCTACTTTGGCATAATCCATCATTTCTTCCATACTTTGAATCCACTCCTCGTATTGAGTGGGTCCGAAGATGATCCGTCGAACACTGGGGGTCTGAGCCTGTGCAACATATCACCCCCACGATCCGTTTAAGTCTGGGCACTACACTGGCCCTGGTCCTCCCTACTCATGAACCGCTCCAACTGCTGTGACTAGCGGTTGACCAACTCGGTAAGTTGTCTAACGGCGTCATCCATGTCGCCTACAGCTCTACGCGTCTCTCTAACAGTAACGCTAAACCTGTACACCACAACATCTAGTGAGTCCAAACAAAACTACAAGAGCTCTAAGAAATACTTACAGTTGGTGGAGCACTCCCACGCCTCGGCTGGTGGTATTAGGAGATCCATCAAACGACGTCGATCCCGTGGCTTCTACACTCGTAACATACCTTCTTCCCACCTATTACTCGTCCCCTCTACCTTTCCCCCAAGCGGTGTGGGGATTGTGACAGTCCCTCTTGCCTTCACAATCTCACCCCTCCTCCGAAGAGTCCGACATCCTTGCCAGCCACACTTCTTGTTGGGTAAAAGCTCTGATACCATACTTGTAACGCCCCAGAAACCTACACGTTTCTAGCTCGTTCACTGCTCCGACTCCACATCTATAACACCTCCGAGTCGTCCCCGAACCCAGGTCGTTAACTATACAGTCGCTTCTCACCTTGACAGAATTCGTATAAAATTTAAAACTTGTGTTTCTCGACTTAAATTAGTATTCTTTGAAAACTAATTAAGAATGTCGCAGCGGAGAACTCAATTTAAAACTGGTTTAAATAAAATTCACTTTTCAAAACATAAAATAAAGAGATCGGTCAACACTTGCAAGCACCGATCGGCACTTGGGTCGTCTCAGGTTTTTTCGTCGGTTAACCCTGGCAAACGCCAGTCGACACTACGTTTCTCTCGGGTCATTTCATCGGTCGACACTGAGAGCACCGGTCGACACTGCTACACTCGTCTCAGAGAGCAGTCAACACCTGCTTTCACTGGTCGACACCCTGATCCTTTCTGCCTAGGCAAGTTGAACCCCGCGGTCGACACCCTCACTGATTTTACACTAACCGGTCGACACCTATGGGTGCCGGTTGACACATCATTTCTCTCTGTCCGCACAGGTCGAACCCCGCAGTCGACATTCACCTTTCTAAATTTACACTGACCGGTCGACACCTATGGACTTCGGTTGACACTTTGCACCAGTAGCCTAAAAACAATAGCGGTTCCAAAAGAAAACGGACACGAAACTTCCACGATTAAAACTACCAATTCACAACCTGAATCATTCAATTAAGCTCTTTCAAATAGTTTAAAAATACTCCTATACATCAATCTCGACTATTAACATTCACACCCATCTATGCCTCTAAACCTATACACTTGACATAGACCCCTCAAAACGCAACTCCCAAAAACCTACCTTCCGATTTCACTCCACAGGTCGAGCCGCCAAGAAAAACTCCACCTGCTGGCACGCGGTAGTACGCCGCCAACCGGCTACTCATCCTGTCTAGGCTCTGGCAACTCACCCGCTGAGATCTCTGCAACTACACCACGAAACACACAACATAAGCCTAACGCTCAGTAAGCAGTGCAATATTAAATGTAAAACGACTATGCAATCCTATCACATGCCGACTCTACGTTCTCACTCATGTTGTCACAGCCGGTGCCGCGTGGTACGGCCACATCATGGTGAGGCTGGACTCTCTTGCCACCTCACACGCTGGCATGTCGCCATCGTCCTAGTTTCTCCAACAACGAGGCCCTCAAACCATACCCACGCGTCACTCTACGCACCCAACCATTCCAGGGTGAGGCTGGACGCACTCGCGACACCACTCAATGACACGTCGCCATCGTCCCGGTTCCTCTAGCAACGATGGCATAGTTGCACACCACCACACGCACACCGCAGCAGCAATCCCAGGGTGAGATTGGACGCACTAGCAACACCACACTCTGACACGTCACCATCGTCCCGATTCCTCCAGCAACGGAGCCTACCTGCCCACACACACATCGTCCTCACCACCATACATCGCACTTCACATTCGCACATAAAACCATGCTAAAATTCATTTTCGTTCCCATGTCAAAAACATGATGCATGTCACACAATACACACAATCAACCATCACAAACCTAAAGTTCCTTGGTGTAGGCCCACCTGCGCAAAACATATGCATACACTACTTACCTGGCGTTTTAGCTCTCCGTGGTGCTCGTTTCACCCGAAATCTGCTCAACCTACAACAAAACCGGCTTCCCGTCAAAATTCATCCCACTACTCTACTTAAGCACTAAAATCACCATACTAGCTCAATACTTCACGAACTCACCAAAGTTACTCACTAACCTATCTTGGTTAAAAAAACCAACCTAACTTCCAACGCACCTAACTTTTGCGTCGGTTGTCGGAATCACTCGATTCCAGTGGCCAACGCTCCAATCATAGCCTAGTTTAACACAACAAAAAAATATTTCTAAAATGAATGTCCGTAGCTAGGTCGAAAATTCAAAAGCAGTCTCGTTTTTGTGCTTAAAATCTTACATTCTTGGTCTTTCAACAACACTCAACAATTTTCTCACCAATCCATCACATTTATTCTCCATAACCCACAACAATGAATATTACACTCAATAAACACTCTAACCCTAAAACTCTAAATCTCTATCCAGCAAATTTCTCCTCAACTCCAACACTAAACCAACATTGAACCATAAACTATTTAAACTTACTTTGAACTGTTGAAATGGAGGAGAAAACTACTACCGATCACCAGCCGAACGTTGCAAGAAGTAGAGAAACCGAAAGGGCTCGCGTGGTGGGGGAGAAAATAACAGAGAGAGGGGAGAGGGTTTCTGCGAATCCTTCCCTTCTCTATTAATATAAAAAAATAAATAAAATAATAATAATAATAACTAATTACTTTTTTGTCCTGACACTTTAATGCTCTCTGCCCGTACCGGTCGAACCTCATGGTCGGCACTTCTACGCTCATCACATAGAGCGGTCGACACCTACCTTCATCAGTCGACACCTTAATGCTCTCTGCCGGCACCAGTCGAACATCGTCGTCGACACTTCTACGCTCATCACGCAAAGGGGTCAACACCTACCTTAACTGGTCGACACCTTAATGCTCTCTGCCCGTAGCAGTCGAACCTCGGGGTCGACACTTCTACGGTCATCACCTAGAGCAGTCGACGCCTGCCTTCACCGGTTGACACTTTAATGCTCTTTGCCCACACCGGTTGAACATCGCGGTCGACACTCTCACCATTTTTACACTAACCGGTCGACACCTAAAGACACCGGTCAACACCTTGCACCAATAACCTAAAGCAAACATCAGTTTAAAAGAAAACACGACAAAAATTCCCGCAGTTAAAACAACCAAGTAAAAACCTCGATTCTTCAATCAAAATCTTCCAAATAGTTTCAAAATACGATTATACATCAATCCCGACTATTAAAGTTCAAACTCACCAACATCTCAAAATCTATACACTTGGCATGGAGTCCACAAAATAAATTCTTCAAAACTCACCATTTCCCCCAAAACACTCTCCACGGGTCGAATCGCCCTAACACACTCCACCCGCTAGCAAATGGTAGCACGCCGCCAAATGTCTACTCACCTTGGCTGGGCTCTCAGAACTCAGCGGTAGAAATCTCTACACCTACACCACAGAACACACAACATAAGTCTAACGCTCAGTAAGTAGTGCAATATGAAGCGTAAAAAAACTGACAATGCAATCCTATCACATGCAGTCTCCACGTTCTAACTCATTTTTTCGTATCCTGTGCCACGTTGTACAGCTGTACCATGGTGAAACTAGACCCTCTCGCCACCCTACTCCCTGGCACGTCGCAACCATCCTAGTTCCTCCAGCAACAAGGCCCTCAAGCCGCACACGCGCGTCACCCCACACACAACAACCATCCCAGGTTGAGGTTAGACGCACTCGCCACATCACCCCCTGACACGTCGCCATCGTCCCGGTTCCTCCAGCAACGGCGCCAAAGCTGCCCACACACACATCATTCCCACCGCCACATGTCACACTTCATGTTCGCACATAAAACCATGCTCAAATTCATTTTCGTTACACTTTTCAAAACATGATGTGTGACTGAAAAAAAACATGCAAAACACACAATACATCCCTACCGCCTCATGGTAGAGGCCCATAAGGCCAATGCACATGCAAAAACTACTTACCTGGCGTCCTATCTTTCCATGGTGCTCGTTTTTATCACTTCCTCGGGCTCAACTTATCACATAACCAATTTACATTAAAACTCATCTCATAACTCACTCTGCATACTAAAACTACGGCTACTAATTAAGTCCATCAACGCTTAACTAAAACGAATCACTATCCAGACTCGGCCAAAAATCAACTTAACTTCCAACACGCATAACTTTTGCGTCGGTTATCGGAATCACTCGATTCTAGCGGCTACACACTCCTTAGGACGTCTAGTTTCTAACAACTTCATCCATTTCACAATCCAACATCTACAGCTTGGCCGGATGTAGTCGAGCAAAAACCGTTCCGTAACTCGAATTTTTCATTTATCCAAACACTCAATCTTTTTCATAAAAACTCGTAATCTACTCCTACATCCAGCTTAAACACCAATACACGAATAAAAATCAACTACAAATCTCCAAATTCGTATCTCCCTCCCAACGTTTCACCAAACTATCCAACTCTCTTGCTAACTTCATTTTTACCGCTCAAAACACTAAAGAACTAACTATCTACTCAAAATCTAACTCAAACTTACCAAAAATCTGAAAGTTGATGAAGAATTGGAGAAGAAAACGCCGCTGGAAGGAAGAAATGGCCAAGAGGATGAGGGTTTCGCATTGGGAGGGAGGATCACCGAAGTGATGTTCTGTGTTTCCTTCCCCTTTCTTTTATAAAAATAATAATAATAACCTAATTACTATATCACCCTCACTCTTTAAATCTTTTAGCCAAACTATTATTTGGTCCGTGTCTGGTCGGAATCTTAAAATTTTATCTTATCTATTTGCCTCAAAATAATCCTTTATTTACTAGTACAAATTCTTCGCTCTCAATTCCGACCAAAACTCAGTAGTTTACCAATACAAATTTCTGAAAATTATTTTAGAGGAAATCTTGGGTGTTACATTCCACCCTCCTTAAAAGAAATTTTGTCCCAAAAATTTTCGTACCTAATAGCTCTGGGTACTGTTGCTCCATGTCTTGGCGCCTTTCCCAAGTGGTCTCCTCCACGTTATGATTGCGCCACAAAACTTTGACGAAGGGAATCTCTTTGTTGCGCAACACCTTCTCAGCCTATCCTAGTATTCTCACTGGCTTCTCCTCGTAAGTTAGCGTCGGCTGGATCTCTATATCTTGCTGTGCAAGCACCTGAGAAGGATCAGACATACACTTCTTCAGCATGGAGACATGGAAGACATGATGTATAGCATTCATCAAAGAAGACAACTAAAGCTTGTAGGCTGCCTTCCCAATCCTCTCCACAATAGGGAACGGCCCAACATAATGAGGGTTGAGCTTTCCTCGCTTCCTGAACCTTACCACTCCCATGAACGGGGAGATCTTCAAAAATACCTCCTTGCCCTCCTTGAATTCCAACCCCCACCGCCTCTGGTCTACGTAACTTTTCTGCCGACTCTGAGCTGTCTCAATCCTCTTCCTTATAATAGCAATCTTGTCGACAGTTTGTTGTCGTATCTCCTGGCCTACCAAGTGAGCCTCTACAACCTCATCCCAATACAAAGGCGACCTGTACTTTCTCCCATACAAAGCCTCGTGTGGTGCCATACCAATGTGTGCTGATAGCTGTTATTGTACGAGAACTCCACTAAAGGTAAGAATTTGCTACAAGCTACATGAAAGTCCAATTCGCAGGCTCTGACCATATCTGTAACGCCCCGAAAACCAACGCCGTCTTCGGCTCACTCTGCTCAGTCACCGTCTCTGTAGTGCCCCCGAGTCGTCCCCGGACCCGAGTCGCAAACCGTACACTTACTCATCACCCCGATAAAATTCATGTAAAATTTAAAACTTTTGTTACTCGACTTAAAACGACATTTTGAAAACGTTTAAACTCGTTCCAACGGAAGACTTAATAAAAAATCAGTTTAAATAAAACTTCACTTTTCAAAACATTAAAAAAAGGGGAACCGGTTGACACCTGCAAACACCGGTCAACACCTTAATAGTCTCTACCCGCACCGGTCGAACGTCGTGCTAGACACTTCTACACTCATCACAAAGAGCGGTCAACACCTGCCTTCACCGGTCGACACTTTAATGCTCTCTGCCCGCACCGGTTGAACCTTGCAGTCGACACTGTCATCCGTTTTACACTAATCGGTCGACACCTAGTTTGGCTATGTTCCCGTAGGTCGACTCCCATGGTCGACATTTGCCTTGTTCGGTCGACACCTACGCATATCGGTCGACACTTTAATGCTCTCTGCCTACACTGGTCAAACCTCATGGTCGACACTATCATCGCTTTTTACACTAATCGGTGTACACCTAAAGACACCTTGCACCAGCAGCATAAAGAAAACATCAGTTCAAAAGAAAACGAACGATGAAAACTCCCGCAATTAAAACCACCAAGTAAAGATCTGGATTCTTCAATCAAAATCTCCCAAGTACTTTCAAATTGCATCTAGCGACGTATAAAATATCTGTTTATATATCAAAATCTATACACAAATTTCCTATACACTTAATGCGGACTCCACAAAATACAACCCTCGAAATCTACAATCTAGTCTCACTCCACGGGTCGGGTCGCCCTAATGAACTCCATATGCTGGTACATGATAGCACGCCGCCAACTGTCTACAAGCTCTGGCTGGGCTCTCGGAACACACTGGTAAGGATCTCTGCATCTACATCACATAACACACAAGATAAGCCTAACGCTCAGTAAGTAGTACAATATAAAGTGTAAAACCGACAATGCAATCCTATCACATGCAGTCTATACTCTCCTGCTCATGTTGTCGTACTGATGTGCCCCAGAGGGCCATCACTCGATCACAAACCAAGGCATGAGCTTTATCAAACCTGTTCACTAACAAGTTCAATTCTTTTGCAGGAACTACGGGTGTCGAAGGCCTCTTCGAGGATTTGGAATGGGACCCGAGCACAAAGGACAAAGATCAACCCTTGCACTTGCTATCGTGGGAGCTAAAGGTCGAAGCACATGAAGAAGGAATTTGTCTCCCTCGCAATTAATTTGTAATTGAATTTGATTCGGCAAACATTCGCTTTATGTTTTTGTTGGCAAACATTCGCCTTCTTGCAATGTTTTATAGTTGCATGCATCCTTAGGCATTAGGATTAGATGTATGTTAAGTTATATGGTTGTTAGAAGCAACAATTAGGCCAGAGTTTAGCAGCCCACTGATGCAACAAATGGGACAAAGCTTGAAGAGTGATCTGATGTGCAAGTGGACCAATAATGGCTAACCATGTGGCCCATTTCGAAGCCGAAGCCCATTCTAACTTTCAGCTACCCTAGGTCTATAAATACATGGCTATTAGTGTGTGTAAAGGTTGTTGAATATATGAGAATAGCCCCTTTGTGTTCAGCCGAAGTAGTTTGAAGCTTGGTGAACGATAAGGCTCGGTTCGGTCAAGAACCGAGAAGGAGTGCATCTCCTTGAGCTTTCAAGCCCGAGGTTACTTGAATAATCATCGTTCCACTCGTCTTCCCTCTCTTTTCCAGAGAAGGATACACGAAGAGAGTGCCCAGAAACCGGTTCCGTTTGCTGCCGTCTTCCTTTGGAATATCAATTTTGCTGAGAGCCTAAATGGGTTGCTCATTGGACAGCATTCGATTTTCTGCTCATTTCTTGTTTTTCCATTTCGTTTGTGGGTGAAACACGACTCATTCGAGGTGGAATCGTGTCTCGTAACCTGTGACGTGTAGTGCAGCCGCACCAGGGTGAGGGTGAAGCTTGCGCCACACTACACCCTGACACGTCGACACCGTCCCAGACTCCCCAACAACGAGGCCTACGAGCTACACACACATGCTGCCACATAGGAACTGCCCAAGGGTAAGGATGGACCTCGCACCACGCTACACTCGGACGCATCGCTACCATCTCGGTATCCCAGGAACAAGGGCATAGTTGCTACACACACGTTTTACGATAGCCCAGCCAGCCAACTTCGTGGGATCCGCGACTGGTGATGTACTGGCTCACTCCTCGAGCAGGATCCACGGCGCCACCGTCTATCATCCTCATCGTCAACTCATATACGCCACGTGACGGCCCAACCGGCCTACTCCCCGAGCAAAATCCGTTGTTCGTTATAAACCGGTCCACTCCCCGAGCAGGATCTGCGGTACCACCGCCACGCGTCTCACCACTACTTACTTAAAAACATGCTCAAATTCATTTCGTTACACTTTTCAAAACATGATGCCTGTCAAACAATACGCACGCACATCACAATCAACCAATACAATCCTAATGTTCCTCGGTGTACGCCTATCTGGGCAAAACACATGCATGCATTACTTATTTGACACCCTATCTTTCCGTGGTACTTGTTTCTATCACTTCCTCAGGCTCAACCTATCACATTAAATTCCATCTCACAACTTATCCCACGTACTAAAATTACGACTACTAACTCAATCCACCAAACCTAGACGAAAATGGCTCGATAACCTGAATTCAGACTAAAAATCAACCCAACTTCCAATGCATAAAACTTTTGCGTCTGTTATCGGAATGGATCGATTCTAGCGGCTACCCACTCCTTAGGACGTCTAGTTTCTAACAGCTTCACCCATTTCACAATCCAACATCTACGGCTTGGCTGAATGTGGCAGAACGGAAACCATTTTGTAACCTGAGTTTTTCGGTTATCCAAATGCTCAATCTTCTCCGTAAAAGCCTGAATTCTACTCCTACTTCCAGCTTAAACACTAATATACGAACAAAAGTCAACTTTAACTTCTAAATCTCGTATCTCCCTCCTATGGTTACTAAAACTATACAAGACACCCTCTAACTTTACTTTCAACACTCAAAACACTAAAGGGCTAACTATCTACTCAAAAACTAACTCAAACTTACCGAAAATCTAAAATGAAAGAACAGAGAAGATTGTCAGCTGGAAGGAGTTCTTCGCACAGGGGAAGGAGAAATAACTGGGAGGGGGAGGGGAAAAGGAAACAACCACGAGGTTTTCTCCTCCCTAACTTTATATATATATATAATTAATTCATCCTTATTAATTTTTTTCCCTCAACATTTAATTGTTTACACAAACGATAATTTTTTCTTTTCCGGTCAAAATCTTATAATTTTCTCTTTTCCATTAGTCTCAAAATAATCTTTTACTTAACGGTATAAATTTTTTGCTCTCGATTTTGACTTGAACTCACCCGTTTACAATCACGTAAACCCAAAAATTATACAATAAAAATCCTTGGTGTTACAATATCTTCTAGTATCTGTATGGTCTGCTTCAACTGCTAGTCGATCTGAGGGTGAAAGGCCGTACTAAAGTTGATGTGTCCAGAGGGCCATCACTCGATCACAAACCAAGGCACGAGCTTTATCAAACCTATTCACTAACAAGTTCAATTCTTTTGCAGGTATTAATGGTTTCGAATGTCTCTTTACGAACTTGGAGTGGAACCCAAGCACAAAGGACAAAGATCAACCCTTGCAGTTACCATCGTGGGAGCTACAGGTGCAAGCACATGGAGAAGAGATTTGTCTCCATCAGAATTAATTTATAACCAAGTTTTTATTTGGCAAACATTCGCCCTTATGTTTTTTATTAGCAAACATTCGCCCTCCTGTAATGTTTTATAGGTTGTACGCAACCTTAGGCATTAGGATTAGATGTATGTTAGGTTAGATGGTGGTTAAAGCAACAATTGGGCTGAAGTTTAGCAGCACATTGATGCAACAATTAAGCCAAAGCTTGAAGAGTGCTTTGGTGCGCAAGTGGACCAAGAATGGTCAACCATGTGGCCCATTTCGAAACTTAAGCTCATTCTAACCTTCAGCCACCCTAGATCTATAAATACATGGCTATTGATGTTTGTAAAAGTTGTTGAATCTATGAGAATAGCCCATTTTTTGTTCAACTGAAGCAGCTAAGAAGGTTGGTGAACGGTAAGGCTCGGTTAAGTCAAGAACTAAGGAGTGTATCTACTTTGAGCTTTTAAGCCCAAGATTGCTTGAATAGCCATTGTTCCACTATTATTCCCTCTCTTTACAGAGTAGGATACACGAAGAGAGTGGCCATTAACCGGTTTCGATTGTTGTCATCTTCCTTTGGAAGATTGTTATTCCGAGAGCCTAAAATATTGTTTATCGGACAGCATTCAGTTTTCTACTCGTTTTCTCATCCGTGCTGTTTGTGGGTAGAACACGACCCAATTGAGGTTAGAATCGTGCCACGTGGTATCAAAGCCATGGATAGCTTCCCCTGAGTGTCAGCAAACGAGTAGATTGATCTTTGTTACACATTTTCGTTGCTGCAAAATTTTTTATTTCTTCTCTAGTTCGTTGGTTTTTGAAAAGCAGAAAACCAGTTCTGTTATTATTGTGTCTAACATATAAGGATCTGTTTAAACTTGAATACTACCTTTGATCTGTTATTACTGGATAAAAATTTAAAAGTCGAAACTTATGTTTTAGTGCTAAACCCAGAAAGTTGAAACCATTTATTCTTTCTATTAAACTGTTAGCTATTTTTCGAATTTGTGTTTTCTATACAACCTTTATTTCAAGATGTTATTGTTTAACAGAAACTTAGTACATCCTACTGATTGGCTGCTATTTGAGGGGAGGTATAGGTGAAAACTGAGCACACCGTACAGATTGGCTGCTGTTTGAGGGGAGGTGCAGGTGGTACGTGTCTGTTGCTGGACCACTGGTATTGTACGTTTTTATTCATATGAGTGTGCTATTTCGCAGCTGATGTTATTACCTTATTTGGAAAAACAATTCTGCTGCTGCTCTGTACTTGGTGATTTAATTCTATTTTTGTACTGATATTGTTGCCTGCTGCATAATTCCATGTCTGCTAGCATTTTGACATAACTACTTTTGCAAAATACTATGCTAATCTCTATTTTACTTGCCTAATCGGATATCTTATATGATTTGCACACACCATAGAATCACTGTGATTATGTTATTGTATCCTTACTGCATGATTTTAATGATAAATGTGTTGATGCGTGATATGTGCACTAAAATGAAATACATGCTTATCGAAATGTTTTAATGCCCTAGTAAAACTTTATACCGAGTTCATTAGTTGTTCTGGTGGATTTGATCACTTGAACTTAAAACAGTCATAACTTCTGCTACGGGTGTCAGATTTTTGCCTATAATATATCAAATAGAAGCTCTCTCAGAGCTCTACGATGCTGCTAGAGACTTTGCCTGTGACAACCACGTTCCATCCCCATAAAAGGGCCATTTAAGCCCTCAAATTTGCGTTCGAAGTTTTAGGCACCCGGGATCTACTACTTTTTCCCCTCCTTCCTAACACTTAGGGTTCGATTTAGCATAAGTACACATGTCTCTCCTACAACCTTAGGCAGTCACATGAAGACTAGAAGTGGACTCAATCGAGATTTAAACCCATATACTATGACTCAAGAACCGAACCGGGATAAATACGTTCCCCAACCCAAGACTCGTACCCATCACGAAGGAGAGTTCAACCTTCAACGACAATTAAATGGTATTAACGGAGAACTTAGTAATCTAGGCCAACAACTCAAAGACTTAACCCTTAAAATGGAATTCATAATGGAGAACCTCAACTAGATTAACCCTAGAGAACTCTCTTGAGATGACCTCCCTAGGATGAGACCTGAGAACCCTAGGAGAACTGAACACCCTCTCAGGAGATTCCCCGATCAGGACCCTTCCAAAAGGAGTGAGAGGCCAGCTAACCCAAGAAGGAGATAGAAACATCTGTGCGTAGACGAGATCTCCTGATTTTCGTACTTTTTCAAGATAAAGTTATGGGACTAGAAGTTATTCCTCAAGCCGTTAAAACTTTACTTAACTAGTTCCATGATGTGTTCCAAGAAGACATACCTCAAGGCCTACCACCCTTGCGTGGCATTGAACACCAAATTGATCTCTAACCCGGAGCTGTGTTACCTAATATACCAGCATATCGAATAAACCCCGAAGAAACCAAGAAACTGCAGGATCAACTACAAGAACTGTAACGCCCCAAAAACCTACCTGTTTTCAGTTCGTTGATTGCTTCGACACCATATCTGTAATGCCCCTAAGTCGTCCCCGGGCCCAGGTTGCCAACCGTACACTTACTTATTTCGTTGACAAATTTCTCACAAAATTTAAAATGTTAGGTTCCTCGACTCAAAATGACATCCTTGAAAATATTTAAGAATGTGGTAGTGGAAAACTCGATTAAAAATCAGTTTAAATAAACTTCCATTTTTAAAACGTAAAAACAAAAAAACCGGTCGACGCCTGTAAACGCCGATCGACACCTTAATCTCTCTGCTCGCCCCGATCGATCTTCCCGGTCGACACGTCTACGCACATAATAAGACACGACCGACACCTGCCTCTAGCGGTCGACACTTCAATCCTCTCTGACTGCACCGGTCAAACCCTGCGGACGACACTCTCACTGATTTTACACTAATCGGTCGACACCCACAGTCGCCGGTCGACACTTCACTCCTCTGTGTCGCACGTAGGTCGACCACTATGGACGATACTCTCACTAATTTTACGCTAACCAGTCGACACCCACAGTCGCCGGTCGACACCTCATTGCTCTCTACCCGTGCAGGTCGAACCCCGCGGCCGATTCTCACATTCCATTTTACACTGCCGGTTGACAACTATAAAATTCAGTCGACACTTTGCACCAGCAGTATAAAATAACACCAGTTTCAAAAGAAAATGGACAAGAAGACTTTCTCAATTAAAACCACCGATTCGAAACCTAAATTATTCAATCAAACTGTTCCAACTAATTTAAAAATGCACCTATATATCAATCCTGACTTTCAACATTCACACCCATCTATATCTCAAAATCTATACACTCGACATAGACCTTTCAAACACAACTCCCAGAACCTACCTCTTGCCTCGCTCCATGGGTCGGGTCACCTTGACGCGGCTGTACAACGTGGCACAGATTACGACAACATGAGTGAGAATGTAGAGACTGTATGTGATAGGATTGCATTGCCGATTTTACTTTCATATCACACTGCTTACTTAACGTTAGGCTTATGTTGTGTGTTCTGTGGTGTAGGTGCAAAGATTCTTTTTGGTGAGTTACGAGAGCCTAGGCAGGATGAGTAGGTAGCTAGCGGCATCCTACCATGTACTGACAGATGGAGTTCGTTCGGACGACCCGACCCGTGGAGCAACGCTGGATGATAGGTTTTGAGGGTTGTGTCTTGTGGCGTCCATCTCAAGTGTATAGATTTTGAGGTATAGGTGGGTTTGAACACTGATAGTCAGAATTGATGTATAGATGTATTTTGAAACTATTTGGGAGATTTTGATTGAATAATTAAGGTTTTTATTTAGTGGTTTTAATTGCGGGAGTTTCGTCATTTGTTTTCTTTTGAACTGATGTTTTCTTTAGGTTGCTGGTGAAAGGTGTGAACGAGTATGCGTAGGTGTCGATCGAACTAAGCAAATGTTGACCACAAGGGTCGACCTACGAGGACAGAGAGAATTAAAGTGTCGACAGGTGTCTTTACGTGTCAACTAGTTAGTGTAAAAATGGTGAGAGTGTCAACTGTGGGGTTCGACAAGTGCGGGCAGAGAGAAATAAAGTGTTGACCTATGTCTTTAGGTGTCAACCAATTAGTGTAAAAATGGTGAGAGTGTCGACTGCGGGATTCGACCTTTGCAAGCAAAGAGAAATAAAGTGTCGACCTTTGTCTTTAGGTGTCGACCAGTTAATGTAAAAAATGGTGAGAGTGTTGACCGCGGGGTTCAACCTGTGCGGGCAGAGAGAAATAAAGTGTCGATCGATGAAGGCAGGTTTCGACTGCTCTATGTGATAATTGTAGAAGTGTCAACCATGAGATTCGATTGGTGCGGACAGAGAGTATTAAGGTGTTGACCAGTGTGTACAGGGGTCGACCTGTACCCCCTTTTATAATGGTTTGAAAAGAGAAGTTTTATTTAAACTGATTTTTGAATAAGTCTTCCTTTGCGACGAGTTTAAACGTTTTCAAAATGTCATTTTAAGTCGAGCAACAAAAGTTTTAAATTTTATATGAATTTTATTGAAGTGATGAATAAGTGTACGGTTGGCGACCTGGGTCAAGGGACGACTCGGGGGTGCTACGGTGGTGAGGACAGAGCAGAGTGAGTCGGAGACAGTGTGGGTTTATGGAGTGTTACAGATGCAGAATGGAAAGGTAATACCTTACGCTTTAAGACAATTGAAAAGTTATGAACAGAACTACCATACTCATGATCTAGAGTTAGCGGTAGTGATATTTGAACTGAAAAATATGGAGGCACTATTTATTTGGACAACAATGTGAGATGTTTTCAGATCACAAAAGTTTGAAATACATATTTACTCATAAGGAACTGAACATGAGGCAGAAAAGGTGGTTAGAGTTTGTCAAAGACTATGATTTTGAGATTAAGTACCACCCTGGAAAAGCTAATGCTATTGGCAATGCATTGAGCAGAATGACAAATACGGTGCAGCCAGCACTATCGATGCCTTTGAAAGCGGAGATTCAGACATTTTAATTGAAAATGGTTTATGAACTACAATGGTGCTTTCAGAGCTTTCTATACAGCCTACTATTTTGGACAGGATCAAAAAGGCACAGAAATCCGACTCGAAGGAAATGAGCGACATAATGAGAAACATGGGGGATGCTTCTTCTGAATTCACCTTTTCAGACGATGGTATTTTGAAGTTCGAGAACAAGTGGTATGTTCTAAACGATGAGGAGTTGATAAAAGAAATCTTGTGAGAAGCTTACTCGTCAACTTTCTCAGTGGACCGGGGTAACACCAAGATGTATCGAGACTTAAAACAACATTATTGGTGGCCGAATATGAAGAGAGAAGTAGCAAGTTACGTGGAATCATGCTTGGTATGTCAGCAGGTGAAAGCGGAGCATCAGAGGCCAAGTGTAACTCTTCAGCCTTTGCCGATTCCGGAATGAAAATGGGAGAACATCGTTGTGGATTTTGTAGTTGGTTTACCATGGACGACCAAAGGCCATGGGGGCATATGGGTTATAGTGGACAGACTGACAAAATAGGCCCATTTCTTGCCCGTGAAAATGACGTTTACGATGAATCAATATGCAGAGTTGTATGTCCAAGAGATTATTAGGTTGCATGTGCTTCTGGTGTCGATTGTTTCAAATCGGGATCCCAAGTTCACCTCAAGATTTTGGAAGAGCTTGCAAAGTTCTATGGGTACGAAGATAACTTTTAGCACCGGATTCTATCCTCAGATAGACAGTAGCGCCCCGAAAACCCACGCAGTATTCGACTCACTCTACTCTGCCACCACGTTTGTAGCGGGCCCGAGTCGTCCCCGGACCCGAGTTGCCAACCGTACACTTTCTCATCACCTTGATAAAATTTGCATAAAATTTAAAACTTTTGTTCCTCGACTTAAAACGATATTTTTGAAAACAACTAAAATCGTCACGGTGGAAGACTCAATCAAAAACTAGTTTAAATAAAACTTCACTTTTCAAAACATTAAGAAAAAAAAGGGGAACCGGTCGACACCTATAAATACCGGTCGACACCTTAATACTCTCTGCCCACACTGGTCAAACCTCATGGGCGACAATTGTACGCTTATCACAAAGAGCAGTAGACACCTGCCTTCACCAGTCGACACTTTAATGCTCTCAGCCCGTACCGGTCGAACCTTGCGATCGACACTCTCACCACTTTTACACTAATCGGTTGACACCTAAAGACGCCGGTCGACACCTAGTTTGGTCGACACTGACGCATACCAGTCGACACTTTAACGCTCTCTGCTCGCACTGACGGAACCTTGCGATCGACACTCTCATCACTTTTTACACTAATCGGTCGACACCTAAAGAAATCGGTCGACACCTTGCACCAGCAACCTAAAGAAAACATCACTTTAAAAGAAAACGAACGACAAAAACTCCCGCAATTAAAACCACCGAGTAAAAACCAGGATTCTTCAATCAAAGTCTCCCAAGTAGTTTCAAAATACATCTATTGACATTTAAAATATCTGTTTATACATCAAAATCTATACACCAATTTCCTATACACTTAATGCGGACTCCACAAAATACAACCCTACTTAAACCTACCATCCAAGCTTACTACACGGGTCGGGTCGCCCTAATGACCTCTACTTGCTGGTATATGGTAGCACTTTGGCAACTGCGTACACGCCCTTGCTGGGCTCTCAGAACTCACCAGTAGGGATCTCTGCACTTACACCATAGAACACACAATATAAGTCTAACGCTCAGTAAGTAGTGCAATATCAAGCGTAAAATTGATAAAGCAATCCTATCACATGCAGTCTATACTCTCCCGCTCATGTTACTTAACCTGTGAAGTGTTGTGTAGTCGCACCAGGGTGAGGGTAAACCTCGCGCCACACTATACCGTGACACGTTGCCATCGTCCCGGACTCCCTAGCAACGAGGCCCACCAGCTACACACAGGTCACCACACAGTAACCGCCCTAGGGTGAGGATGGACCTCACGCCACGCTACACCCTGACATGTCGCCACTGTCTCGGTCTCCCCAGCAACAATGCCACAGTTGCCACACACACGTTTCACGACAGCTTAGCTGGCCCACCCCGTGGGATCCCCGACTGGTGATGCACCAGCCCACTCCCAGAGCAGGATCTGCGGTGCCACCATCCATCATCGTAATCGTTAATACATACACGCTAAGTGACGGCCTAGCCGACCCACTCCCCGAGCCGAAATCATGGTTGGTTATGCACAGGCCCACTCCCCAAACAAGATCCGCGGTACCACTCCCACGCGTCTCACCATTACTTACTCAAAAACAAGCTCAAATTCATTTTCGTTACATTTTTCAAAACATGATGCATGACCGAACAAAAATATGCAAAACGCACAATACCTCCTTATCGTCCCATGGTGTAGGCCCATAAAAGCAATGCACATGCAAACACTATTTACCTGGCATCCTAACTTTCCGTGGTGTTCGTTTCTATCACTTCCTCAGGCTCAATCTATCACATAACATTTTCACATTAAATTCCATCTCACAACTCATCCCAGGTACTAATATTACGACTACTAACTCAATCAACCAAAGCCTGACCAAAACGGCTCACTAACCTAAATTCTGGCTAAAAATCAACCTAACTTCCAACACGAATAACTTTTTCGTCGGTTATCGGAATCGCTTGATTTTAGCGGCTACACACTCCTTAGGACGTCTAGTCTCTAACGGTTTTGTCCATGTCACAATCTAACATCTACGGCTTGGACAAATAGGGCCGAATGAAAACCATTCAGTAACCTGAGTTTTTTGATTATCCAAACGCTTAATCTTCTCTATAAAAATCTGAAATATACTCCTACTTATAGCTTAAACACCAATATACGAACAAAATTCAACTTTGTCACACCACAAGAATCCACACGTTCCCAGTACGCTCACTACTATTCCACACTATGATATCCAGAAACTCAACGTGAACTCACTCAATTTAATTACTGCTTTCATTTTCAAATCATATTCAAAAGAACATTTGTAAGTATAAAATTTTTTTGACTCGATTCAAAAACGACTCTGACTGCAAAGAGGAAACACGTAAATCCTTACTATAAAATATGCAGCGGAAAAGAACAATAAGGGGTTTTAAAAAAAATGACAAGACTTCAGATTTTGGGAAAGGAGCCCGACATACGCCCTAGGCGCCTCTTAGGTCCGCCATTGCAGGCTCGACCGGCACCGCGTGCACGAGGGTCGGCGTTGCGCACCGCCATCACGGTGCCATGCGGTTAACTGTGCCCTACGCGCACCGCAGCTGCGGCGCCGCTCGCCCCTCGCTGGAACTGTTGATGAGAAGAGAGGACCAGGGCCAGTCTAGTGCCCAGACTTTGAGAGTTCGTGGGACAGGTTGCACAGGCTCAAACCCCAAGTATTCGACGGATCATCTTCGAACCCACTCAATGCTGAGGAGTGGATTCGAAGTATGGAAGACATGTTGGATTATGCCAAGGTGGACGACCAAGACAGAGTATCCAGTGCGGCATTCCACCTGGCCAAGGGTGCCCACTATTGGTGGGACACGGTGAGGGCCACGAGAGATGTGAAGATCATGACCTGGGAAGAGTTTAAGCGATATTCTTTGGTAAGTATTTCAGCAACTCAGTCAGGACTATAAAGATGGTTGAGTTCGCTTAGTTGAGACAGACGAGTACTGTGGCCAAGTATGTGAGATAGTTTGAGGCACTGTCTCAGTTTGTCGGACATTTAGTGAGCCTAGATGAGAACAAGGTACACTAGTTCGTGTGGGGATTGAAGCCAGATGTATATATGGGCATGCGAATAGCAGGAACGCGAGAGGTACCCTATGAGGATGTTGTGGCAAGCCCTTGGACATCGAGGAAGCTGGGATGAAGCTTCCCAGCTACAGAGATCCACCTAAGGAGCAGCCCAGGCAATTTTTTGTGGAGTTAGTAGCCCAGCAGAGTTGGGAAGAATCGTCTCAACGGAAGGGCCTAAAGAAGGCTAGCGAGAGCCCGAGAAGTCAAGGGAGCAATAAGCAGCCTCAGGGATCGGGACAGTTTTCGATATGCCCTAAGTGCCAGAGGAGTCACCCTGGTGAGTGCAGGGGTGCACTCGAGACGATGTTTCTAATGCGGCGGGACTGGCCACATGTCCAGAGATTGTCAGAAGCCGCGAAAGAATTGGTGCTTCAACTACAACGAATTGGGGCATTTTGCTAAGGATTGCCCAAATTTGAGCAAGGCCCCAGAGAGGGTGGCGCCGAGGGTCTTTGCCTTCATTGAGCCAGATGATGCCAGCCAGCCATCAATGATCTCAGGTACTATTTTTTTTTCTGGCATGGCGGCTTACGCTCTTGTCGATACGGGTGCCACGCTTTCGTTCGCGTTTACCGCCTTCGTGGTCAAGGCAAATCTAGTGCCCAACTCTACTAGGTAGTTTTATAGTGCGTTGTTGTCGTCGGGGGAGCGCCTATGCTTGGATCAGGTGATACTGGGTGATAGTGTGATAGTGGGGAGATTCATGTTGACTTGAGGACATGAAGGTTAGATTATGAGGATTATAGTTGATCCAACTATGCTTATGAGACGTAGACACAAGGCTATATTAAAGGTGGCACATAGGGTAGCCCTTATTATGGAACAACAAGGACGAGCGGTAATTGGGAGAGGTAAAATATATATGACTATAATGGGAGATTTAGACTAGTTCAAAAGGCAACGAGAAATCTAAGAATAAGTTAAGAGTTCAAGCGCATAATTTTTTGTACTCTTGGTTAAAGGTGTATGGATGGAATGATGATTGTTTGAGGCTCAGATTGGGAATATTTTGAGGAGTTACATCGGTGAGACGGTGGATTACCAGCAAAGATTTTGTAAGGGGTTTAGTTACCAATGAAAATTAAGGAATTAAGAATTTTTAATTTCGATACTTAGTCAAAACAAATGTTCCTTGAAGAGAGTTAGAGTAGTATTTTATCCACAATGCTAAGTATATGTTTGGAAATTAAGAAGTTGAATGAATTATTGCAAGGAAGCGGGAAGAGTGTCCAGAAATGGTTCGAGGTTACAAAGAACAGTTTAGAACGATTCAAGTGTAAAGCCTTTAAGGATGATCGAGATAGAGAAGTTAGGATTTGAACGAGTTCTAGCCAAGGGAGGCTAGATGTGGAGTTAGAATTAAAGACTTAGAGAAGTTGGATTATAACTAGTTAAATTAAGGAACCATGGACTGTCAAAGTACCTAATTGAGTTATAGGATTGGATAGTGCTCAATACATAGTCAAGGGTGCGATTAATTGGATTGAAGATAGCAAACACAGTCATGGGACCGATATTGGATACGTGGTTTTAGAATATAGATGGAAACCAGGAAGTAGTTGGATGAAACGGACTCGAAGATATGTAGGATAGCTATAGTTGGGAGAATGGAGTTAAACGTAACGACGTTAAAGAACTAGGAACTTAGTGTAGACTAGACATTGTTCGAAGGGAGGCTAGATATGGGACAATGGATTTTGCGGTGTCAAGGTCAAGAATTAATTGCTACATAAATTTTGGGGACATATTTTCTTTTAAGGAGGGTGGAATGTAACACTCGGGATTTCTGTAATTTAACTTTCGGAAATTCATGTTGATAAACGGCGGAGTTTAGGTCAGAATCGAGAATGCAGAATTTATACTAGTAGTTAAAATATTATTTCGACTAATGGAGAAAAGAAATTTTTAAGAATCCGACCAGAAACGGACTGAATAGCTGTTTGGCTAAAAAATTAAAGTGTGGGGGTGAGATAGTAATTAGGTTTATTATTATTAATATTATTTATAAAAAATAATAATAATAAAAGAACCACAGTGTCTTCAACATAAGCCACTCTCGTTCTTTCCCCTCCATAGAAAAGAAGAGGAGAACCGTCTTTCCTCTCCCGTGCACATCTCGTCTCCTTTATTGCCGGCGATCGGAGCTCGTTGCTCTCGATTTTTCCTCCTCCCGTCCATGTGCAGAACACGATCCCACTTTCTCTTCGGTAATCCTTTCCTCTCCTCCCCTCTGTTGATCGATAAGCTAGGATTGTGTTTTGGCTTCGGTTTCTAAGAGTTTATGCTAGAATTTAGAGTGATTGATGGAGGGATTAACAGTTTGGAGTGTGTGAGGTGCAGGAGTTTCCAAAATTAAAGAATATCCAAGAGAATGTACTGTGCAATTTGAGTTTCTGAATTTAAAATCTCCAACGGTAGTTATATTATGGTTAAAAGGTTGAAGTGTGATAGATTGGTGAGGAATTGAGTGAGTCTTGTTGAGAAACCGAGATTGGGAATTTTGGAAGTTTTAGTGTGAAATTTTGTTATGTTTTTGGGAAATTTACCCTAGCTTCGATTAATTGTTTTAAATTCTGTTTTGTTATCTTAAACTAAGTTATGAGTGGGGCATTTAGCCTCTGGAATCGAGTAATTCCGACAACCAACGCAAACGTTATGTGCGTTGGAAGTCAGATTGATTTTGGCTGAAATTAGGGTTAGCGAGCCGTCTTAGTTGGGATTTGGTGGAGTGAGTTAGTGATGTGCCCCATAGGCCCGTCACACGATCTCAAATCCAATTACACACTTTAATCAACTTACATTCTCATACGTTTGTTTCTGTTGCAGGTAATGATTCAATGGAGCTAGAAATTGAAAGCTTAAAGTGGGAAGTGGAGACTCAAGACATGGAGCAACCGAGACAAATCCTTGCATGGGAAGCCGCCATTGAAGATCATGAAGCTCTTAAGGGAATTTGTCTTCCCGAGCCAACTTTTATGTAATGTTTTATTTTGAACTTATTGGGCAAACATTGGCCTTCTTGTTTAGGATTAGGTTGAATGGTTAGGATAGATGATTGAAAGAGTTCGGGTTTGGCTTGCAATTGGAGCATCATTCGGGCATACAAACATGCCATTCTCAGCCCCACGCGCCCCAAGGAGGAAGTGCAGCAAGTGGTGGCCAATCTTACCCGATTTGGCCACACCATTGGGCTGCCATTTGAGATGCTTGTCCCCTTTACCTTTTGTGGAAGAAACATGGATCCATGACATGGCATTCAGCAAGCCATTGATCACCTCTTGGCTGCCACCATCTCGGCCGCACATTACATCATTTTGGATCCGGTTACAAGCTTCAATCGACCAAGTTTTGAAGACCAAAAGCACAGCCCTAAACCCCTCCATCCTAGGCCTATATAAGCATAGCATTGGTGTGTGTATTTCGGTTGGCAAAGTTAATGAGCATCGGCATATTTTCTAAGAGGAAACCGAGGGAGTGTTCCATCTCCTTTCCAAGGTAAGTGCTCGATTCCATGAACCGATTAGGAGTAGCCTCCTAGCTTGGCAACTCAAGGTTGTTGCTTGAGCTTGTGTTCCACTTTTCTCTCCTCCCTTTCAAGGGAAGGAAACAAGAAGGAAGTGGCCAAAACCGATTCCCCAAGTTGAGAACCTTTCCATGGAAAGGTTGTGATTGCCGAGAACATCACATTGTTTCTTCGGCCGACTTGCGGGTTTGTTTACATAACTTTGTCATTTCTAATCAACTTGGACCACGACCACCACCATCACACACCTCACTCACTCCACTAATCGCACACCAAATTTTGTTTCATTCCAAGCACACTTGGTTGTACATTTTCTCGGCTTGGCCGAGATTCGAGGGCCTAACCGATCCATCGTGCATTCTAGTGACCGAGCAGAGGCTTAGCCACAACATTTGGTATCAGAGCATAGGAGGGCCCCGTGGAGTGCTAGAAATCAAGTTAGTTTGGTTTTCCAAACTCATTTGGATGGCTGCACCTTAAAGCCTAAAACTGGGTTTCATTGCTCACCTATTCGGGTTATTGATTTGCTTGCGGTTTCTTTGTTTTATTTCCGATTTCTTTTGAGCTTAAATCATCTCCAGCATGTTTATTGAGTTGTTAAACATCTAAGCATGAAGAAATATCAGCCCTTACCCTCCATTTTCGTGGCTGCAATTTCCTTCCCTTTTGGTTAAACAAATGCTAACCACTTTAGTACTTGTTGTCTTCTTTTCTATTCGGGAGCAACACTTTTTCTTGCTGTGTTTTAACATTTCCAGTGCCTCACATGTCTTGTTAAGTACTTAAGCATGCATGTTTAGCTTTAAAATGCTTGATGGTTGCATCGGTTTAAAATGTTTAATGCACTTTGTTAGAAAACCACATAGTTCAAAGTTTAGTCTTTCTTTTGATAACCGGTTTGTGTGCACTAATAACCGAAACTTGCAGCTTGATTTAAATGAACCTTTTTATGCCTATTGCTGCTTATATCCTCTGCTAAAAATGAATGTTAGGCTTGTCTAATGTTACATATGATTCGGTTAAAGTTGGCCTAAAATCCGAGACACAATAGCATGAACTTTCTATTTTTGACATTGCCGAGAATAGTATGTTATATCTTGTTGTTGTGACCTATTTTTTTTGCATAAGACCGAGCCTATAACTCTTTAGACTTAAGTTAACATGTTATGTAGCTGAAGCATGTGCCCTTTTTCGGTTTGTTGTGGTTTAAAATTCAAATAGATGCTTTTTTGGTTAAAGGAAAACATACTTTTGCAAAAAACAGTTTTGTGTGCACAAAAATGGCAAGTTTGATGTAGATGGTTGGGACCACTTTGTGCATGGTTGAAAGTTCTTCCAAGGCACGAAATTTGGCTGCATGTTAAACCTAATTTGATGCTTTTATTATTGCTCAATTGTTGTTAAAATTCTTGGAAGAACAAGAATTGATCATGCAAACAAGAATTGATCATGCAAATACATAACCTCAAGCAAGGAAGTTTAACTGTAGAAGAGTACCTTCCAGAGTTCGAGACTCTCAAAATTCGAGGAGAACTAGAAGAACCCGAAGAGCAAACCATAGCTAGGTTTATCCATGGCTTGAATTATGACATTGCTGACGCCGTAGAATTGCATCCCATAGACTCTATGGACAGAGTAGTTCTGATGGCCCTGAAAGTCGAACGCCAACTCAAAAGGAAGAGGAAAGCCACCCAATCATTTAAGATTAACCAACTCCCCAACTACACCCCTAAGCCACCTGAGGCTAACAAACCCGTGACCAAGGCTGATTGGAAAAAGCCTTTTCAAAGACATTGGCCTCCCAAAGAATCAACTAGTAAATCAATAAACCCTAAAAGACCAGAGGCCAAGCCTACAAGAGACAACCCCACTGGACAGAGAGCACGCGACCTCAAGTGCTACAAGTGTCACGGCGTAGGTCATTTTATGGCCCAATGCCTGAACCGTCGTGTCATGATCATTAAGGAAGACACCGGCGAGTTCGTAAGTGAAGATGAGTTTGAGGAGGAAGTAGAAGACGTAGGAGAGGATGAGGATGATAGTGATTCGGTAGAAGAAGTTATTCATGCCCCCGATGACCCTTTACTTATGGTGAGAAGACGAGTTCTTATAACCAAGAGTTCAGGAGAAGATTGTCAGCGTGAGAACATCTTCTATAGTAAATGCCTCATCAAGGATAAGTTATGTTCTCTCATTATTGACGGAGGAAGTTGTGCGAACGTAGCCTCCAATGACTTAGTGACTAAGTTAGGGTTAGAGACTAGTGCTCACCCCCACCCCTATTAGCTTAAATGGTTAGATGATAGAGACGATGTTAGAGTTACTAAGCAAGTAAGAGTTGAGTTTGCTCTAGGCAAGTACAAGGATTCGGTTTTATGCGATGTTGTGCCTATGAGTGCGAGTCATTTGCTTTTAGGCCAACCTTGGCAATTTGATCGAAAAGTGAACCACGATGGACATTCCAACTACTATTCACTTAAATTCGAAGGCAAAGCTTTTAAGTTAGCACCTATGACCCCTGAGCAGATAGCTAAGGATGAAGCTATTAAAAGAGAAGAAAAGAATAAAGTCAGTCTCTTCATGACTAAGGCTGAATTAGAAGCATCCGTACTTAGAGGGGATCCCATGATTTTGATACTATACCGGGATAGAGTGATGGAGTTAGGAGACATACCTCACCCCGTTAAAACCCTACTACATCAGTTCCAAGACGTGTTTCCCGAAGATTTACCTAAAAGATTGCCACCCCTACGTGGCATAGAACACCAAATTGATCTCCAACTCGGAGCTGCCCTACCTAATCGACCAACCGATTGAATGAACCCTGAAGAGACCAAAAATCTGCAAGATCAGGTTCAAGAATTATTGGATAAGGGCTACATAAGAGAGTCCATGAGCCCCTGTGCAGTTCCCTCACTATTAGTTCCTAAGAAAGACGGCACCATGAGAATGTGCGTAGATAGCCGAGCCGTAAACCACATCACAGTCAAATATAGATTTCCCATCCCTAGGCTCGAGAACATGTTAGATGAGCTCAGTGGAGCCTCAATCCTTTTTAAAGTGGACCTTAAGAGTGGTTATCATCAAATACGCATGAAGGAAGGAGATGAGTGGAAGACAGCGTTTAAAACCAAGTATGGCTTGTTTGAATGGATGGTCATGCCCTTCGGGCTTTCTAACGCCCCAAGCACGTTCATGCGGCTCATGCACCATGTACTCAAAGAATACCCTGGTAAGTTCATTGTTGTCTACTTTGATGAGATATTAGTGTATAGTATGGACCTTCCACAACACCTTAACCACCTTAGTACCCTTTTCCATACCCTTAGGAAAGCCAAATTATTTGGGAACCTTAGCAAGTGCTCCTTTGGCCAGGACAAGGTTTATTTCTTAGACTTTATAATCTCCAAAAATGGTATGGAAGCTGACGAGGATAAAATCAAAGCCATTAAGGACTAGCCTACACCCAATTCTATATCAGAAGTACGAAGTTTCCACGGGCTAGCCTCCTTTTATAGAAGATTTATCCAGAACTTTAGCTCAATAGCTGCACCCCTTACCGACTGCACCAAGAAAGGGAAAGAATTTACTTGGACCCCGATTTGTCAAAAAAGCTTTGAGTTAATTAAGGAAAAGTTATGTCATTCCCCCGTACTTGCTCTTCCTAACTTCAACAAGGTATTCGAAGTCAAAAGTGATACGTCAGGAGTTGGAATAGGAGCAGTACTTATGCAAGACCAACGGCCTATCGCATATTTCAGTGAGAAGATGAAAGGAGCCGTGCTCAATTATTCTACTTATGATAAAGAGTTGTACGCAGTTATACGAGCATTAGAGCACTGGCAACATTATCTCTTATCAAGGGAATTCGTTATCAACACTAATCATCAAGCCTTACGGCACATTAAGAGCCAACATAAGCTGAACAAAAGGCATGCAAAATGGGTAGAATTTTTAGAGAGGATTCCATATACCCTAAAGTATCTCAAGGGAGAAAACAATGTAGTAGCAGACGCCCTATCTAGGAAGCGCATCCTTTTCACTGAGCTAGCAGTGAGATTTTTTGGATTCGAATGGATTAAGGATAGCTACGCCTCTGACCCCGACTTTCGACCTCATTACGCCCGATGCCTAGACAAGGTTGAAGGAGATTATTGCCTCATGGATGGTTATTTGGTCAAAACAGGAAAATTGTGCATCCCTCAAGGAAGCTTACGGCGATGCCTTGTGAAAGAAGCTCATTGTGGGGGCTTAGCCAATCATTCCGGGGAAAAGAAGACCCTTGATATGTTGAAGGAACATTTCTTTTGACCTCACATGATGAAAGATGTGCATCGCCTAGTCGAGACGTGCATAGTCTGCAAGAAAGCCAAAAGTAGAGTTCTACCCCAAGGCTGGTACATGCCCTTACCCGTCCCTGCACACCCCTGGATTGCAGTCAGTATGGACTTTGTCTTAGAACTACCACGGACCGCTCGAGCTAAGGATTCCATCATGGTGGTCGTGGATAGATTTTCCAAAATGGCACACTTTATTCCTTGTGCCAAGACAGATGACTCTACTTTAACTGCCGACCTATTTTTCAAGGAGATTGTTTGCCTGCATGGCATCCCACACTCAATAGTGTCAGATAGAGACACTAAGTTTTTAAGCGCCTTCTGGACCACTTTATGGAGAAGGTTGGGGACTAAGTTGTGCTTCAGCACTTCTTTTTATCCCCAAACTGATGGGAAAACGGAAGTTGTTAACAGGACTCTAGGCTCCCTCTTACGCAGTATTGTAGGTAAGAAATTGTCTAACTAGGACATCATACTTCCAGGCTTGGAATTTTCCTACAACCGCACCCTTCATTCCACTACTCAGAAAACGCCCTTTGAGGTTGCCTATGGGTTTAATCCATTTACACCGTTGGACCTCGTCCCTTTACCTACTAAGGACTTAGCCAACCCATTAGGTGCAAATAAGGCCGAACAAATTAAGAAGTTGCACGAAACTGTGCGAAAGGCCATTGAAAAGAGAAATGAGAGTGTGGCTAAGGACGTGAACAAAGGTCACAAAGAAGTCATTTTCCGAGCAGGAGACTTAGTATGGTTGCACCTCCGGAAGGAAAGATTTCCTGATAAGAGAAAGTCTAAACTTCTACCTCGTGCGGATGGACCATTTAAAGTACTTGAGAGGATCAATGATAACGCCTACAAAATTGAATTGTCGGGTGAATATGGAGTATCCGCGACTTTTAACGTCCAAGATTTATCACCCTATAAAAGCGATGAAGATCAGTTCCAAGACCCGAACTTATTGGATTTGAGGTCAAATCCACAGTCACCTAGGGAGGATGATGTGCCCCATAAGCCCCATCACACGATCTCAAGTCCAATCACACACTTTAATCAACTTACATTCTCACACGTTTGTTTCTGTTGCAGGTAATGATTCAATGGAGCCGAAAATTGAAAGCTTAAAAAGTGGGAAGTGGAGACTCAAGACATGGAGCAACCGAGACACATCCTTGCATGGGAAGCCGCCATTGAAGATCATGAAGCTCTTAAGGGAATTTGTCTTCCCGAGCCAACTTTTATGCAATGTTTTATTTTGAACTTATTGGGCAAACATTGGCCTTCTTGTTTAACTTATTATTATGTGCATGCATTAAGCATTTAGGATTAGGTTGAATGGTTAGGATAGATGATGGAAAGGGTTCGGGTTTGGCTTGCAATTGGAGCATCATTCTGGTGTGCAAACATGCCATTCTCGGCCACTCGCGCGCCAAGGAGGAAGTGCCGCAAGTGGTGGCCAATCTTACCCGATTTGGCCACACCATTGGGCTGCCATTTGAGATGCTTGTCCCCTTTACCTTTTGTGGAAGAAACATGGATCCATGACATGGCATTCAGCAAGCCATTGATCACCTCTTGGCTGCCACCATCTCGGCCGCACATTGCATCATTTTGGATCCGGTTACAAGCTTCAATCGACCAAGTTTTGAAGACCAAAAGCACAGCCCTAAACCCCTCCATCCTAGGCCTATATAAGCATAGCATTGGTGTGTGTATTTCGGTTGGCAAAGTTAATGAGCATCGGCATATTTTCTAAGAGGAAACCGAGGGAGTGTTCCATCTCCTTTCCAAGGTAAGTGCTCGATTCCATGAACCGATTAGGAGTAGCCTCCTAGCTTGGCAACTCAAGGTTGTTGCTCGCGCTTGTGTTCCACTTTTCTCTCCTCCCTTTCAAGGGAAGGAAACAAGAAGGAAGTGGCCAAAACCGATTCCCCAAGTTGAGAACCTTTCCATGGAAAGGTTGTGATTGCCGAGAACATCACATTGTTTCTTCGGCCGACTTGCGGGTTTGTTTACATAACTTTGTCATTTCTAATCAACTTGGACCACGACCACCACCATCATACACCTCACTCACTCCACTAATCTCACACAAAATTTTGTTTCATTCCAAGCACACTTGGTTTTTCATTTTATTATTTTTCTCAAGGGTTTCTCGGCTTGGCCGAGATTCGAGGGCCTAACCGATCCATCGTGCATTCTAGTGACCGAGCAGAGGCTTGGCCGCAATAGTTAGTAAACGTAATTTTAGTAGATGGAATGAATTGTGAGAGGAGTTTTTAATGTGAATTGTTATGTGATAGGTTGGGCTGAGGAAGTGATAGAAACGAATACTATGGAAAGGTAGGACACCAGATAAGTATTATTTGCATGTGCATTGCCCTTACGGGCCTACACCATGGGACGGTACGGTGGTATTGTGTGTTTTGCTTGTTTTTGTTCAGTCATGCATCATGTTTTGAAAAGTGTAACAAAAATTAATTTGAGCATGGTTTTATGTACGAATGTGAAGTGTGATGTGTGGTTGTGAGAACGATGTGTGTGTTTGTGTGGTGGAGGAACTGGGACAGTGGCGACGTGCCAGGGGGTAATGTGGCGAGTGCGTTCAGCCTCACCCTGGGATGGGTGCTGCGGTGTTTGTGTGGTGGTGAGTAACTCTGGCCCCATTGCTAGAGGAAACGAGACGACGGCGACGTGTCAGGGGGTGGTGTGGCTAGTGCGTCTAGCCTCACCCTAGAATGGTTGAGGTGTGTGGAGTGATGCGTGTGTACGGTTTGAGGATCTCGTTGCTGGAGGAATCGGGACGATGGCGACGTGCTAGGGTGTGAAGTGGCAAGAGAGTCCAGCCACACCATGGTGAGGCTGTTCCACGCGGCACCAATTGTGACAATATAAGCTTTAGTGTGGAGACTGCATGTGATAGGATTGCATTGTCGGTTTTACGTTCATATTGTACTACTTACTGAGCATTAGGCTTATGTTGTGTGTTATGTGGTGTAGGTGCAGAGACTACTACTGGTGAGTTATGATGTGCCCCATAGGCCCGTCACACGATCTCAAGTCCAAGCTCACATTTTAATTAACCTACATTCTCACACATTTTATTCTTGTGCAGGTTATGATTCAATGGAGCCGGAAGTTGCAAGCTTAAGGTGGGAAGTGGAGACTCAAAACATGGAGAAACCGAGACACATCATTGCATGGGAAGCCACCCTTGAAGATCATGAAGCTCTTAAGGAAATTTGTCTTCCCGAGCCAACTTTTATGTAATGTTTTATTTTGAACTTATTGGGCAAACATTGACCTTCTTGTTTAACTATTTATTATGTGCATGCATTAGGCATTTATGAGTAGATTGAATGGTTAGGATAGATGATGGAATGGGCTTCGGGCTTGGCTTAAATTGAAGATGCATTCGGGCATGCAAGGCATGCCACTCTCGGCCGCAAATGCACCAAGGAGAAAGTGCCGCAAGTGGTGGCCCATTTTACCCGATTTGGCCACACCATTGAGCTGCCATTTGAGATGCTTGTCTCCTTTACCTTTTGTGGAAGAAACATGGATCCATGACATGGCATTCAGCAAGCCATTGATCGACCACTTGGCTGCCATCATCTCGGCCGCACACTACAACACTTGGAGCCGGTTACAAGCTCCTTTGCACCAAGTTTTTGAAGACCAAAGCACAGCCCTAAAACCCTCCATCCTAGGCCTATATAAGCATAGCATTGGTGTTTGTATTTTGGTTGGCAAAGTTAATGAGCATCGGATGTTTTCTAAGAGGAAACCGAGAGAGTTTTCCCACCACCATTCAAGGTAAGTGCTCGGTTCCATGAACCGATTAGGAGTAGCCTCCTAGCTTGGCAACTCAAGGTTGTTGCTCAAGCTTGTGTTCCACTTTTCTCTCCTCCCTTTCAAGGGAAGGAAACAAGAAGGAAGTGGCCAAAACCGGTTCCCCAAGTTGAGAGCCTTTCCATGGAAAGATTGTGATTGCCGAGAACATAATATTGTCTCTTCGGCCGACTTGCGGGTTTGTTTGCACAAGTTTGTCATTTCTAATCAATCTGGACCACGACCACCACCATCACACACCTCACTCACTCCACTAATCTCACACCAAATTTCATTTCATTTGAAGCACATTTGGTCGTTCATTTTGTTGCTTTTCTCAAGGGTTTCTCGGCTTGGCCGAGATCCGAGGGCCTAACCGATCCTTTCATGCATTTTAGTGTCCGAGCAGGGGCTTGGCTGTAACAAGTTACGAGAGCCCAAGAAGGATGAGTAGGCAGTTTCGGGCCATTACAGATAGTGTCAGACTGAGACCCCAGGTTTACATCCACATTTTGGAGAAGTCTACATAGGGCCATGGCTACCAGGTTGGACTTTAATACGACCTTTCACCCTCAGATCGACGGGCAGTCGGAGCAAACCATACAGTTACTGTAACATATGCTCAGAGCCTGCGTATTGGAGTTTCAAGCGACTTGGAGCAAATTCATACCTTTAGTGGAGTTCTTGTATAATAACAGCTATCAGTCCACCATTGGTATGACATCATACGAGGCTTTGTATGGGAGAAAGTACAGGTCGCCCTTCTATTGGGATGAGGTTGGAGAGTCTTGCTTGGTAGACCCGGAGATACTATAACAAACTATCGACAAGATTGCTATTATAAGGAAGATGATTGAGGCAGCTCAAAGTCGGCAGAAACGTACATAGACCAGAGGCGGCGAGAGTTGGAATTCAAGGAGGGTGAGGAGGTATTTTTGAAGATCTCCCCGTTCAAGGGAGTGGTCAGGTTCGGGAAGCAAGGAAAGCTAAACTCTCGTTATGTTGGGCCGTTCCCTATTGTGTAGAGGATTGGGAAGACCGCCTACAAGATTCAGCTGCCTTATTTGATGAATGTTATACCTAATGTCTTCCATGTCTCCATGCTGATGAAGTGTATGCGTGATCCTTCTCAGGTGGTTGCACAGCAGGATATAGAGATGCAGCCGACGCTAACTTACGAGGAGAAGCTAGTGAGAATACTGGGATCAGCTGTGAAGGTATTGCGCAACAAAGAGATTCCCTTAGTCAAAGTTTTGTGGTGCAATCACAACGTGGAGGAGACCACTTGGGAAAGGCGGCAGGACATGGAGCAATAGTACTCAGAGCTATTCGGTATGTAATTTTTGAGACAAAATTTCTTTTAAGGAGGGTGGAATGTAACACCCAGGATTTCTACTAAAATAATTTTCATAAATTCGTATTAGTAAACAGCAGAGTTTTGGTCGGAATTGAGAGCGGAGAATTTGTACTAGTAGATAAAGGATTATTTTGAGGCTAATGGACGAGAGAAAATTTTAAGATTCCGACCGGATACAGACCAAATAACAGTTTGGCTAAAAGATTTAAAGAATGAGGGTGATATACTAATTAGGTTATTATTATTATTATTAATATTTTTATAAAAGAAAGGGGAAGGAAGCACAGAACACCCCTTCGGTGAACCTCCCTCCCAACGCGAAACACTCATCCTCTTGGCAATTTCTTCCTTCCACCAATGTTTTCCTCTCCGACTCTTCATCAACTTTCAGATTTTTGGTAAGTTTGAGTTAGTTTTTGAGTAGATAGTTAGTCTTTTAGTGTTTTGAGCGGTAAAAAAGAAGTTAGAGAGAGAGTTGGATAGTTTGGTAAAACCCTGGGAAGGATATACTAATTTGGAGAATTGTAGTTGATTATTATTTGTGTATTGGTGTTTAAGCTGGAAGTAGGAGTATATTACGGGTTTTTATGGAAAATATTGAATCTGTGGATAACCGAAAAACTCGGGTTACGGATCGATTTTCGTTTGGCAACATCCGGCCAAGCCGTAGATGTTGGATTGTGATATGGACAAAGTCGTTAGAAACTAGACGTCCTATGGACTGTGTAGCAGCTATAATCGAGTGATTCTAATGACCGACATAAAAGTTATGCGCGTTGGAAGTTAGGTTGATTTTTGGCCGAGTCGGGATAGTGATCTGTTTTAGTCGAGCGTTGATGGATTTAATTAGTAGTCGTAGTGTAACGCCCTGAAAACCTACCCATTTCCAGTTTGTTCACTACTTCGTCACCACCTCTGAAGCGCCCCCGAGTCGTCCCCAGACCTGGGTCGCCAACCGTATACTTGCTTGTTTTGTCGTTAAATTTTTTACAAAGTTTAAAACTTTTGGTCACTCAACTCAAAACGACACCCTTGAAGATACTAAAGAACGCCGCAGTGGAAAACTTAGTTAAAAATCCGTTTAAATAAACTTCACCTTTTTAAAACATAAAGAAACCGGTCGACACCTATGAATGCCGGTCGACACCTTAATTCTTTCTGCCCGCCCCTGTCGATATTCGTGGTTGACAAGTCCACACACATAATAAGACGCGGTCGACACCTGCCTCCAGCGGTCGACACTTCAATCCTCTCTCTCCTCACAGGTCGAACCCCACAGACGAGATTCTCACTGATTTTACGCTAACCGGTAGACACCCATAGTCGTCGGTCGACACCTCATTGCTTTCTTTCCGCACAGGTGGAACATCGCGGTCGACACTAACATTCCATTTTACACTGACTAGTCGACACCTATAGACTTTGGTCGACACTTTGCACCAGAAGTATAAAAATAACACCAGTTCGGAAGAAAACGAACAACGAAAACTATCATGATTAAAACTATGATGTAAAGACCAGTATTTTTAAGACATAATTTCCTCAAGTAATTTCAAAAGCACAACTTCACACCTATCCCGACTGTGATCGGGCCAAATGAACCAATATCCTCAAAATCTACACAATTGACTTATACCTCTCAAAATACAACCCCAAAAGAACCACCACATAGCCTCGCTCCACGGGTCAAGTCACCTGGATGAACTTCACCTGTCGGCACATGGTAGCACGCTAGCTGGACTCTCTCTCCCCACCTCACAACCTGGCACGTCGCCATAGTCCTGGTTCCTCCAGCAACAAGGCCCCTCAAACCGTACCCACGCATCACTCCACACACCGCAACCATTCCAGGGTGAGGCTGGACGCACTCACCACACCACCTCCTGGCACGTCGCCATCGTCCCGGTTCCTCCAGCAACGAGGCCATAGTTGTCCACCACCACACACACGCCGTAGCAGCTATCAAAGGGTGAGGCAGGATGCACTCGACACACCACCCTCTGGCACGTCGCCACAGTCTCAGTTTCTCTAGTAATGGGGCCAAAGCTGCCCACACATGCATCGTCCTCACCATCGCACATCACAGTTCATATTCGCACATAAAACCATACTCAAATTCATTTTCGTTACACTTTTCAAAACATGATGCATGACTGAACGCAAATAGGCAAAACACACAATACATCCCTACTGTCCCATGGTGTAGGCCCGTAAGGGCAATGCACATGCACACACTACTCACACTACTTACCTTGCGTCTTAACTTTCCATGGTGCTCGTTTCTATCACCTCCTTGGGCTCAACCTATCACATAACAATTTACATTAAAAACTCATCTCAATACTCTACCCATGCACTAAAACCACCATATTAGCTCAACACTTCACGAACTCGCCAAAATCGCTCACTAACCTATCTCGGCTCCAAAATCAACCTGACTTTCAATGCCCATAACTTTTGCGTCGGTTATCGGAATCACTCGATACCAGTGGCCAAACGCTCCAATCGTAACCTTGTTTAACATACCAAAACAGAATTTAAAATCATTAACTGCAGCTAAGGCAGAATTCCAAAAACGGAATAGGCCTTAGGGTCAAAAATCCCCCTCCTCAACCTTGCAACGAAACTCAGCACATTCCTCATCAATCTATCACATTTATCATCAATAATTCTATAACAATCAATAATAACTCCAACGAACTCTCCAACCCTAAAGCCCTAATTCCTTATCCATCAAATTTCTCCTCACACTCCTCCGTTAACCAAAACTAAACCATAAACCACCAAAATCTACCTTATCATTGAAATAAAGTGGAAAACAGAGGTCGGCGTTGGTTAAATGTTGTCGGAAGGAGGGTTTGGCGCGAGAGGGTCTTCTCCTGGTTATCTCTTCCTTCACACGGCTTGGGAAAGGAGAAAGAACAGAGAGGAGGGGGAGATTTACGATCCTCCCCTCTTTGTTACTTATTTTGTTTTTAAATAAAAATAATAATAATAAACTAATTACCTTTTTACCCTCCCACTTTAATATTTTAATCAAATGACTATTCAATAAGTTTTCGATCGAATTCCTAAAATTTTCTCTTCTCCATTAGACTCGAAATAATCTTTTATCTACCAATACAAATTATCCGCTCTCGTTTCCGACCGAAACTCTGCCGTTTACCGACACAAATTTATGAAAATTAAATTACAGAAATGTCGAGTGTTACACTTAGTTTTAGTACGCAGAGTGAGTTGTGAGATGTGTTTTAATATGAATTGGTTATGTGATAGAAATTAGCACCACAAAAAGCTAAAACACCAGGTAAGTAGTGTTTGCATGTGCATTGCCCTTATGGGCTATACCATGGAAAGGTAGGGATGTTTTGTGTGTTTTGCATGTTTTTCTTCAGTCATGCATCATGTTTTGAAAAGTGTAACGAAAATGAATTTGAGCATGGTTTTATGTGCGAACGTTAAGTGTGACACGTGGCGATGAGAATGATGTGTGTGTGGGCAGCTTTGGCCGCATTGCTAGAGGAACCGGGATGGTGGCGATGTGCCAGGGGTGCTATGGCGAGTGCGTCCAGCCTCCCCCTGGGATGGCTGTTGCGGTGTGTGTGGTGGATAACAAATCTTGCCCCGTTTCTAGAGGAACCAAGACGGTGGCGACGTGTCAGGCGGTGGTGTGGCAAGTGCGTCCAGCCTCACCCTAGGATGGTTGCTGTCACACCCCAAATTCACACCTTGAACTTTTCGTCTTCTCGGTGGGATGTGCGGCGCCAAGTCCCCGACTTGACCAGCCTTCCTCGTTTGGTGCTTGCGGAATGAATAACACAAAGAGACACAAGTGTTTATGGGAGTAAAACCTCCAACCATCTTTCTATTCCAAACAAAAAGACGAGGAACACGCACTCAAGGCATACCAAAATAGCTTAAGGAACTCCTTTTTCGGATGTCTTTAGCTTGGTGTCTCAAGAGGTTTATATACAACATGGCCCAGCCATATCATTAAAATCGGCCATCAGTGCACAAAATGCCTTAATGTCTCCTTCAATGCGCGCGTCACGCGCATCTGCTGCCTGCCAGTCGCGTCCCGCGTGCCTGCCTCCCGTGAGCTGCATGGTCTGTTCTGCATGCGCGCTTTGCTTGGTATGTTTTGCTCTTGCCCGATCGCGGTCTCGCCCTGCTGTGGCTCGATCTGGTGCCCCGCACCATGTGCAATTCGTGTGCTTTCCATGCGTAAGGTTAGCGACCATTTACTGCATGCCGCGTGAAACTGCCTTGCGCCTACTCCGCACCATGTAAAACACCCCCGAGCACCTGCTGCAAACCGCATGCCACGTCAACTAGCCTTTGGGTAACGCCCCGCGCGATGCGACCCGCCTCATAACTCCAGTACCTTGCTGGTGCGTAACGCCTTGGCTGTGCAGACCGCATGTGTCTCGTGTCCGCATCGTGTGCATGTGACTACCTCACACTAAAATCCCCGTCCAACACTTAGCCATTTCAGCACTTTCTCGCATGCCTGGACGGATCAGCCTTCCAGCCCATGTCTGCCTCATGGGTTGCGCACCCTATTCGCCTTAGTGGGTCGTGCGCTCAACTGCTACGTGCCCATTATGGGTCGCCCGCCTTCTGCTGTTGTGCACCCCCATGGGTCGCGTGCCTCTTGCTACCACGTGCCCGAGTAGTAGCCCAGGTCCTCCTCTCCTTTGAGCCCTTGGCTTTTACCTTCAAGCACCATTGGAAATGGGGCAGGACAATCCACCCCCACCAAATGAAGTCGACGGCCTCGTCAACACCCAAGCTAGGTAGTCCTTGACTTGAACCTCGAGTTGCTAGAGATCAACGTCTATTTCCAACATAACTTCGTCTCCATTCTTCCGTTGTACAGGAAACTCTCGCCACACATCCTTCTTGCTTCCCCGCATGGTTCTGTCATCAAGGATTTTGGCGATCTCCTTTGAGAATTCCACCCGCACCTCGGGTGGTGCCCTTTGCACTTGTAGTTGACCCCCTTGATGATAAGGTTTAAGAAAACTTACATGGGTCGAGTAAAGTCTGAGCCTCTTCAGAAGTTGCAATCAATAGGCCACCGACCTAACGCTCTTTGTGACCATGAATGGCCCCTCATATCTTGGAAGTAGTCCCTTATGGAATCTCCAATCCTTGACTTTCTTCTAAAGTTGTGGAGTGAGTTTCAAGAGAACCTTGTCCCCTTCTTTGAACTCTAGCATCCTCCTCCTCCCATCAGCATACTTCTTCATCTGACGTTGTGCCTTTGCCAAGCTATCTCGAGCTTGATCGATAAGCTCCTTCCGATCCAAGCTATATTTATACGAGGTCGGGCAAGAGCCCCTTTCCTCCTGGCCTTGCGCAATCACTAATGGTGTAGCCGACTAAAACTCGAGTGTTAGCTCCATGGGACTCATCTCGGTCGATGAGGACTTGTGTATGTTGTAAGAAAATTTGGCAGCATCCAATAGCTCCAACCTATTCCTTTGAGTAGCTGACACGAAATGCCGCAAGTACTCGTCGAGTATTGTGTTAGTGTGCTCCGTTTGCCCGTCGGTCTGAGGGTGAATTGCTGTGGAAAACTTGAGCTTCATCCCTAATAATTTGAACAACGTCGTTAAAAAATTGCCTGTGAACCTCGGATCTCACGGGAGAGTCCAAATATTTTCACCACTCCATTTAGAAAGTGCTCTGCTGCATCATGTGCCGAGCACCCCTTTGGTACTCCCATAAATATAGCACACTTGGAGAATCGATCCACCACAACCATGATTGTTCCCATCCTCCTGATTGATGGTAGGCCCATGATGAAATCCATAGAAACCGAATCCCACTGCTTCTCCGAGATTGGGAGAGGTTGAAGTATCCCTACTCCCTCCTTCCTTTCCGTCTTGTCTACTTGGCACACTAGACAAGTTTTGATGTACAACTCTATGCATCCTTCATTCTTTGCCACATATGGGTATGAGACAATAGTGTCGTCATGCGCTTAACGCCCAGATAGCCCGCCCATCTGGTGTTGTGAGTCTCCATATCTGTTGCCATATGCCTGCCAAACAAGGAACAAGTATCCGGTTAACTCGACCTTTCAACAAGATGTCCTCTAGCCAATATCTTCGAACCAAGCCTGTAACGCCCTAAAACTCTACCCGTTTTTGGTATGTTCACTGCTCCGATACTACACCTTTGACCCCCCGAGTCATGCCCGGACCTGGGTCACCAACCGTACGTTCACTTCTCTCCCCGAAAAAATTCGTATAAAATTTAAAACTTTCGGTTATTCGACTCAAAACGATGCCTTCAAAAATCATTTATGAAAAACCGCAGCAGAAAACTCGTTTAAAATCGGTTTAAATAAACTTCACCTTTAAAACTTAGAAATAAAGGGATCGGTCGACACTTGTAAACACCGGTCGACACCTGGGTCGTTTCAGGTTTTCGTCGGTCGACATTGGCGAACGCCGGTTGACACCGCATTCCCCTCGAGTCCTCACATCGGTCGACACCAAAGATCATCAGTCAACACTTCTATGCTCAACTAGGAGAGTGGTCGACACTTGCTTTCGTAGGTCGACACTTTGACCCTCTCTGCCTGCGCAGGTCCACCCTCGCGGTCGACACTCTCGCTGAATTTTCACTAATCGGTCGACAACCGCGGTCGCCGGTTGACACCTAGTTCCTCTCTGCCCGCGTCAGTCGAGCCCTGCAGTCGTCACTCACCCTCCTGTTTACACTGACCGGTCGGCACCTATAGACTTCGGTCGACACTTCACACCAGCAACCCAACAATAACAGCTGTTCCAAAAGAAAACGGACTCGAAAACTTCATCGAATTAAAACTACCGATTGGAACCTGATTCTTACATTTAAACTCTTTCAAATAGTTTGAAAATGCATCTATACATCAATCCCGATTATGGACACCCAAAAGCATGTATGCATCAAAACCTATACACTCGTCATAGACTCCACAAAACTCACCAAAAAGGCATCTTACCTTGCCCCACGGGTCGATTCGCCTTGATGAACTACACCTGCCGGCACACGACAGTACGCCGCCAACCACCTACTCGTCATGTCTAGGCTGCAGCAACTCACCTTCAGGGATCTCTGCACCTACACCACAGAACACACAATATAAGCGTAACGCTCGGTAAGTAGTGCAATATGAAATGTAAAACAACAATGCAATTCTATCACATGCAGTTTCTACGTTCTCGCTCAGGTTGTCACAACTCGTCCCGCGTGGTACGGGTGCACCATGGTGAGGCTGGAGTCTCTCGCCACCTCACACCCTGGCACGTCGCCATCGTCCTGGTTTCTCCAGCAACGAGGCCCTCAATCAGTACCCACACGTCACTCTATGCATTGCAACCATTCTAGGGTGAAGCTGGATGCACTCGCCACACCACCCCCTAGCACGTCGCCATCGTCCCGGTTTCTCCAGCGACGATGCCATAGTTGCACACCACTACACACACACTGCAGCAGCCATCCCAGGGTGAGGCTAGACACACTCGCCACACCGCTCCCTGGCACGTCGCCACCGTCCTGGTTTCTCCAGCAATGTGGCCTAGCTGCCCACACACACATCGTCCTCGCTACCGCACATCGCACTTCACACTCGCACATAAAACCATGCTCAAATTCATTTTCGTTCCCATTTCCAAAACATGATGCATGTCACACAAAACACACGCACATCACAATCAACCAACTCAAATTAATTTTTCCTCGGTGTAGGCCCACCTGGGCAAAATACATGCATACAGTACTTACCTGGCGTCCTAGCTTTCCGTTGTGCTCGTTTCACCAAAACTGCTCAATCTGCAACACAAAAGCATATTCTTGTCAAAACTCATCCCACTACTCCACTTACACACTAAAGTCACCATACTAGCTTAACACTTCACGCACTCACCAAAATTGTTCATCAACCTATCTTGGCTCCAAATTCAAGTTAACTTCCGACGCGCATAACGTTTGCGTCGGTTATCGAAATCACACGATTATAGCGGCTAAACGCTTCAATCGTAACCTAGTTTAACCTACCATAATAGAATCTAAAATTGTTAACCGTAACTAAGGCAGAAACTCAAAAACGGAGTAGACCCTAGGGTCAAAATCCCCCTTCCACGACCATTCTGCAAAAACCCAGTACATCCTTCACCACTCTACCTCATTTATCCTCAACAACCCACAACAATCAACATTACACTCAATAAACACCCTACCCCTAAAACCCTAATCCTCCATCCACCACATTTCTTCTCTATTCCAACACTAAACCAACATTGAACCATAAACTTCTCAAGCTTACCTTGAACAGTTGAAATGGAGGAGAAAACCATGATCAACTCGCCGGCGGAAACATCACGGGAAGGAGAGAGTGTCACACGGTGAGGGGGAGGGAAATAACAGAGAAGG
>CM039520.1:14528676-14644278 GCA_022433055.1 Begonia peltatifolia | reverse complement strand
GGGGGGGGGTGTTGCTTCTGCCGATCCTCCTCCTTCTAACATTTTAGATTAATTAAAATAATAAATTAATTAACTTTTTGCCCTCCCACTTTAATCTTTTAATCTAACGGCCATTCAATCCGCTTCTGGTTGGATTCTTAAAATTTTCTCCCCACCTAACCTTACAAATTTTTCACTCTCTAATCCGACCCGAATCCCACCGTTTATAGTCCCGACAACCCAAAATCGGTACCGCGAAAATACAGGGTGTTACAAAGCATTCTTTAACTTGGCTTACCACCCGAATATAGGCTAGATCCTCCTTTGCAGCTACCCTGATTTCATCAACAAGGTTAGATTGTACCTTAGTGATTGACGCCACGGTCTCCTTGTGTGTCTTCCGACTTAGAGCATCTGCCACCCTATTCTCGGCGCCCGCCTTGTGCAACCAAGTGAAGTCAAATTCGGCTAAGAACTCCTGCCACTGTGCTTGCTTAGCCGATAACTTCTTCTGCTTCCGAAAATATGTGTTAACGACATTGTCCATCACCACCACAAATTTGGTTCCCAACAAATAGTGTCTCTATGTCATGAGGCAATGTATTACTCCCACCATCTCTTTCTCGTGGGTCGAGTACCTCTCCTCCGCCCCTTTGAGTTTGGGGTTCTCATATGCCACTGGATGACCGTCTTGTGTTAGAACCCCTCCAATAGCCCTGTCCGATGCATCTGTGTGCACCTCAAACGGTGCTGCAAAATTCGATAACTTCAACACCAATTCAGAAGACACCACTTCCTTGCGTTGCTCGAATGCGCCTTGGCATGAGTCCCTCCATCGCCAAGTTTGCTCCTTTCTCAACAAGTCTGTCAGTGGGCTCGCGATTCTGGAGTAGTCCGTAATGAATTTGCGGTAGTAGTTTGCGAGACCCAAGAATGATCTCAACCCAGTTACCTTGGTGGGCGTGGTCCATCCGTTGATCACCTCCACCTTGCAACTATCCATGCGAATCTCCCCCCGTTTTATGTAGTGGCCAAGGAAATTGATCTCCTCCGTTCCGAACTCGCATTTCTCTTGGTTCACATACAATGAGTGGTGCCGCAACTGCTCAAACACTTGCCTCAAATGCTGTATGTGCTCCTCAAGTGACTCGCTGTAGATGACTATATCATCCAAGTAAACCACCACGGAGCGGTCCAAGAAGTCGTACAGCACCTCGGTCATCAGGTTGCAAAATGTGGCTAGCGCATTGGTTAAGCCAAAGAACATAACTAGAAGGTCCAGCTTGGTGAAGTAGGTTGCCTTCGCTAATCTGTCGAACAGGTCACTTATATTAGGAATCGGGTACCTATTCTTGATTGTCACTTTGTTGAGCACTCGGTAGTCTATGCACATCAGAAGCACCCCATCTTTCTTCCGCTGGAATAGCACCGCTGCTCCATATGGTGCCTTAGACGGTTGGATGTAACCCACCTCCAACAAATCATCCAATTACCTCCGTAGTTCTGCCAACTCCGAAGATGACATGCGGTAAGGTGCTTGTGCTGGTGAAACCGCTCTGGGTTCTAGCTCTATCTTGTGATCCACGCCACACCTTGGTAGAAGCTTCTTCGACAACTCCAATGGCATCACATCTCGGTACTCCTTGAATCCTCGTAGAACTTCTTTAGGCACCTTGGTAGTCTGATCCTCCTTGGACTCCCTCAACGTCACCAGAAAGGTAGTCTCGCCCTTCTTAAGGCCCGCCTTTAGTTGAAAAGATGACTGCATAATATTTCCTCCGCGTGTCTCCGTCTTTACCATACATGGTACTGATTCATCTTGGATCACCAATACACCAAGATGTGACAAGACTATCGCCTTGGCTTGTCAAAAGAATTTGAGCCCCAATATAAGCTCAAAATCATCTAGTGGGACCAACATGAAGGGCACTCCCGTCGCCACTCTCCCACGCACATCAAAGGTTTAGTCATACCATTGATAGGCTGTGCTTTCGACAGCCTTAATTCTTGTGTCGCTCTTGGCTAGCTCCAAGTCAAGCTCTCTCGCCTTCTCGCTCGAGATGAAGTTATTGGTCTCCCAAGTGTTCAACATAGCGCGGATCCGTCTCCGTTGGATCTTCACATCGACATACATCAGTCCCTTTTGTGTTGGGCCCGCGCCTCCACTAGAGATAGCATTGACAAGCTGGATTGGATTCACCCACTTACATGCGTACCGAGGATAATGCCTCCCTCCTTGGGCATTTTCTTGCAAAATGGGAGCCGCCACATATAAAGCACCCTGTGGACTTCTTCTTCTGGGAGTGATCAGGTCCCTTAGAACTTGAAGCTTTATGGGTCACCTTACCCTTGTCCGTGCCTCCTGCACTTGCTTTGCCTCTGCGTCTAACCTCCTTGCCTTTCCTTCATTCCGTTGAGGGAGTAGCTTTGTAGTCTTCAAAACCCTCGGTAACCAAAATAGCCGTTAGCACGTCTTTCACTCCATGGCATCTTAGCTCTGCTTGGGCCCACGCCTGTAGCTCCGTTATGAAGTTGAATAGCTTATCGTTGTCATGCATGTCGTTGTTATTGAGTAGTAGTGAGCTGTATTCCCTCACGTAGTCGCGCACTGTGCCCATCTGTCGCAGTTTTCTTAGCGCCTCTTTTTACAATCCATTTTGAATTTAGCGTTAGGAATCGGTCTTTGAGCTCGCTTTCTAGCGCCTCAAATGCGTCTATTAGTGGCTCCCTATTTTGGTTTTGGTGCCACCATAGTTTCTCATCTCCTCCCAAAGACATGCTTGCAATCATGACTTGGCTTTCCTCCTCGATGTTGGCAGCCATGAAGTACAGCTTCATGTCCCAAAGGAAGTTCTCAAACTCCTTTGCATTGTGATTGCCGCTGTAAGGTTTAGGCTCCTGTACCTTGTACTGTGCAGCCGAGGTAGTTAATCTCCGGCTTGAGCCTCCAACCACCTCCTTGCCCATCCGAGCAAGTTCCTTTTCTATCCTCCCAAGTCTGGTCTCAACCCGTTGTTCGGTAGCAAGTGTGTCCGCCCCCGTTGATGCTTGGAACTCGTCGAGCTCCTTCCTGATCAATCGAAGGTCGACTAGTAATGGCGCATCCTTCGCCGTTGCAATAGATATGCCAGTAAAGCTCTCCAACGTGACTAGCCTTGCAAGGATCATCTCTGTTTGACCTTGCTCAATAGTCTCCATGAATGTGGTGTTATATCTCCGGTAGTTTCGAACGACCGTGCTCTGATACCAGTTGTCACACCCAAATTCACAGCTTGAATTTTTCTTCTTCTCGGTAGGATGTGCAGAGCTAAGTTCTCGACTTGACCAGCCTTCCTCGTTTGGTGCTTGCGGAATGAATAACTCAAAGAGACACAAGTGTTTATGGGAGAAAAACCACCCAACCCTTTTTCTATTTCAAACAAAAAAACTAGGAACACTCACTCAAGGCACACCACAATAGCTTAAGGAACTCCTTTTTCGGATACCTTCAACTTGGTTTCTCAAAAGAGTTATATACAACATGGCCTACCCATATCATTAAAATGAACCATCAATGCACGAAATGCCTTAATGGCTCCTAAAATGCACGCGCCGCACAGATCTGCTGCCTGCCAGCCTCGCACTGTGTGTGTGCCTCCCGTGCACCGCGTGTGTATCTTGCCCGCATCGTGGTCCGTTCCTCGTGCGCGCCCTGCTTGGTGTGTTCTGCTCATGCCCAGAAGCGATCTTGCCTTGCCATGGCTCAACTTGGTGCCCCGCACCGTGTGCAATCCGTGTGCTGTCCATGTGTAACGCCAGCGCCCATTTACTGCATGCCGAGTGAAACTGCCATGCGCCTACTCCGCACAGTGTATAACGCCCGCGCGCGCCTGCTGCAAACTGCGTGCCACGTCAACTTGCCGTTGGGTAACACCCCGTGCTACTGCCTACCTCATTACTCTAGCACCTTGCCGTTGGGTAACGCCCCGTGCTGTGTGCAACGTGTGCACCAGTCGAATGCCGCGTGCGTCCCATGTCAGCACCGTGTGCGTGTAACTGCCGCACACTAAATGCCCCCGCCCAACACTTAGCCATTTCAACTCTTTCTCGCTTGCCTGCACAGAACAAAATTGCAGCCCATGTCTGCCATATGGGTTGCACACCCTGTATGCCTTTGTGGGACACGTGCCTAACTGCTGTGCGTCCATTGCGAGCAGCGTGCCTTCAACTGCTGCGTGCCCCCATGGGCCGCGCCCATCTTGCTGTCGCGCGCCCGACGAGTAGCTTAACTACTCCTCTCCTTTGGGGCCTTGGCCCTTGCCTTCATGCACCATTGGAAATGGGGCGTGACAGTTGCTGTATGTGTGGTGACGTGTGTGTACGGCTTGAGGGCCTCATTGCTAGAGGAATCGGGACGGTGGCGACGTGACAGGAAGTCAGGTGGTGAGAGAGCCCGACCTTATCATGGTGCGACTGTACAATGCGGCACAGATTACAACAATATGAGTGAAAATGTAGAGACTGCATGTGATAGGATTGCATTGTGAGTTTGTCTTTACGCTTCATATTGCACTACTTACTGAGTGTTAGGCATATGTTGTGTGTTCTATGGTGTAGGTGCAGAGATTTCTACCAGGTGCCGGCGGATGGAGTGTGTTAGGGCGACCCGATCCGTGGAGAGTGTTTTGGGGGAAATGGTGAGTTTTGAAGAATGTATTTTTTGGAGTACATGTCAAGTGTATAGATTTTGAGGTATAGGTGAGTTTTAACATTAATAGTTGGGATTGATGTATAGTCGTATTTCGAAACTATTTGGGGTATTTTGATTGACGAATCTAGGTTTTTACTTTGTTGTTTTACTTGCGGGACTTTTTGTCGTTCGTTTTCTTTTAAACTGATGTTTGCTTTAGGTTGCTGGAGCAAGGTGTCGAGCGGTGTCTTCAGGTGTCGACCGGTTAATGTAAAAATTATTAGAGTGTCGACCGTAAGGTTCGACTGGTGCAAGCACAGAGCATTAAGCTGTCGACTGGTGAATGACGGTGTCAGGCGCTTAATGTGATGAACGTACAAGTGTCGACCACGAGGTTTGATCGGTATGGGCAGCGAGCATTAAAGTGTCGACCAATGAAGGCAGGTGTCGACTGCGAAGATCAAGGTTCGACCACTGCATGCAAGTGTCAACTGGTTCCTCTTTATAATGTTTCGAAAAGTGAAGTTTTATTTAAACTGATTTTTGATTGAGTCTTCTACTGCGACGAGTTTAAACGTTTTCCAAATGTCATTTTAAGTTAAGGAACAAAAGTTTTAAATTTTATATGAATTTTATTAAGGTGATGAGTAAGTGTAGGGTTGGCTACCCTAGTCCAGAGACGATTCGAGGGTGCTACAGAGGTGGTGAAAGAGCAGAGTGAGCCAGAGACCGCATGGGTTTTCGAGGCGTTACATGAACAACTTGTCGTTCTCATGCATAATATCGAGTAAAAATGAGCTATATTCTGTAACATAGTCACGTACCGTTCCTGTTTGCCGTAACTTCATCAATGCCTCTTTCGCGATCCGTTCTGAATTCAGCGGTAGGAAACGATCTTTAACCTCACTTTCGAGAGCTTCGAAAGTGTCTATGCGTGGCTCCCGATCCTAGTTTTGTCGCCACCATAGCTTTGCATCGCTGCCCAGGTACATGCTTGCAATCATTAACTGGTTGTCCTCCTCAACAACTGCGGCCATGAAGTATTGCTTCATGTCCTAAAGGAAGTTCTTTAGCTCCTTTGCCTTGCAATTGACTGTGTAAGGTTTTGGTTTGGGTACCTTATACTGCGTGGTCGCAGTTCCTAATCGACTGCTTGCTCCTCCAACCGCGCTCTTGCCCATCCTGGGAGCTCCTTGTCTATCCAGTCAACAATACTCTCCATGTGTTGTTTGATAGCTAGGCTGTCAACTCCAACTGACGTTTAGAATTCATTCAGCTCCCTCCGGGTTAGTTGAAGTTCCACTGCCAATGGCTTGTCGTCCGAAGTTGCGAGTGACACTCCTGTGAAGCTCTCCAATCGATCGAGTCGCGCAAGAATCATGTCCTTCTGATTTTGCTCCATCACTTCCGTGTGGTGTTGATCGAGCTCTAATACCAGTTGTCACACTCCTAAATTCTCGCCTGAATTTACTCCTTTGGATGTGCGGTGCCAAGTCCCCGAATAGGCAAGCCTCTTTCTTGTTGATTAACTTGCGACGAAGCTAACTCCCTTAGTGACACAAGTGTTTACGGGAGAAAACACTCCCAACCCTCTTTATATTCCAAACACAAAGAGAAGGAACAAAAGTCACACTCAAGGATCACCACAATAGCACAAGGGCTCGACTCAATCATTCGATCAAGTTTCACTGCCTTTGCTCGGTGTCTCAAGGTCTAAATATATACACAATGACCTAGTCATTATACATGAATAACAACATAAATGCTCCTCGGTCCATGCATGCACCGCGTGCTCCTCTAGTGCCCATCGAGCTCGCGCGCCACTCGGCCGCATGGTTTGACCATCGCGCGCCTTGTCTGGTTATCTGGCGCCCAGTGCCTAGCGCCCTGAGCTTCCGTGTCCTGAGAGTGGCCAGCCGCGTATCGTGTCATTGCTTTGCTCGTGCCCCTTCGTGTTGCGACTGTCCGTTCGCGCCCCACCATGTACCTGTTGTATACCGAATACCTTATTGTATCTCTTCGCTCGCGCCCCACTGTGTGCCAGCTGCATATTGCGTACCACGTACCATGCCGCACCTCTTTGCTTGCACACCGCCATGTTGCGCTTGTTCACTCGGACCACGCCGTGTTGTGGCGTTTCGCTCGCACCACGTCATGTTGTAGTGTTTCACTCGCACCCAACCGTGTTGCGGCGCACCTGTGCCACTTTGCTCGGAAGCGTTGTCCCCTTCCATGTTGCGCCGCGCATGTGCCGCTTCGCCTAGAAGCGTTGCGTCCAGCAGCGCGCTCTAGCCTGTGTCCTTAGCCCAACATCCTAGCCCTTCGATCTTGAGCGCCTAGTGGGCTGCACCTACCCATGCAGTTCGACATGCGAGTCTAAGCGTCCAACACTTAGACAAATCTTGCACGCCATAGGAGGCAGCTCTGCTCCTAATTCCTTGGGTCATCGGCCCGTGTCTTCATGCAACATAGGAAATATGGCATGACAGTGGGTGTGGCTGCTATCATGGCGGCTGTGTTTGCTTGTGGGGGGCTTGGTTGCCTATGCCTCGCAACGGGGACATATGGTCGACGACGACTTTGGCAGGCCCTCTTGCCCAGCGTTAATGGTCGGTTTTCGTGATCAGCGGCCATGTGCGCCCACGGGGGGTGTCACAACCCATTTCCCATGCCGTATGAAGGCACGGCCCAAGGGCCCGAAGAAGAAGGAGTTAGGCTTCCTCCAAGTGGCCTCGAAAATTGGCCAAGTGTTAGTGGACAATTAACTGGCGCATTGGGCTGCTCGGGTGGCGCAGCTCACAAGGCATCAAGGCATGGGCTCAAATATCAGACGATGGGCTCACGGGCAGTTACGCAAGACAAAGACATCATGATATTATGAGGCGCGATTGGTACGTAGTACATGATCGGTGCACATGAAGTGGACACGATTTGGACACAGGTTGAACACGGCTTGGTGATAGCCATTGGCGCAGGCGTTACAATTTGTGGGATATTCGTTGGTGTGAGAGTTACAATTTGGTGGTAGCCGTTGGTGCGAGCGTTACACTTTGGTAGTACCCATTGGCATGGGGCGTTATACATGGACAACACACGGTAGGCGCACGCAGTTGCGACATAGTGTGGCAGAGCTGCTAGGTGCAGGATGTAGGTTTCTAGATGAGGCGCGCACAGGGTGAACCTTGCGGTTGAGTCTTACGTGCACGCGGCAGGCATTGAAGGTGTGCACGCGGTGGGCATTGAAGGCGTGCGGTGGACATTGATGACGCGCGTGGCAGGGCTTGAAGAGAAGGCATCTGAGGAGCATTTATGTTGGCTACACAATCATGTCCAATTTATGTTATACCTGGGCCATTGTGTATATATAAACTTCTTGAGACACCAAGCTAAGGTATCCGACAAATGAGTTCCTTGTGCTATTTGGGGTGTGCCTTGAGTGAGTGTTTTCCTAGTTTTTGTATTTGGAATATAAGGAAGGTTGAGAGGTTTTGCTCCTGTAAACACTTGTGTCATTCATTCTGCAAATGCATCAAAGAGGGAGACTAGTCAAGTCAGGGACTTGGCGTCGTACAATCCTTAAGAAAAAAATTAAGGGTGTGACAACTGGTATCAGAGCACACTCAACCATAACTAGATGGATTCTTTGGAGCAAAATCAGACAGACATGATCCTTGCTCGGCTCAATAGATTAGAGAGCTTCACGGGAGTGTCAATGGCTACGACGGACGATAGGCCATTGATGGTAGAAATTCGGTTGATAAGGAAGGAGTTGGATGAATTCCAAGCGTCAACGGGGGCAGACAACTTGGCTATGGAGCAACACATCGAGAGGATGGTGGGGAGGATAGACCAAGAGCATGCTAGGATTGGCAAGGATGCGGTAGGAGGCTTAAGCCGGAGGTTAGCTACTTTGGCCATGCAATATAAGGTACCCAAACCTAAACCTTATACGGGCAACCACAATGCAAAGGAGCTGCAGAAATTCCTTTGGGACATGAAGCAATACTTCATGGTTGCAGCTGTCGAGGAGTACAACCAGGTAATGATTGCAAGCATGTATCTGGGCTGCGACGCAAAGCTATAGTGGCGACAAGACCAAGATTGGGAGCCACGCATAGACACTTTCGAGGTGCTCGAAAGTAAGCCCAAAGACCGTTTCCTATTACAGAATTTGAAATGGACCGTGTGTGAGGTGTTGAGGAAATTATGGTAAATGGGCAGGATACATGACTATGTTAGAGAATATAGCTCACTTTTACTTTATATTTCCACTATGCATGAAAACGACAAGCTATTCAACTTCATGACGGTACTTCAACCGTGGGTGCAAGTCGAATTAAGGCGTAATGGCGTGAAGGATGTGCAAGCGGCTATCCCTATTGTCGAGGCTTTTGTGGACTACATAACCTCGACCCAAACAAAGAGAAGGAAGGGCAAGGAGGAGAGGCGCACGGGCAAGGCAAGTGATGGAAGCACGACAAAGGGGAAACCATTCCAAGGAGCTTTTAAATCCAAGGGACTTGATCTCTAACACCTGGAATTTCTGTACTTTAACTTTCAGAAATTTGTGTTGGGAAACAGCAGAGTTTCGGTCGGAATCGAGAACGAGAAATTTGTATTAGTAGATAAAATATTATTTTGAGACTAATGGAGAAGAAAAATTTTAGGAATCTGACTGGAAATGGACTGAATAGCAATTTGGCTAAAAGATTAAAGTGTGAGGGCAAAATAGTAATTATGTTATTATTATTATTTTTTATTTTTTATTTATATAGTAGAAAGTGGGAAGGAGAACACAAAACACCCTTCAATGATCTCCCCCCCCAACGGTCTGTTTCCCTCCCGCGAGAGAGAGTCGTGCACGCCAGCGATCGGAGGTCGCCACTCCCAGTGTTCTCTTCTTCCGTCCACGCACAAAACACGATCTTCTTCCCCTTCGATAAGCATTTTATTTAACTTTCCTTCCCTCTATAGACCGATAATCTAGGGTTGAGTTTTGGTTTCAATTTTTGAAGGTTTATGCTAGGATTTAGAACGGTTGATGGGGGAATCAACGGTTCGAAGTGGGGGAGGTAAGGGAGTTTTGAAAATTGAAGAATATCCGAGAGAATGTACAATGCAATTTGGGTTTCCAAATTCAAAATCTCCAATAGTAGTTAAATTATGCTTAATAGGTTGGAGTGTGATAAATTGGTGAGGAATTGAGTTAGTTTTGTTAAGAAACCGAGAATGGAAATTTTGGGCGTTTTAGTGTGAAATTTGATTCTATTTTTGGGAGTTTTAACCTAGGTATGGTTAATTGTTTTAAATTCTATTTTGGTATGTTAAAGTAGATTATGAGTGGGGCGTTTAGCCTCTGTTATCGAGTGATTCTGACAACCAACGTAAAAGTTATGCGGCTTGGAAGTTAGGTTGATTTTGGCTGAAATTTGGGTTAGCAAGCTGTCCTAGTTGGGCGTTGGTGGAGTGAGTTAGTAGATGTAACTTGAGTACGTGGAATGAGTTGTGAGATGAGTTTTTAATGTGAATTGTTATGTGACAGGTTGGGCCCGAGGAAGTGATAGAAACGAGCACCACGGAAAGCTAGGACACCAGGTAAGTAGTGTAAGTAGTGTTTGCGTTTGCATTGCCCTTACGGTAGGGTGGTATTGTGTGTTATGCCTGCTTTTGTTCAGTTATGCATCATGTTTCGCAAAGTGTAACGAAAATGAATTAGAGCGTGGTTTTATGTGCAAATGTGAAGTGTGATGTGTGGCGGTGAGAACGATGTGTCTATGGGCAGCTTTGGCCCCATTGCTAGAGAAACCGGGACGGTGGCGACGTGTCAGGGGGTGTTTTGGCGAGTGCGTCCAGCCTTGCCCTGGAATGGTTGTGGTGTGTGGAGTGACGCGTGTGTACGGTTTCAGAGTCTCGTTGCTGCAGGAACTGGGACGATGGCGATGTGCCAGGGTGTGAGGTGGCAAGAGAGTCCAGCCTCACCATGGTGCGGCTGTACCATGCGGCACAAGTTGTGACAACATGAGCTTGAGTGTAGAGACTACATGTGATAGGATTGCATTGTCGATTTTATGTTTCATATTGCACTACTTATTGAGCGTTAGGCTTCTGTTGTGTGTTCTGTGGTGTAGGTGTAGGTGCAGAGATTCCTACTAGTGAGTTACGAGAGCCCACGCAGGATGAGTAGGCGGTTGGTGGCGTGCTACCATGTGTCTGCAGGTGGAGTTCGTCATGGCGGCCCGACCTATGGAGCGGGACTAGATGGTAGTTAATTTTTGTGTTGTAGTTTGCGAGGTATAAATCAAGGGTATAGAATTTGAGGGTATGGGTTTGTTTGGCACGATAATAATCGGGATTGATGTATAGTCATGTTTTGAAACTACTTGAGGAATTTTCTCTTAAAAAAAAAAAGAGGCCTTTACTTGGTGTTTTTAATAGTGAAAGTTTTCGCCGTTCATTTGCCTTTTTAACTGGCGTTTTCTTTAGGCTGCTGGTGAAAAGTGTCGACTGAACTAAATAAATGTCAACCGCGAGGGTCGACCCATGTGAGACAAAGAGAAAGCAAGTGTTGACCGGTGTGTTTAAGTGTCAACCGGTTAGTGTGAAAATGATGAGAGTGTCGACCGCAGAGTTCGACCTATGCGGTCAGAGAAAAATAAAGTCTCGACCGGTGCCTTTAGGTGTCGACCAGTTAGTGTAAAACGGTGAGAGTGTGATCGCGGGGTTCGACCGGGGGCAGATAGAGAGAAATATAGTATCGATCGGTGAAGACAAGTGTTGATCGCTTCGTGTAATGAGCGTGAAGGCGTCGACCATGAAGTTCGACCGGGGGTGGGTAGTGAGAATTAAAGTGTCGACCGGCGTTTACAGGTGTCGACCGCTTTCTTCTTTTTTGTGCTTTAAAAGGTGAAGTTTTATTTAAACTAATTTTAATCGAGTATTCTGCTATGACATTTTTAAATATTTTCAAGGATGTTGTTTTGAGTCGATGAACCAAAGTTCTAAAATTTTGTGAGAAAGTTACCGAGGAAATGGGTAAGTGTAGGGTCGGCGACCCGGGTCCAGGGACGACTCGGGGGTGCTACGGAATTGGTAACAGAGTTGAGCGATTTGGAAACTGCGTGGGTTTTTGGGGCGTTACATGATCACTCCCAAAAGAAGAAGGGTCGGTATGTTTCATATGTGGTGGCTCACACTTTGCTCCAGACTATACGAACAAGGGAGCAGCGGCTTCTTGACGAGGAAGACAAGCCTCGGGTGAACCCCATTCAACTTCTCAATCCCCTTACAAGCGAGGAGATTGGCCCTTATCACAAAGGGCTCATGTATATTAAGGTTACTATCCAAGGGAGGAAAGTGCGTGCCATGTTGGACACAGGAGCAACAAACAAATTTATCTTCGACAAGAAGGCGCGGGAGCTAGGCTTGGAGATAGCGCGGAGCGCAAACAAAATCAAGGCTGTCAATTCGGGTGCACAGCCGATCAAAGGTACGACACATCCTTTGTTGCGTGTAGGGGAGTGGCATCGGGAATGCCCACTCATGGTGGTTCTCATAGACGACTTTGAGCTCATTCTGGGATTGGAGTTCTTTCGGGAAGCCAAGGCGATGGCTCTGCCACATCTTGGCATCATGATGATCCAAGACGACTTCGCACCATGCATGGTGAAGAGTGAAACAACAGGAGGTAATATGTTACTAACATCTTTCCCAAAGCGGGCTTGAGGAGAGGCGAGACCACCTTTTTGCCAACCTTGTGGGATGTCAAGGGTGACCAGGTTAGTAACATGTTGACAGAAGTTCTTCAGGTGCTCGAGGAGTACCGAGACGTGATGCCACCTAAGCTACCAAAGAAGCTACCACCAAGATGAGAAATGGATCACAAGATAGAACTTGAACCAGGGGCGGTTCCACAGGCACAAGTGCCATACAGGATGGCACCCTCTGAGTTGATGGAGTTGAGAAAGCAGCTGAATGAGTTGTTGGAGGTAGGTTACATCCAACCATCCAAGGCACCATATGGTGCGCTGGTATTGTTTTAGGGCCAAAAGGATGGTGCGCTACGGATGTGTGTCAATTACCGGGCATTGAACAAGGTGACTATTAAAAATAAGTACCCTATTCGTCACGCGAGTGACTTGTTTGATAGATTGGCGAAGGCATCTTAATTCACCAAGCTCGACCTTCGATCGGGCCATTGACAGGTGCGCATTGCGCACGGTGATGAAGCGAAGACGGCCACGGTATCACGCTATGGGTCATATGAGTTTTTGGGGATGCCCTTCGTGCTAACCAATGCATCAACCACCTTTTGCAACCTGATGAACGAGGTATGATACGACTTTCGGGATCAATACTGTAATGACCCAGAATTTTCTCAGGTTATTTTAAAGTCCTGCGTGAGTTCCGCGAGAGATTTTAACAGACAAATTAATTAGAGGAAAAGTTAATAGTGAACTCCGAAATTTTTTTTTGAATTTTGGAGACGAAAGGACATGAATTCGACGGATTCTTCAAGAGGTTAACACGTGAGGGCGATTTGGTAATTTAGTTAACAAAAAAATAAAATAATAAAATAACAAGAGTGGCTTCAGCAGAAGCCACTGAAGCCACTCTCGTTCTTTCCCCTCAGCAGAAAATAAGCGAAAAAACCGTCTCCACTCCGGGCACGCCTCGTCTCCCTGTTCGCCGGTGATTGAAGCTCGCCGCTCCTGATTTTTTCCTCCTCTTGTCCACATAAAGAACACAGTCTGTAACACCCAGAATTCTTTAGCCAAAAAGTTGTATCAACATGTAACACCCATAATTCTTTAGCTAAAAAGTTATATGTACATGTGACACCCAGAATTTTCCTTAGCCAAAATTATATGTACAAAACTTTGTTGTGTGTATGTTGAATTAAAATATAAAGCGCATTGCCCGATAACTCTTGGATACTTTGGTATGATTAAGAGTAAGATTAAGAACCAACCTGTTACAGCCAAGCCCTGCTCAGTCACTAAAATGCACGAAATGATCGGTTAGGCCCTCAGATCTCGGCCAAGCCGAGAAACCCTTGAGAAAAACAACAAAATGAATGACCAAATGTGCTTGAAATGAAATGAAATTTGGTGTGAGATTAGTGGAGTGAGGGAGGTGTGTGATGGTGGTGGTCGTGGTCCAAGTTGATTAGAAATGACAAACTTGTGCAAGCAAACCCGTAAGTCGGCCGAAGAGACAATGTTATGTTCTCGGCAATCACAACCTTTCCATGGAAAGGTTCTCAACTTGGGGAACCGGTTTTGGCCACTTCCTTCTTGTTTCCTTCCCTTGAAAGGGAGGAGAGAAAAGTGGAACACAAGCTCGAGCAACAACCTTGAGTTGCCAAGCTAGGAGGCTACTCCTAATCGGTTCATGGAACCGAGCACTTACCTTGGAAAGGTGGTGGAAAACTCCCTCGGTTTCCTCTTAGAAAATATACTGATGCTCATTAACTTTGCCAACCAAAATACACACACCAATGCTATGCTTATATAGGCCTAGGATGGAGGGTTTTAGGGCTGTGCTTTGGTCTTCAAAACTTGGTGCAAAGAAGCTTGTAACCGGCTCCAAAGTGTTGTAGTGTGCGGCCGAGATGATGGCAGCCAAGAGGTTGATCAATGGCTTGCTGAATGCCATGTCATGGATCCATGTTTCTTCCACAAAAGGTAAAGGGGACAAGCATCTCAAATGGCAGCCCAATGGTGTGGCCAAATCGGGTAAAGTTGGCCACCACCTGCGGCACTTCCTCCTTGGCGCACTTGCGGCCGATAGTGGCATGTCTTGCATGCCCGATTGCTTCTTTAAGTTAAGCCAATCCCGAGACCCTTTCCATCATCTATCCTAACCATTCAATCTAATCCTAAATGCCTAATGCATGCACATAATAATAAGTTAAACAAGAAGGCCAATGTTTGCCCAATAAGTTCAAAATAAAACATTACATAAAAGTTGGCTCGGGAAGACAAATTCCCTTAAGAGCTTCATGATCTTCAAGGGTAGCTTCCCATGCAAGGATGTGTCTCGGTTGCTCCATGTCTTGAGCCTCCACTTCCCACCTTAAGCTTGCAACTTCCGGCTCCATTGAATCATAACCTGCACAAGAATCAAATGTATGAGAATGTAGGTTAATTAAAGTGAGTGTTTGGACTTGAGATCGTGTGACGGGCCTATGGGGCACATCATCCTCCCCAGGTGACTGTGGATTTGACCTCAAATCCGATAGGTTCGGGTCCTGGAACTGATCTTCATCGCCTTTATAGGGTGATAAATCTTGGACGTTAAAAGTGACGGATACTCTATATTCACCCGGTAATTCAATTTTGTAGGCGTTATCATTGATCCTCTCAAGTACTTTAAATGGTCCATCCGCACGAGGTAGAAGTTTAGACTTTCTCTTATCAGGAAATCTTTCCTTCCGGAGGTGCAACCATACTAAGTCTCCTGCACAGAAAATGACTTCTTTGCGACCTTTGTTCACGTGCCTAGCCACACTCTCATTTCTCTTTTCAATGGCCTTTCGCACAGTTTCGGGCAACTTCTTAATTTGTTCGGCCTTATTTGCACCTGATAGGTTGGCTAAGTCCTTAGTACGTAAAAGGACAAGGTCCAACGGTGTAAATGGATTAAACCCATAGGCAACCTCAAAGGGCGTTTTCTGAGTAGTGGAATGAAGGGTGCGGTTGTAAGAAAATTCCAAGCCTGGAAGTATGATGTCCCAGTTAGACAATTTCTTGCCTACAACACTGCGTAAGAGGGAGCCTAGAGTCCTGTTAACAACTTCCGTTTGCCCATCAGTTTGGGGATGAAAAGAAGTGCTGAAGCACAACTTAGTCCCCAACCTTCGCCATAAAGTGGTCCAGAAGGCGCTTAAAAACTTAGTGTCTCTATCTGACACTATTGAGTATGGGATGCCATGCATACGAACAATCTCCTTGAAAAATAGGTCGGCGGTTAAAGTAGAGTCATCTGTCTTAGCACAAGGAATAAAGTGTGCCATTTGGGAAAATCTACCCACGACCACCATGATGGAATCCTTAGCTCGGGCGGTCCGTGGTAGTCCTAAGACAAAGTCCATACTGACTGCAATCCAAGGGTGTGCAGGGACGGGTAAGGGCATGTACAAGCCTTGAGGTAGAACTCTACTTTTGGCTTTCTTGCAAACTATGCACGTCTCTACCAGGCGATGCACATCTTTCATCATGTGAGGCCAAAAGAAATGTTCCTTTAACATATCGAGGGTCTTCTTTTCCCCGAAATGATTGGCTAAGCCCCCACAATGAGCTTCTTTCACAAGGCACCGTCGTAAGCTTCCTTGAGGGATGCATAATTTGCCTGTTTTGACCAAATAACCATCCATGAGGCAATAATCTTCTTCTACCTTGTCTAGGCATCGGGCGTAATGAGGTCCAAAGTCGGGGTCAGAGGCGTAGCTATCCTTAATCCATTCGAATCCAAAAAATCTTACTGCTAGCTCGGTGAAAAGGATTCGCTTTCTAGATAGGGCGTTTGCTACTACATTATTCTCTCCCTTGAGATACTTAAGGGTACAGGGAAACCTCTCTAAAAATTCTACCCATTTTGCATTCCTCTTGTTCAGCTTATGTTGGTTCTTAATGTGTCGTAAGGCTTGATGATCAGTGTTGATAACGAATTCCCTCGATAGGAGATAATGTTGCCAGTGCTCCAATGCTCGTATAACTGCGTAAAACTCTTTATCATACGTAGAATAATTGAGCACGGCTCCTTTCATCTTTTCACTGAAATATTCGATGGGTCGTTGGTCTTGTATAAGTACTGCTCCTATTCCAACTCCTGACGCATCACTTTTGACTTCGAATACCTTGTTGAAATCAGGAAGAGCAAGTACGAGGGAATGACATAACTTCTCCTTAATTAACTCAAAGCTTCTTTGGCAATTCGGGGTCCAAGTAAACTCTTTCCCTTTCTTAGTGCAGTCTGTAAGGGGTGCAGCTATTGAGCTAAAATTCTGGATAAATCTTCTATAAAAGGAGGCTAGCCCATGGAAACTTCGCACTTCCGATATAGAATTGGGTGTGGGCCAGTCCTTAATGGCTTTGATTTTATCCTCGTCGGCTTCCATGCCATTTTTGGAGATTATAAAGCCTAAGAAATAAACCTTGTACTGGGCAAAGGAGCACTTGCTAAGGTTCCCAAATAATTTGGCTTTCCTAAGGGTATGGAAAAGGGTGCTAAGGTGGTTAAGGTGTTATGGAAGGTCCGTGCTATACACTAGTATGTCGTCAAAGTAGACAACAATGAACTTACCAAGGTATTCTTTGAGTACATGGTGCATGAGTCGCATGAACGTGCTTGGGGCGTTAGAAAGCCCGAAGGGCATGACCATCCATTCAAACAAGCCATACTTGGTTTTAAACGCTGTCTTCCACTCATCTCCTTCCTTCATGCGTATCTGATGATAACCACTTTTAAGGTCCACTTTGGAAAAGATTGAGGCTCCACTGAGCTCATCTAACATGTCCTCAAGCCTAGGGATGGGAAATCTATATTTGACTGTGATGTGATTTACGGCTCGGCTATCGACTCACATCCTTATGGTGCCATCTTTCTTAGGGACTAATAGTGAGGAAACTGCACAGGGGCTCATGGACTCTCTTTTGTAGCCCTTATCCAATAATTCTTGCACTTGTTCTTGCAGTTTTTTGGTCTCTTCAGGGTTCATTCGATAGGCTGGTCGATTAGGTAGGGCAGCTCCAGGTTGGAGATCAATTTGGTGTTCAATGCCACGTAAAGGTGGCAATCCTTTAGGTAAATCTTCGGGAAACACGTCTTGGAACTGATGTAGTAGGGTTTTAACGGGGTGAGGTATGTCTCCTAACTCCATCACTCTATCTCGGTATAATATCAAAATCATGGGATCCCCTCTAAGTACGGATGCTTCTACGTCAGCCTTAGTCATGAAAAGATTTGCTTTGTTCTTTTCTTCTCTTTTAATAGCTTCATCCTTAGCTATCTGCTCAGGGGTCATAGGTGCTAATTTAAAAACTTTACCTTCGAATTTGAGGGAATAGTAGTTGGAATGTCCATCGTGGTTCACTTTTCGGTCAAATTGCCAAGGTCGGCCTAAAAGTAGATGACTTGCACTCATAGGCACGACATCACACAGAACTGAGTCGTTGTATTTGCCTAAACCAAACTCAACTCTTACTTGCTTAGTAACTGTAACATCGTCTCTATCATCTAACCATTTAAGCTTATAGGGGTGGGGGTGAGCACTAGTCTCTAACCCTAACTTCGTCACTAAGTCTTTAGAGGCTACGTTCGCACAACTTCCTCCATCAATAATGAGAGAACATAACTTATCCTTGATGAGGCATTTACTATGGAAGATGTTCTCATGCTGGCAATCCTCTCCAGAACTCTTGGTTATAAGAACTCGTCTTCTCACCATAAGTAAAGGACCATCGGGGGCATGAATAACTTCTTCTACCGAAACACTCTCGTCCTCATCCTCTCCTACTTCTTCTACTTCCTCTTCGCACTCATCTTCACTTACAAACTCACCGGTGTCTTCCTTAATGATCATGACACGACGGTTCGGGCATTGGGCCATAAAATGACCTACGCCGTGACACTTGTAACACTTGAGGTCGCGTGCTCTTTGTCCAGTGGGGTTGTCTCTTGTAGGCTTGGCCTCTGGTCCTTTAGGGTTTATTGGTTTACTAGTGGATTCTTTGGGAGGCCAATGTCTTTGAAAAAGCTTTTTCCAATCAGCCTTGGTCACGGGTTTGTTAGCCTCAGGTGGCTTAGGGGTGTACTTGGGGAGTTGGTTAATCTTAAATAATTGGGTGGCTTTCCTTTTCCTTTTGAGTTGGCGTTCGACTTTCAGGGCCATCTGAACTACTATGTCCATAGAGTCTATGGGATGCAATTCTACGGCGTCAGCAATGTCATAATTCAAGCCATGGATAAACCTAGCTATAGTTTGTTCTTCGGGTTCTTCCAGTTCTCCTCGAATTTTGAGAGTCTCGAACTCTGTAAGGTACTCTTCTACGGTTAGACTTCCTTCCTTGAGCTTATGTATTTGCATAATCAATTCTTGTTTGTAATGACTAGGGACAAATCTCTTCGTCATGATAGATTTCATCTTTCTCCAAGTATCAATAGAGTGAAATCCAGTCCGCGCTCTTTGTGTCCTTACATTAGACCACCAGAGTAAGGCATAGCCGGTAAACTCTACAGAAACCAACTGAATCTTGACTTTGTCGGAGTAGTTATAACAATCAAAAATTCTCTCAACCTTCTCTAACCATTCTAGAAAAGTTGTCCCGTCGCATGTTCCATTAAAGGAAGGTATTTGGATCTTAATGTTTCGGAGGTCGTCACGGTCCCTATGTCGGTCTTGTCTAAACTCATCATGATTCCTACGAATTGGTGGGCGAAAGTTTTCTTCTTCATCCAAAGTCTACTCATCATCTTCATCATAGTCATAGTTAGGGTGTCTATCCCTAGAATGTTCAATCTTAACTTCATCATCTAAGGGATCTTGGTCTCTAACTCGTCTCCTAAGATTGTCATGTCGTCTCCTAGGTATAGTGTCTTGGGAGGAATCTCTACGGTGGGTAGGATGACGTCCACTCATAACTTGTTCAAATTTTAGGTTCATATCATGAAGTTGTTTACTTAGGGTTCCAACCATCCCACTTAAACCGTTTAGTTGACCTTGCATACTTGACTCTCCCTCTTGTTGGGTGTGAGTCTCCTTTTGGGGAATGTCCTTGCCCCGACTCGGTGGATTGGGTTCTGGGGTCATATTTGAGTTAGGGCCAATTTGGATTCCACTTCTTGTTTTCATGTTTAAGTCTTAGGAAAGGGAACTTCAATCATATTTGAACCTTAGATCTTAAAACATTAGGAACGGTAACCTAACTAGGGTAATTGATATATTCTCCTTTTAGGTTTGTTTCTAACGTTTGTTTTGTTTTGTTTTGTTATTTAGTGTTTTTTTTTGTATGAAAAACTAGTAAATAAAGACAAATACTATAAGCAAAAAGGAAAGGAAATAATACAATTTAGATTAATTTGTCAAAGATAAAACATTGTTCACTAATTCTCGGGTGTGTGACAATTCACTAAAAATGAGGCACTAGTTTTATCCTCGGTTTGCTCCAAGAATTTTAACAATAATCGAGCAATAATAAAAGCAACAAATTAGGTTTAACATGCAGCCAAATTTCGTACCTTGGAAGAACTTTCAGCCATGCACAAAGTGGTCCCAACTATCAACATCAAACTTGCCATTTTTGTGCACACAAAACTGTTTTTGCAAAAGTGTGTGTTCCTTTAACCCAAACAGCATCTATTTGAATTTTAAACCACTACAAACCGAAAAAGGGCACATGCTTCAGCTACATAACATGTTAACTTAAGTTTAAAAAGTTATAGGCTCGGTCTTGTGCAAAGAAAACAGATCACAACATCAAGATATAGCATACTATTCTCGGCAATGTCAAAAATAGAAAGTTCATGCTATTGTGTCTCGGATTTTAGGCAAACTTTAACCGAATCACATGTAACATTAGACAAGCCTAACATTCATTCTTAGCAGAGGATATAAGCATCAATAAGCATAAAAATGTTCATTTAAATCAACCTGCAAGTTTCGGTTATTAGTGCACACAAACCGGTTGTCAAAGAAAAGCAAAACTTGAAACATGCGGTTTTCTAACAAAGTGCATTAAACATTTTAAACCAATGCAACCATCAAGCTAATCATATGATTTTAAAGTTAAACATGCATGCTTAAGTACTTAACAAGACATGTGAGGTGCTGGAAATATTAAAACACAGCAAGAAAAAGTGTTGCACCCGAAATAGCAAAGAAGACAACAAGTACTAAAGTGGTTAGCATTTGTTTAACCAAAAGGGGAAGGAAATTGCAGCCACGAAAATGGAGTCTAAGGGCTGATATTTCTTCATGCTTAGATGTCTAACAACTCAAGAAACATGCTGGAGATGATTTTAGCTCAAAAGAAATCAGAAATAAAACAAAGAAACCACAAGCACATCAATAATCCGAATAGGTGAGCAATGAAACCCAGTTTTAGGTCTTAAGGTGCAGCCATCCAAATGAGTTTGGAAAACCAAACTAACGTGATTTCTAGCACTCCACGGGGCCCTCCTATGCTCTAATATCAAATGTTACAGCCAAGCCCCTGCTCGGTCACTAAAATGCACGAAAGGATCGGTTAGGCCCTCGGATCTCGGCCAAGCCGTGAAACCTTTTAGAAAAACAACAAAATGAACGACCAAATGTGCTTGAAATGAAATGACATTTGGTGTGAGAATAGTGGAGTGAGTGAGGTGTGTGATGGTGGTGGTCGTGGTCCAGGTTGATTAGAAATGACAAACTTGTGCAAGCAAACCCGCAAGTCGGCCGAAGAGACAATGTTATGTTCTCGGCAATCACAACCTTTCCACGGAAAGGTTCTCAACTTGGGGAACCGGTTTTGGCCACTTCCTTCTTGTTTCCTTCCCTTGAAAGGGAGGAGAGAAAAGTGGAACACAAGCTCAAGCAACAACCTTGAGTTGCCAAGCTAGGAGGCTACTCCTAATCGGTTCATGGAACCGAGCACTTACCTTGGAAAGGTGGTGGAAAACTCCCTCGGTTTCCTCTTAGAAAATATGCCGATGCTCATTAACTTTGCCAACCGAAATACACACACCAATGCTATGCTTATATAGGCCTAGGATGGAGGGTTTTAGGACTGTGCTTTGGTCTTCAAAACTTGGTGCAAAGAAGCTTGTAACCGGCTCCAAAGTGTTGTAGTGTGCGGCCGAGATGATGGCAGCAAAGAGGTTGATCAATGGCTTGTTGAATGCCATGTCATGGATCCATGTTTCTTCCACAAAAGGTAAAGGGGACAAGCATCTCAAATGGCAACCCAATGGTGTGGCCAAATCGGGTAAAGTTGGCCACCACTTGCGGCACTTCCTCCTTGGCGCACTTGCAGCCGAGAGTGGCATGTCTTGCATGCCCGACTGCTTCTTTAAGTTAAGCCAATCCCGAGACCCTTTCCATCATCTATCCTAACCATTCAATCTAATCCTAAATGCCTAATGCATGCATATAATAATAAGTTAAACAAGAAGGCCAATGTTTGCCCAATAAGTTCAAAATAAAACATTACATAAAAGTTGGCTTGGGAAGACAAATTCCCTTAAGAGCTTCATGATCTTCAAGGGTGGCTTCCCATGCAAGGATGTGTCTCGGTTGCTCCATGTCTTGAGCCTCCACTTCCCACCTTAAGCTTGCAACTTCCGGCTCCATTGAATCATAACCTGCACAAGAATCAAATGTGTGAGAATGTAGGTTAATTAAAGTGTGTGTTTGGACTTGAGATCGTGTGACGGGCCTATGGGGCACATCACAACCCCTCTAAAACATAGCATGAGTCATAAAAGGGAGATCCAATAGATTAAAGAGTGGGTATGATCTACATGTAGTTTAGATAAACTACATGTAGCTTTCAAATATAAAAGAACAAGTGTGCATGTGGATGGAGTGGAGAGAGGATGAAGTGGATGGTTGATGTGCCCCAGAGGGCCATCACTTGATCGCAAACCAGACAAGCTTTATCAAATCTATTCACTAACAAGTTTAATTCTTTTGCAGGTATTAATGGTTTCGAATGTCTCTTCATAAACTTGGAATGGGACCCGAGCACAAAGGATAAAAATCAACCCCTTGCACATGCTATCGTGGGAGCTAAATGTGGAAGCACATGAAGAAGGGATTTGTCTCCCTCGTAATTAATTTGTAACCAAATTTTTATTTGGCAAATATTCGCCCTCCTATAATGTTTTATAGTTGCATGCATCCTTAGGCATTAGGATTAGATTTATGTTAAGTTAGATGGTGGTTAGAAGCAATAATTGGCCCGAAGTTTAGCAGCACTTTGATGCAACAATTGGGCCGAATCTTGAAGATTGCTCTGGTGTGCAAGTGGACCAAGAATGGTCAACCATGTGGCCCATTTCAAAGCCCAAGGCCATTCTAACCTTCAGCCACTCTAGGTCTATAAATACATGGTTATTGGTGTTTGTAAACATTGTTGAATCTATGAGAATAGCCCCTCTTTTGTGTTCAGCCAAAACAGCCATGAAGATTGGTGAACGGTAAGGCTCGGTTCGGTCAAGAACCGAGAAGGAGTGTATCTCCTTTAATCTTTCAAGCCCGAACTTGCTTGAATAGCCATCGCTCCACTCTTCTTCCCTCTCTTTACGGAGCAGGATACACGAAGAAAGTGGCCATTAATCAGTTTCGATTGCTGCCGTCTTCCTTTGGAAGATTGTTATGCCAAGAGTCTAAAATATTGCTCATCGGACAACATTCGGTTTTCTGTTTGTTTTCTGATCTGTCTGTTTGTCGATAGAACATGACACATTTGAGGTTGGAATCGTGTCAATGGTTGTGTAACCAACCTACATGTAGTTTTGGAGAAACTAAATGTAGAAATGGTTAGGTTAGAATAAAAGGTTAAGTTAATGATTAAAAACTCATTTTCCTCCAACTTTTCCTCTCCTCCTCTGCAAAAACCTCTAGCCTCTCCTCTCCATCGGAACTATCTCTCTCTCTCTCTTCACTTCAAGCGTTCATCTTCAAGAGTTTAAGGTGAGCAAATATTAAGGACTTAATTTATATATGAAAGTGGTTGTAAATATGAGTTTTCTTTCAAGTTTCTAGAATTCTAAAAATTTCAGAGATAGGGTTTGGTTTTCTTCCTTCTTTTTATGATTCTTGCATAGTTAAGGGTGTGTAAAGGTTTGGGAAGAATTAGAATGGATGTTTATGCATGATAGGAGAGAAACTTTGAGGTGAGTGTATGATTGAAAAGGGAAAATAGAACATCATCTATTTGGCAAAATTTTTATGTCTTTTTTAGATAAATGGATTGTTCCACTACAAAGGTGATGTCCTAAGGTTTTTGGAACATCTTGTATCATAAAAAATGGTTAAGTATTAAGGAAGTTAGGGGTATTTGAAGTTTACCCAAATTTCTGCGGAAATCCTTTGGTTAAGGTTACTGATATAAAGTGTCGACCGGTATACTTAGGTGTTGATGTGCCTCAGAGGGCCATTACTCGATCACAAACCAAGGCCTGAGCTTTATCAAACCTGTTCACTAACAAGTTCAATTTTTTTGCAGGAATTACGGGTGTCGAATGCCTTTTCGCGGACTTGGAATGAGACCCGAGCACAAAGGACAAAGATCAACCGTTGTACTTGTTATCATGGGAGCTAAAGGTGGAAGCACATGAAGAAGGGATTTGTCTCCCTCGGAATTAATTTGTAATTTAATTTTATTTGGCAAACATTCGCTCTTATGTTTTTGTTGGTAAACATTCACCTTACTGTAATCTTTTATAGTTGCATACGTCCTTAGGCATTAGGATTAGATATATGTTAAGTTAGATGGTGGTTAGAGGCAACAATTGGGCAGGAGTTTAGCGGTACATTGATGCAACAAATGGACCAAAGCTTGAAGAGTGATCTGGCGTGCAAGTGGACCAATAATGGCTAACCATGTGGCCCATTTTGAAGCCCAAGCCATTCTAACCTTCAGCCACCCTAGGTCTATAAATACATGACTATTGGTGTTTGTAAAGGTTGTTGAATATATGAGAATAGTCCCTTTTGTATTCAACCGAAGTAGCTTGAAGTTTGGTGAACGGTAAGACTCGGTTCGGTCAAGAACTGAGAAGGAGTGCATCTCCTTCGAGCTTTCAAGCCCGAGGTTGTTTGAATAGCCGTCTTTCCACTATTCTTCCCTCTTTTATAGAGAAGGATACACAAAGAGAGTGGCTAGAAACCGGTTTTGTTTCCTATTGTCTTCCTTCGAAAGATCGTTATGCCGAGAGCCTAAAAGGTTGCTCATCGGACAACATTCTGTTTTTCTGCTCATTTTGTTTTCTATTTCATTTGTGGGTAAAACGCGACTCATTCGAGGTGGAATCGTTTCATGTGGTATCAGAGCCATGGATAGCTTCCCCTGAATGTCAGCAAACGAGTGGATTGATCTTTGTTAAATATTTTGTTTGCTGTAAAAATTTTCATTTCTTATCTGGTTCGTTGGTTTTGGAAAAAACAGAAACCGGTTCTGTTATTTTTGTGTCTAACATATAAAGATCTGTTTAAGCTTGAACACTACTTTTGATATGTTATTACTAGAGAAAAATTTAAAACCGGAACTCCCAGAAACTCGAAACCATTTATTCTTTAAAGCTTGGAACTTATGTTCGATCTGTTAGATGTTTGTATTCGTATTTGTGTTTTCTGCACAACCTTTATTTAAAACTGATTGCTGCTGTTTGAGGGGAGGTGCAGGTGAAAATTGAGCACACCCTGCAGCTTAGCTGCTGTTTTAAGGTAGGTGTGTAACACCCCGTATTTTTGCGGTACCGATTTTTGAGTTGTCGAGATAATAAATGACGGGATTCGGGTCGGATTTGAGAGTGAAAAATTTGTAAGGTTAGGTGAGGAATTATTTTGAGACTAATGGCGGGGAGAAACTTTTAGAAATTTGATCGGAAGCAGTTTGGATGGCCGTCGGATTAAAAGATTAAAGTGTAACGGCGAAGTGGTAATTAGATTATTATTATTATTATTTTTATATTTTAAAAAACATTAACAGAGGAGAGGGATTCGTAGAATAACCCTCTCCTCCTCGTGATTGTTCCGTCGGCGGTTGTTGTGGTTTCTCCTCCATTTCAACGGTTCAAGTTAAGTTCAAGTGGTTTATGGTTCAATGTTGGTTTAATGTTAGAATAGAGGAGAAATGTGGTGGATAGAGAATTTGGGGTTTTATGTTTAGAGTGTTTATTGAGTGTAACGTTGATTGTTGTGGATTGTTGAGGATAAATGAGATAGAGTGGTGAAGAATGTACTGAGTTTTACGGAATGGCCGTGGAAGGGGGATTTTGACCCTATGGCCTACTTCGTTTTTGGGTTTCCGCCTTAGCTGCGGTTAACGGTTTTAGATTCTGTTATGGTAGGTTAAACTAGGTTTCGATTGGAGCGTTTAGCCGCTGGAATGGTGTGATTCCGATAACAGACGCAAAAGTTATGCGCGTCAGAAGTTAGGTGGATTTCGGAGTCGAGATAGATTGGTGAGCAATTTTGGCGAGTTCGCGAAGTGTTGAACTAGTGTGGTGGTTTTAGTGCATAAGTAGAGTAGTGCGATAAGTTTTGATAGGAAGATGGTTTTTGTTGTAGGTTGAGCAGGTTTTGGGTGAGACGAGCACCACGGAAAGTTAGCACGCCAGATAAGTAGTGTATGCATATGTTTTGCCCAGGTAGGTCTACACCAAGGAACGATTGATTTGAGTTGATTGATTGTGATGTGCGTGTGTTTTGTGTGACATGCATGTTTTTTAAATGTGAACGAAAATGAATTTGAGCATGGTTTTATGTGCGAGTGTAAAGTGAGATGTGTGGTGGCGAGAACGATGTGTGTGTGGGCAGCTAGGCCCCGTTGCTGGAGAAACTGGGACCGTGGCGATGTGCCAGGTCGCGATGTAGCGAGTGCGTCCAGCCTCACCCTTGGATGGTTGCTGCGGTGTGCGTGTGGCGGTGTGCAACTATGGCCTCGTCCTTGGAGAAATCGGCACGATGGCGACAGGCCAGGGGGTGGTGTGGCAAGTGCGTCTAGCCTCACCCTGGAATGGTTGCGATACGTAGAGTGACGTGTGGGTACGGATTGAGGGTCTTGTTGCTGGAGAAACCGGGAAGATGGCGACTGCCAGGGTGTGAGGTGGCGAGAGAGTTCAGCCTCACCATGGTTCGGCTGTACCACGCGGTACGAGTTGTGACAACTTGAGCGAGAACGTAGAAATTCCTTGTTGTTTTACATTTCATACTGCACTACTTACTGAGCGTTAGGCTTATGTTGTATGTTCTGTGGTGTAGGTGCAGAGATCCCTGAAGGTGACTTGCCGGAGCCTAGACAGGATGAGTAGGCGGTTGGCGGCGTAATACCGTGTGCCGGCAGGTGGAGTTTGTCAAGGCGAATCGACCCGTGGGGCAAGGTGAGACGGGGTCCTTTGTAGTGAGTTTTGTGGAGTCTATTACGAATGTATAGGTTTTGATGCATAGATGGGTTTGGGTGTCCATAATCGAGATTGATGTATAGATGCGTTTTTGAACTATTTGAAAGATTTTAAATGCATGAATCACCTTCCAATCGGTAGTTTTAATTCGAGGAAGTTTTCGAGTCCGTTTTCTTTTGGAACAGTTGTTATTTTTGGGTTGCTGGTGTGAAATGTCAACCGAAGTCCATAGGTGTCGACCGGTCAGTGTAAATGGGAGGGTGAGTGCCGACCGCAGGGTTCGACCGACATGGGCAGAGAGGAACTAGGTGTCGACCGGCAACCGCAGGTGTCGACCGGTTAGTGCAAATTCAGCGAGAGTGTCGACCGCGGGGGTCGACCTGCACGGCCAGAGAGAGTCAAAAGTGTCAACCTGCGTAAACAAGTGTTGACCACTCGTCGAGCTGAACATAGAAGTGTCGACCGGTGATTTCTAGTGTCGATCGACATGAAGACCCGAGCGGAACTCGGTGTTGACCAGCGTTCGCCAGTGTCGACAGATGGAAACCCGAGACGACCCAGGTGTCGACCGGTTTTTTTATTTCTAGGTTTTAAAAGTTGAAGTTCATTTAAAGCAATTTCAAATGAGTTTTTCCACTGTGGTTTTTCATAAATGATTATCGAAGGCGTCATTTTGAGTCGAAGAATCAAAAGTTTTAAATTTTATACGAATTTCGTTGGGGTGAGAAGTGAGCGTATGGTCGGCGACCCGGGTCCAGGGGTGACTCGGGAGCGTCAAAGATGTGGTATCAGAGCAGTGAACATACCGAAAACTGGTAGGTTTTCGGGGCGTTACAAGGTGCAGGTGGTAGGTATTTGTTGCGGGACCACTGGTATTGTACATTGTGTTATTATGCATATGGTATGATATGTAGCAGCTAATGTTATTACCTTATACGGAAAAATCATTATGTTGCTGCTCTGTACTTAGTGATTTCATTATGTTTTTGTGCTGATATTGTTGTCTTCTGCATCATTCCATGCCTGTTAACATGTTGATATAACTACTTTGGCAGAACACCATGTTAATCTCTGTTTTACTTGACTAATCAGAAATCTTATATGATTTGCGCACACACCCTAGAATCACTGTGATTATGTTATTGTATCCTTACCATGTGATTTTAATGATAAATGAGTTGATGCGTGATATATGCACTAAATGAAATACATGTTTATCGGAATGTGTTAATGCCCTGTAAAACTTTATGCCGAGTTCACTAGTTGTTCTGGTAGAATTGACCCCTGAAGTTAAAACGGTCATAACTTTTGCTATGGGTGTCAGATTTTCGCCTGTAATATATCAAATTGAAGCTCTCTCCGAGCTCTACGATAAAATTACATGCTCTGCCCATGACAACTACGTTCCATTCCCAAAAAGGGCTGTTTAAGCTCTCAAATTTGCTCTCAAAGTTTTAGGCACTCAAGATCCACTACTTTTTCCCCTCTTTCTTAACACTTAGGGTCGATATAGCGTAAGAACACATGTCTCCCCTACAACCTTAGAAAGTCACATGAATACTAGAAGTGGACTCAACCGAGATTTAAACCTCAATACTATGACTCAAGAACCGAACCGGGGTAAAGATGTGCCCCAACCTGAGACTCGTACCCATAAAGAGGGAGAGTCTAACCTTCAAGGACAATTAAATGGTCTTAACGGAGAAGTTAGTAATCTAGGCTAACAACTCAAAGACTTAACCTTTGGTATGAAATTTATAATGGATAACCTCAACAAGATTAACTCCAGAGAGCCCTCTCGAGATGACCTCCCTAGTATGAGAACTGAGAACACTAGGAGAACTGAATACCCTCCCAAGAGATTTCCCGGCCAGGATCCTCCCACGAGGCATGGGAGGCCACCTAACTCAAGAAGGAGGTTCCAAGACTTTGACTAACATGATGAGGATGAGTGGACCCTAGACGAAGAAGAAAATTTTCGGTCCAGCCGTCAAAAGGACTTAGACAATCTTAGGAACATTAAGTTGCATGTTCCGTCATTCAATGACGCATGCGATGGTAACACCTTTCTAGATTGGATAGATAAAGTGGAAAACATTTTTGACTACTATGAATATTCAGATAAGGTTAAGATCCAACTAGTTTTGGTCGAGCTCATGAGATACACGGCCTTCTGGTGGACCAACATTAAATCCCAAAGACAGAAGATAGGAGACGACACTGTCACCACTTGGAGAGTGATGAAGTGCCTCATGACCAAGAGATTCATACCTAGCCAATACCGACAAGAGCTCTTCTTACAAATCCAAAACCTAAGACAAGGGGGTCGATCTGTTGAAGAATACCTTACTGAGTTTGAGACCCTTAGGATTCGTTGAGATATGGACAAACCTGAAGAGCAAGTGCTTGTACGATTTAGTTGAGGATTGCACAAAGATATAGGAGACACTGTTGAGCTGTATCCCCTAGAATCCCTTGACGCGATAGTACAGATGGCTATGAAGGTAGAGCGTCAACTTAGTAGGAAGAGAAAAGCTAGTTTCACCCAGAAATTTCTGCTCAAGACTACTCCTAAGATCACCCCTGCGCAACCAGAACCAAACAAAACTTTCACCAAAGCTGAGGGAAAGAAACCGTTTCCACATAGTTGGCCACCCAAAGAATCAAGTAATAAAACCCTAGTAGAAAGTGTCAATCCCCCTAGATCGCGAGACCTCAAATGCTATAAGTGTCATGGCTTGGGTCGTTTTATGGCTCAGTGTCCTATTAGACATGTGATGATCCTGGAGGAGAACACTGGAGAGTTCACGAGCGAAGACCAGCGAGAAGGTGTAAAAGATGATGAGGAGGAGAGTGACTCCCAGGAGAAAGTTTTCCATGCCCTTGAAGGACCCATGCTTATGGTCAGAAGACGTGTTCTTGTAACTAAGAATTTTGGAGAAGACTATTACCGTGAGAACATCTTCCATAGTAGGTGTTTCATCAAGGAGAAGTTATGTTCCCTGATTATAGACAGAGGTAGTTGTGCTAATGTAACCTCTACGGAGTTAGTGACCAAGTTAGGTCTAGAGACCAACACTCACCCCCACCCCTACAAGCTACGTTGGCTACATGATATGGATGATGTCAAGGTTACCAAGCAAATGAAAGTTGAATTTTCCCTCAAGAAGTACAAGGACACGGTCCTCTGTGATGTTGTGCCTATGAGTGCAAGTCATTTACTCCTAGGCCAACCCTGGCAGTTTGACCAAAGGGTAAACCACGACGGCTACAATAACTACTATTCCCTTAAGTTTGAAAGAAAGACCTTTAAGTTCACTCCCATGACCCCCGAATAAATATCTAAAGATGATGCTGCAAGAAAGGAAGCCAAGGACAAAGCTACTTTACTCATGACTAAGAAGGATATAGAAACATCTGTGCGTAGAGGAGATGCCCTAATTTTGGTATTTTTTCGAGATAAAGTTATGGAACTAGGAGTTATTTCTCAAATCGTTAAATCTTTAGTTAACCAATTCCAAGATGTGTTCCCAGAAGACTTACCTCAAGGTCTACCACCCTTGCGTTGCATTGAACACCAAATTGATCTCCTACCCAGAGCCGTACTGCCTAATAGACCAGCATACCAAATGAACCCCGAAGAAACCAAGAAACTACAGGACCAAGTACAAGAACTTTTGGATAAAGGTTACATTAGAGAGTCCATAAGTCCCTGTGCAGTACCCTCTTTATTAGTTCCCAAGAAAGACGGCACCATGAGGATGTGTGTCGATAGCCAAGCCGTGAACCAAATTACTGTCAAGTATAGATTTCTCATCCCCAGGCTTGAGGACATGTTGGATGAGCTCAGTGGAGCCTTCATTTTCTCTAAAATAGATCTTAAGAGTGCCTACCATCAGATTAGGATGAGGAAGGCTACCATCAGATTAGTGTATAGTGTGGATCTCACTCAACACCTTTCCCACCTTAACTCACTTTTCTAGACCCTTAGAAAGACTAAACTATTTGGTAACTTAGTAAAGTGCTCTTTCGCACAGGACAAGGTGTACTTTCTGGAATTTGTCATCTTAAAAGACGGGATGGAAGCGGACGAAGAAAAGATAAACGCCATCAAGGATTGGCCTATACCAAATTCTATCACTGAAATACGCAACTTTCACGGGCTAGCCTCAATTTATAGAAGATTCATCAAAGACTTCAGTTAGATAGTTGCTCTACTTATCGATTGCACTAAGAAAGGGAAAGAGTTCTCTTAGACCCCGACGTGTCAAAAGAGCTTTAACCTCATCAAAGACAGATTATGTCATTCTTCTGTACTTTCCCTACCAGATTTCAACAAGGCCTTTGAGGTCAAAAGCGATGCATCTGGAGTCGGCATAGTAGCAGTGCTTATACAAGATGGCAAACTCATGGCATATTTTAGTAAAAAGTTGAAAGAACCCATACTAAATTATTCCACCTATGACAAAGAATTCTACGCAATTATACGTGCTTTAGAACATTGGCAACATTACCTCTTACCTCGAGAATTTGTTATCAACACTGATCACCAGGCCCTAAGACATATCAAGAGTTAGCACAAGCTGAACAAGAGACATGCCAAGTGGGTGGAGTTTTTAGAAAGGTTTCCATACACCCTTAAGTATTTGAAATGAGAGAATAATGTCGTGGCCCATGCACTCTCTAGAAAGCGAATTCTACTCACCGAATTAGGGGTTAGGTTCTTTGTCTTTAAATGGATTAAGGAGATCTATGTAACTGACCCTGATTTTGGACCTTATTACATCAAGTACATGGACAAGGCCGAAGGGGAATATCGCCTCATGTATGGCTATTTACTTAAAGCAGAAAAGTTGTGCATTCCCCAAGAAAGCTTAAGATGATGCCAAGTGAAAGAAGCTCATTGCGGCGGCCTAGAAAGTCACTTCGAAGAGAAAAAGACCCTAGAATCGCTTAAGGAACACTTCTATTGGCCTCGCATGATGAAATATGTGCACCGCATGGTGGAGACATGCGTGATTTGCGAGAAGGCTAAAAGTAAAGTTCTACCTCAAGGCTTACACATGCCCTTACCCTTCACATCACACCCTTGGGTAGAGGTTAGTATGGACTTCATTTTAGGACTACCACGGACCGCCCGGAATAAAGACTCTATAATGGTAGTCGTGGATCGGTTCTCCAAGATGGCACATTTCCTTCCTTGTGCCACGACCGATGACTCTATCTTAATAGCTAACCTATATTTTAAAGAGATCCTTTGCCCGTATGGTATACCGCGTTCTATAGTGTTGGACAGAGACACTAAATTTTTTAGTGTCTTTTGGACCACTTTGTGGAAATAGTTAGGGACTACGTTGTGTTTCAGCACATCCTTTCCTCCCCAAACCGATGGTCATACAGAAGTCATCAACAAGACCCTAGGTACCCTCTTACGCACTGTTGTAGGTAAGAAACTGTCTAACAGGGATATAGTACCAACAGGCTTAGAGTTTGCCTACAACCGCACTCTTCATTCCACTACTCAGCAATCGCCCTTTGAGGTTGCCTATGAGTTTAATCCATATACACCGTTAGATCTTGTTTCCTTACCTTTTACAGACTTAGCTAACCCATCAGGAGCAGACAAGGCTGAATGAATTAAAGAATTACACGAGACTGTACGCAAAGCCATCGAGAAGAGCAACGAAAAGGTCGCCAATCACGCTAATAAAGGACGAAGAGATGTTATCTTTAATGAAGGAGACTTAGTTTGGTTAAACCTAATGAAAGAAAGGTTCCCCGCTAAAAGAAAATCCAAGTTAATGCCTAGAGTAGAAGGACCATTCAAGGTATTAGAAAGAATCAACAATAACACCTACAAGATAGAGCTACCCGACGACTACAGAATTTCCTCCACCTTTAATGTCCAAGATCTCTCTCCATACAAAGGAGATGATGATAACATCGAAGCGACCCTATTAACAAATTTGAGGTCAAATCCTCAATCACCTAGGGAGGATGATGTGTCCTAGAGGGCCATGACTCGATCACAAACCGAGGCACGAGCTTTATCAAACCTGTTCACTAACAAGTTCAATTCTTTTGCAGAAATTACGGGTGTCGAATGCCTCTTCGCGGACATGGAATGGGACCCGAGCACAAAGGACAAAGATCAACCCTTGTACTTGTTATCGTGGGAGTTAAAGATGGAAGCACATGAAGAAGGAATTTGTCTCCTCTAGGCTATCACTCGATCACAAACCAAGGCCCAAGCTTTATCTAATCTGTTCACTAACAAGTTCAATTCTTTTGCAGGAATTACGGGTGTCGAATGCCTCTTCGCGGACTTGGAATGGGACCCGAGCACAAAGGACAAAGATTAACCCTTGCACTTGTTATCGTGGTAGCTAAAGGTGGAAGCACATGAAGAAGGGATTTGTCTCCCTCGGAATTAATTTGTAATTGAATTTTATTTGGCAAACATTCGTTCTTATGTTTTTGTTAGCAAACATTTGTCTTCCTGTAATGTTTTATAGTTGCATGCATCCTTAGGCATTAGAATAGCCATGCGCCGGAGTTTAGCAGCACATTGATACAACAAATTGGTCAAAGCTTGAACAGTGATTTGGTGTGGAAGTGGACTAAGAATGGTCGACCATGTGGCCCATTTCGATGCCCAAGCCCATTCTAACCTTTAGCCACCCTAGGTCTATAAATACATGGCTATTGGTGTTTGTAAAGGTTGTTGATTCTACGAGAATAGCCCCTTTTGTGTTCAGCTGTAGTAGCTTGAAGCTTGATAAACGGTAAGACTCGGTACGGTCAAGAACCGAGAAAGAGTGCATCTCCTTCGAGCTTTCAAGCCCGAGGTTGCTTGAATAGTCGTCGTTCCACTCTTATTCCTTCTATTTTGCAGAGAAGGATACATGAAGAGAGTGGCCAAAAACCTGTTCCGTTTGCTACCGTTTTCCTGCGAAAGATTGTTATACCGAGAGCCTAAAAGGTTGCTCATCGGACATCATTCGATTTTTCTGCTCATCTTGTTTTCTGTTTCGTTTGTGGGTAAAACACAACTCATTCGAGGTGGAATCGTGTCAGGTGTTGACCAAATATGGTAAGTGTCAACTGCAAGTGTTGACCTACGAAGACATAACCAAACAAAGTGTCGACCGGTATGCATAGGTATCGACCAAACTTGGTAAGTGTCGACTGCTAGGGTCGACCTATGAAGACAAAATCGAACTAAATGTCAACTGGTTTGTGAAGGTGTCGACCAGTTAGTGTAAAAATGGTAAAAGTGTCGACTGCGAGATTCGCCTGGAGAAAACATAGAGGATCAAGGTGTCGACCTGTTCAAACAGGTGTCGACTAGGGAAAGTAGAGGCTAACGAGGTGTCGACCTATATATATAGTTGTCGACCCTTATGTACAGAACGGGTCAAGTGTCGACCAAAAACTTCAGAGGTCGACCAAGATCCCTGTTATTGTTTTAAAACTTGAAATGTTTTAGTACGAATCAGTAGTTTAGATAAGCAAACCGGGTTCGAATAACTTGGGATGCTACATTGTAAGTGTGATGTGCTAATGGTTTTAATGCACTTGTATTAGGTTCCAAAACTTCAAGGAAGAGTGATCAAGATTGCTCGACTGCTACAGACCGAGGTAAGCTTATATTGTATGCTTCCGGCCCTTAAGGCCTACTTCACAAAGGTACTAGAATTTGTGCTTTTACGGGGTAGGTTAAGGGTAGTTAAGTTTTTGTAGGCTTTTAGATTAAGTTAAATGCCTTATTGAAATGTCTTCTGTTGTCTCCGTTATGCATTGATGAATTATCTTCCACTATGTGAATTCCCATGTTCATGTATCATGTGTAACACCCAAAATTTCCTTGGTTGGGAATCTATCCCTAGTATTTTCTCTTTGTACAAAACTTGGATTTAATGTACTATACATTTTAGAAAGAATTATGTTGTAGATCGAGTGGATGATAAAAATATATATATATATATGTACTATACATTTTAGAAAGAATTATGTTGTAGATCGAGTGGATGATAAAAAAAAAAATATATATATATATATAGGAAGTATAGTAAATTGGAGAATTAGGATGATCTCCATGTAGTTTTGATAAACTACATGTAGAAAGTGGAAAGTTGTAAAGGTAAATACTTGGTTACAAATCAACCACCACTCACTCTTCTTTTTAACCTAAGCACTTCCTCTTTTTCACATAATCTCCAGCCCTCTCTCTTCTTCCTTCATAACCGATCAAACCTCTTCATTTCAAGCTGCCATCATCAAGAGTTTAAGGTAAGAGAATGTTAAGGATTTAGTATATGCATGGAAAAAGTTGTAAATATGAGCTTTCTTCTAAGTTTTCTTGAATTCCAAAAATTTCAGAGTTAGAGTTTGATTTTTTTCCTTCTTTTGATGATTCGTACTTAGTTGAGGGTGTGTAAAGGCTTGGAATGAATTAGAATGGAAGTTTATGTATGATAAAAGAGAAACTTTTAGGTGGGTTTGGGGTTGAAAAGGAAAATAGAACAGCATCTGTTTTTGAGCTATATGGCTGAATTTTTATGTTTTCTTTTGATGAATGAATTGTTCTATTAGAAAGGGGATATTCTAAGGTTTTTGGAATATCTTAGGTCATTGAAAATGGTTAAGTATTAAGGAAGTTATGAGTGTTTGAAGTTCACTCTAAATTGCAGAAAAGTTCTCGTTAAGGTTACCGATATAAAATGTCGAGCGAAGACTTCAGGGGCATACCGAGATCCCTGTTATCGTTTTGAAACTTGAAATGATTTACTATGAGTTAGTAGTTTAGATAAGCGAACCGGGTTTGGATAACTCGAGATGCTACATTGTAAGTGTGATGTGCTAATGATTTTAATGCACTTGTATTAGGTTTCAAAACTTCAAGGAAAAGTGATCAAGGTTGCTTGACTGCTAAGGACCGAGGTAAGTTTATATTATATGCTTCTGGCCCTTAATGCCTATATCACAAGGTACCAGGATTTGTGCTTTTATGGGGTAGGTTAAGGGTGGTTAAGTTTCCTAGACGTTTAGTTTTAGTAAAATACTTTATTGAAATGTCTTGAGGATATTGTCTATGTTATGCATTGATGAAATGTCTTCCGTTATGTGAATTCCCATGTTCATGCATCATGTTTCTACAAAATCATGAAAAACGTTTTATATTCATGTTTAAGAAAGACAACACTATGTAAAGTACGTAAATGGTTAAGTTGTGGGACGGGGCAAGTGTGGCCTATGTATTGTCCACTGAGCGGTCCATGTTATGTATTATGTACCGTCCGCTCAGTGGTCCAAGTTATATATATTGTCCACTTTGTGGTCCACGTTTATTAAGTGCATGCTTCCCCTATTGAGCCTCTTTAACCCATGTCAAGTGAAAAGTAAAGAAAAGAAAATACATATTTTATGAAATGACCATGCATGCCCATTCATGTCATACTATATATTCTTACTGAGCTTTAGGCTCATTAGTTTAAACTGTGTTGATGTAGGTGAAGATCTAACAGGTGAGGACTTTGAGCCTCAGATTGATGAGTAACTACAGTTGGAGGAACGAGCTCGTTGGGTGTGTTCGTAGCAGTCAGGCAACTATTTTGACCCATGGGTGATGTTCTTAAGGTTTTTGTTAGGTTTTAAAAACCTCCAAATATGATATATAGATAGGAAATTCTATGTGTTTCAAAAGCTACTGGAAAATTGGGTTTTGGTGTTATGTGAATGGATAAACTTAAGTTTTAGAGTCCCCCACGTGTTTCGTTTTAAATTTCCGTCACGTATTTTATTAGCTTATAGTTGGTTGGAAATGTGTTGATTAGGATATCATTAGATAATGTCATAGGCGCACGTACGCGTTTATAGGTAAAGAATGGTTAAGGGAGATTTGTGATAGTTTTATGAGGTGTTTAGTGTTATTTAGGGTAAATTAGAGAAAAGAATAGATAGTAAAGTTTGGTAGGAACGGCATTCTGCCTTAAAGTGTTGACCTAACTGATCAAGTGTCAACCGGTTTGTGTAAATTTATGTTTCAGAACGTCTAGAGAGAACTGAGGTGTCAACCTATGTCCACAAGTGTCAACTGCTTAGTAGAAAATGTCACCAGAGTGTCGACCTACATGCTTAGGGGTTGACTAAGCTTTAAAAGTGTCGACCTACTCGGATAGAGAGGAATCAAGTTTCGACCGTTGTATGTAGGTGTCGACTAGTTCGTTCAAAATTGTCTAAAAGTGTCGACCGTGGGTGTCGACCTACTAGGACATAGAGGAATCGAATGTTGACCATTGTATGTAGGTGTCGACCTGTTCGTTCAAGACTGTTTAAGGTGTCGACCGAGGCTCGTAAGTGTGGACTGGAAGTTCACTTTGTTGTCTTGAAATTTCAATTTGTTTAGTATCTTGTATAACGAGCTTCCCACGCACGAACTATTTTTCGCTGTCAAGTTTTAAAGTCATGGTAATGTTCTTTTAAGGAAATGAATAAATTTTAAAAGAATTTTCCTTACGATGTTTTACGAGAAAATTAAGTTAGTAACGATCGAGTTACGGGTTGTTACATCATGTTTTATCAAAATCGTGAAAAACGTTTTATGTGCATGTTTTAAGTAAGAAAGACAAGATTATGTAAAGTACGTAAATGGTTAAGTTACGGGACGGGACAAGTATGGCCTATGTATTGTTCACTGAGCGGTCCATGTTATGTATTATGTACCGTTTGCTCAGTGGTCCAAGTTATATATATATTGTCCGCTTTGTGGTCCACGTTTTATTAAGTGACTGCTTTTCCCCCATTGAGCTCCTTTAACCTATGTCAAGTGAAAAGTAAAGAAAAGAAAGTACATGTTTTATGAAATGTCCATGCATACTCATTCATGTCATATTATACATTCTTACTGAGCTTTAGGCTAATTAGTTTAAATTTTGATGATGTAGGTGAAGAACCGACAGGTGAGGACTTCGAGCCTCAATTCGATGAATAGGTCTAGTTGGAGGAGAGAGCTCGTGGGGTGTGTTCGCAACAGTCAAGCAACCTTTTGACCCGTGGGTGAATGTATCCTAACTTGTGATATAGCCTATAGAAGTGTTTAGATGGGGTATACAGTTAGGATTTTATGTTTTGAAATTTCTTGAACTGACTGGGTGTATATTTGATTGAATAGAAAAGCTCAAGTTTTAGAGTCTCCCATGTGTTTTTACTTTTAGCTTCCGCTATGTATTTTAGGTTTTGAATTATTAGAAAGTTTGATTCTGTCTTTCTTAAGGAAATGAAATGATTTAAAAAGAGAGAGGGTATTTAGGAAGATTATGTCTTAAGTCAAGCCCAGTGACGACATACTGGTCGTCTTAACTGTGGTATCAAAGTACCTGGGTTTTAAAAACGGTTTTGTAGACTGCCTGACTACGTAAACCACTTCATGGGAACGCTCCAGCAACTTTAAGTGTTTAAGTTAAGTTTTTAAATATATGTTTGTATGTATATTATCTAGGAGTGCTAACATGTCAAGGAATCAACAGAAGGATAGACGAAGGCCGGTAGACGATAGGGGTGATTCAGACACCATAAGACAGTTAACTAAACTGGTGAACCGGCAATCTCAACAACTAGAGAGGTTCATGAACAGGGACGACAATTCCCACTCCAGTGCTTCTAGTGATCTTAGTGGAGAGCGTTTCAGACAACTTCGACAACCGACCTTCGACAAACAGTCAACAGATGTAATGCATTCTGAAGATTGGGTCCAGTCAATTGAGAATATGTTTGACTATGCTGAGGTGGAAGAAAGTAAGAAGGTGTCATGCTCAGTATTCCATCTCATGAAGGATGCAGGCTACTGGTGGGACACAGTGAACACCATGACGAACGCAAGGAAATGTCATGGGAACGATTTAAGGAACTGTTCTATGAAAAGTACTTCAACCTCAACGTCGATACAAATAAGATGGTCATGTTCACCTTATTGTGCTAGTACGGATCTGTGTTCGAGTATATAAGGAAGTTTGAATCACTATCCCATTACCCCAGCCACTTGGTCAGTACAAAGGAAAACAAGGTACACCAATTTGGTCAAGGGTTGAAAATGGACATCTACAAGGTGGTGAAGACGGCTGGGATACATGACGTGCCTTACTCCAAGGTAGTGGGTAAGGCCTTGGAGCTGGAAGAGGTTGAAGCAAAATGTCATAAGCAACGGGTACCTCCAAGGAAGTTTTTCAGAGAAATTCAGCCCCAACAACAACAGCGACCCCAACAGAACAGAAGGTGGCAACCACAACCACATCAAGGTACGGGCGGTAAAAGGCCCAATGACGCAACTATGGACCAAGAAAGAGTGAAAAGGCCACAAGGGGCTTCGCAGCTCCCTATATGCCTGGTATACAATAAGCCGTATTCGGGAGAGTGCAGATTACTCACAGGCTGATATTTTCAGTGTAACAAGGAGAGCCACAAGATAAAGGATTGTCCCTTTCCAGACAAGAGGTAGATAGGTGCTACTCCTGGAATCTTTGCATTGATAGAAGATGAGGAAGTTGCACAGCCATCAGTCGTCTCTGGTACTATCCTCATTTATAGTGTACCGGCTTTTACATTATTAGACACAGGGCTACACATTCGTTCATAGGCACTAAGTTTGTAGTTAAGTGGAATTTAGAGTTTTCGCCGGCTAATCAGTGTTATAGTGTTATGTTACCATCTAGGGAGTCGTTGCATTCGGATCAGATGGTTCTAGGCGATATAGTGTCGATAGAGGGCAACAAGCTATATGCAGACCTGGTTATAATTGATATGAAGGGTTATGACATGATTTTGGGAATGGACTTGTTATTTAGGGACTATGCTACGATCAACTGCAGGTCACGGGTAGTGGACTTTCGACATCCAAAGGGAAAAAGTTATTCGTATTAGGCAACGCTACGCTCAAACAAGATGCCCAAAGTATCGTCCATGAATGCCCAACGTTTGCCAAAGTTTAGATGTGTAGAATTCCTAGCCAATGTGTGTGATCCACAGTTACGGAAGGAAGAAAGCTGCAGGATATCCTTATAGTTCAAGAATTTCAAGAAGTTTTCTTGGATGACTTGCTGGGATTGCCTCTGGATCGGGAGATAGAATTTGTATTTGATGTTTATCCTGGCACAGCACCAGTATCTAAGAACCCGTACCATATGGCTACAGTGGAGCTGAAGGAGTTAAAGACTCAGTTAAAAGCATTGGTGGACAAGGGTTTTGTGTGCCTAGTTTTTCCCCCTGGGGTGCACCGGTTCTATTTGTCAAGAAAAATGATGGATCTCTGCGTATGTGTGTGGATTACAGGGAACTAAATAAGCTGACAATCAAGAATAAATATCAACTGCCAAGGATCAATGATCTATTCAACCAGCTTCAGGGAGCTCAATTATTTTCGAAGATAGATTTACGCTCGGGTTATTACCAGTTGAAGGTGAAAGCTTAGGACATTCCAAAGATAGCGTTTAGAACCCATTATGGACATTATGAGTTCATAGTAATGTCGTTTAGATTGACGAATGCTCCCGCAGCGTTTATGGATCGAATGAACAGAGTATTCCAGGATTTTCTTGACAAATTCGTGATAGTATTCATAGACGACATCCTGGTCTATTCTCAAAGTGAACAAAGTCATAAGGAGCATCTGAGAGTAGTCTTGTCTACTTTAAGGTGGCATCAATTATATGCCAAGCTGTCAAAGTGAGAGTTTTAGCTGGATAGGATTAATTTTTTGTGCCATGTAGTCTTTGCAGAAGGCATTTTGGTTAATCCAGCAAAGGTTCAAGCGGTAACAGAGTGGCCACAGCCAAGGAATGCCAATGAGGTACGTAGTTTTATGCGAAGTTTATTGAAGTATAGCTCCAATGTTAACTCTTCCAGTAAAGGATGGGAGGTTCAGTGTGTATTGCGATGCTTCCAAAATCGATTTGGGATGCGTATTAATGCAGAATGGAAAGGTAATAGCTTACGCTTCTAGACAGTTGAAGAGTTATGAATAGAACTACCATAATCATGATCTAGAGTTAGCTGCGGTGGTATTTGCACTGAAAATATGGAGGCACTATTCATATGGACAACAATATGAGGTGTTTTCATGTCACAGAAGTCTGAAATACATCTTTACTCAGAAGGAACTGAACATGAGGCAGAGAAGGTGGTTAGAGTTTGTCAAAGACTAAGATTTTGAGATTAAGTACCACCCTGGAAAAGCTAATGTTGTTGCCGATGCATTGAGCAGAATGATAGATACGATGCAGCCAGCAATGTCAGCAATATCGTTGCCTTTGAAAGCGAAGATTCAGAAATTTGAATGAGAAATGGTTTCCGAAGTAGTGGTGGTGCTTTCAAAGCTTTCTATATGGCCTACTATTTTGGACAGGATCAAAGAGGCACAGAAATCCGACTCGAATGAAATGAGCGACATAATGAGAAACATTGCAAATGCTTTTTCCGAATTCACCTATTCAGACGACGGTATTGTGAAGTTCGGAAACAGGTGGTATGTTCCAAAGGATGAGGAGTTGAGAAAGGAAATCTTATCTAAAGCTCAGTCGTCAACTTTCTCAATGCACCCGAGTAATATCAAGATGTACTGAGACTTAAAACAACACTATTGGTGGCCGAATATAAAGAGAGAAGTAGCAAGTTATGTGGAATCATGCTTGGTATGTCAGCAGGTGAAAGCGGAGCATCAAAGGCCAGGTGGAACTCTTTAGCCTCTGCCGATTCCGGAATAGAAGTGGAAGAACATCGCTATGGATTTTGTAGTTGGTTTACCAAGGACGACCAAAGGCCATGACGACATATGGGTTATAGTGGACAGATTGATGAAATCGGCCAATTTCTTGCCTGTGAAAATGACGTTTGTGATGAATCAGCATGCAGAGTTGTATGTCCAAGAGATTATTAGGTTGCATGGGCTTCCGGTGTCGATTGTTTCAGATCAGGATCCAAGGAACCTCAAGATTTTGGAAGAGCCTGCAAAGTTCTATGGGTACAAAGTTAACTTTTAGCACCGCATTCCATCCTCAGATAGACGGACAATTTGAGCAGACAATTCAAATATTGGAGGACATGCTAAGAGCGTGCGTGCTAGAGTTTCACACGTCGTGGAGCAGGTTTCTGCCATTGATAGAGTTTTCATTTAATAACAGCTACCAGTCTACGATTGGTATGGCTCCCTACGATGCTCTTTATGGCCTAAAATGTACATCACCATTGTATTGGGATGAAGTTGGTGACGCAAAGCTAGTCGGTCCTGAGATTCTACACCAGATGTTAGAGAAGGTTGCAGTAATCAGGCAAAGGATAGAGATTGCTCAAAGCCGACAAAAGAGCTATGCAAATAAAAGAAAAAGAGATCTGGAATTTTTCGAAGGTGATGAAGTGTTTCTAAAGATCTCGCGGTTCAAGGGGGTTATGCGGTTTGGCAAGAAAGGAAAGCTCAGTCCACGATTCATCGGACTGTTTCTTGTGTTGAAGAGAGTAGGAAATATGGCATATAGACAGCAACTACCTTCGTCAATGGATGGAGTCCACAACATCTTTCACGTATCCACGTTGAGGAAATGCATACGTGACCCTACTCAGATTGTGGAGCCAGTGAACATAGAGATCTAATCGACTCTAACATACGAAGAAAGACCGGTGAAAATCCTAGAATCTACAGTAAAGGTGCTTCCCAACAAGGAGATTCCGCTGGCAAAAGTTTTATGGCGAAATCATAAAGTGGAGAAAACCACTTGGGAAAGACAACAAGATATGATGAGTCAATATCCGGAGCTATTTGGTTAAGCAAATTTTAAGGACAAAATTTTATTTAAGGAGGCTGGAATGTAACACCAAGAATTCTTTAGCCAAAAAGTTATATGTACATGCAACACCCAGAATTCTTTAGCCAAAAAGTTGTATGTACATGTGACACCCAGAATTTTCCTTAGCCAAAGTATATGTGCAAAACTTTGTTGTGTCTATATTGGATTAAAATATAAAGCGCCTTGCCCGATAACTCCTGCATACTTGGGTATGATTAAGAGTAAGATTAAGAACCAACCCCTCTAAAACATAGCATATGTGACAAAAAGTGAAAACAAAAAGGGAGATCCAATAGATTAAAGAGTGGGTATGATCTACATGTATTTTGGGTAAACTACATGTAGCTTTCAAATGGAAAAGAACAAATGTGCATATGGATGGAGTGGAAGGAGGATGAAGTGGATAGTTGTGTAACCAACCTACATGTAGTTTTGGAAAAACTACATGTAGAAATGGTTAGGTTAGAATAAAAGGTTAAGTTAAGAATTAAAAACTCATTTTCCTCCAACTCTTCCTTTCCTCCTATGCAAAACCTCCAGCCTCTCCTCTCCATCAGAACTCTCTCTCTCTCTCTCTCTCTTCACTTCAAGCTTACATCTTCTAGAGTTTAAGGTAAGAAAATGTTAAGGATTTAATTTATACATGAAATAGGTTGTAAATATGAGTTTTTTTCTAAGTTTTCTGGAATTCCAAAAATTTCAGAGCTAGGGTTTGGTTTTCTTCCTTCTTTTGATGATTCTTACTTAGTTAAGGGTGTGTAAAGGCTTAGAATGAATTAGAATGGATGTTTATGCATGATTGGAGAGAAACTTTGAAGTGGGTTTGTGATTGAAAAGGGAAAACATAACAGCATACGTTCTTGAGCTATCTGGGCAAATTTTTATGTCTTCTTTAGATAAATTAATTGTTCCAGTAGAAAGGTGATGTCCTATGATTTTTGGAACAACTTGGATCATAGAAAATGGTTAAGTATTACGGAAGTTAAGGGTATTTAAAGTTTTCTCAAATTTCTGTAAAATCCTTCGGTTAAGGTTACTGATATAAAGTGTCGACCGGTATGCATAGGTGTTGACCGAACTTGGTAAGTATTGACTGCGATGGTCGACCTACGAAGACAGAACCAAACAAAGTGTCGACCGATATGCATAGGTGTCTACCGAACATAGTAAGTGTCAACTTCAAGGGTCGATCTATGAAGACAGAACCGAACTAAGTGTCAACTGGTGTATGAAAGTGTCGACCGGTTAGTGTAAAAATGGTAAAAGTGTTAACCACGAGGTTCGATCGGAGCAAACAGAGAGGATCAAGGTGTCGACCTGTTCAAATAGGTGTCGACCGGTGAAAACAGAGGCTAACAAGGTGTTGACCTATGTAGATAGATGTCGACCATTGTGTACAGAACAGGTCAAATGTCGACCGAGATCCCTATTCTTGTTATAAAACTTGAAATGTTTTAGTACAAGTTAGTAGTTTAGATAAGCGAACCGGGTTCGGATAACTCTGGATGCTACATTATAAGTGGGATATGCTAATGGTTTTAATGCACTTGTATTAGGTTCCAAAACTTCAAGAAAGAGTGATCAAGATTGCTCGACTGCTACAGACCGAGCTAAGTTTATATTGTATGCTTCCAGCCCTTAAGGCCTACATTACAAAGGTACTAGGATTTGTGCTTTTATGGGGTAGGTTAGGGTTAGTTAAGTTTTCATAGTCGTTTAGATTAAGTTAAATGCCTTATTGAAATGTCTTAAAGATATTGTCTACGTTATGCATTGATGAATTGTCCTCTGCTATGTGAATTTCCATGTTCATGCATCATGTTTTTACAAAATCATGAATAACATTTCATATGCATGTTTTAAGTAAGAAAGACAACATTATGTAAAGTACGAAAATGGTTAAGTTACGGGACGGGGCAAGTATAGCCTCTGTATTATCCACTAAGCGGTCTACGTTATGCATTATGTACCGTCCACTCAGTGGTAAAAGTTTTATATATATTGTCCACTGTGTGGTCCACGTTTTATTAAGTGCATGCTTCCCCCATTGAGCCTCTTTAACCCATGTCAAGTGAAAAGTAAAGAAAAGAAAGTATATGTTTTATGAAATGTCCATGCATACTCATTCATGTCATATTATATATTCTTATTGAGCTTTAGGCTCATTAGTTTAAACTTTGATGATGTAGGTGAAGAACCGACAGTTGAGGACTTCGAGCCCCAATTTGATGAATAGCTGCAGTTGGAGGATCAAACTTGTGGGGTGTATTCGCAGCAGTTAGGCGACCTTTTAACCCATGGGTGATTGTATCCTAACTTGTGATGTAGCCTATAAAAATGTTTAGATTGGGTATACAGTTAGGATTTTATGTTTTGAAATTTCTTGAACTGACTGGGTGTATATTTGATTGAATAGAAAAGCTTAAGGTTTAGTGCCTCCCATGTGTTTTTACTTTTAGCTTCCGCCATGTATTTTATATTTTGAATTATTAGAAAGTTTGATTGTGTCTTCTTGAGACAAGGAAATGATTTAAAAAGAGATATGGTAATTAGGATAATGAAGTCTTAATTCAAGCCCAGTGACGACGAATGCGTCTTCTCACGGTCTCTCTTTCTCTCGGGTAATCCTTTCCTCTCCTCCCTCTATTAACCGATAAGCTAGGATTGAGTTTTGGTTTCGGTTTCTGAGGGTTTATGCTAGAATTTAGAGCGGTTGATGGGGGGAATTAACGGTTTGGAGTGGGTGAAATGAGAGAATTCTAAAAATTGAAGAATAGCCAAGAAAATGTACTGTGCAATTCAATTTTCTAAATTTGAAATCTCCAACGGTAGTTAGATTATGCTTAATAGGTTAGAATGAGATAGATTGTTGAGGTATTGAGTGAGTTTGATGAGAAATCGAGAATGAGAATTTTGGGCTGGAAAACCTGGTTCAGTTTTTGCGGATTTTAGCTTAGTCACAGTTAGTGGTTGAAATTCGCTTTTGGTTATATTAAACTAGGTTATTAGTGGAGCATTTAACTGCTGCAATCGAGTGATTTTGATAACCGACAAAAACGTTATATGCGTTGGAAGTTAGGTTGATTTTTGGCCGAGTCTTGTTAGTGAGCTGTTTTAGTCGGGCTTTGATGGATTGAGTTAGTAGTCGTAGTTTTAGTACGTAGAATGAGTTGTGAGATGGAATTTAATGCAAATTGGTTATGTGATAGGTTGAACCAGGAGAATTGATAGAGGCTGATCACCACAGAAGCTAGGGACGCCAGATAAGTAGTGTTTGTATTCGCGTTGCCTTTATGAGCCTACACCATAAGACAATAGGAATGATTGTATGTGTTGTGTGTTTTGCATGTTATGTTTCAGTTATGCATCATGTTTTGAAAAGTATAACGAAAATTAATTTGAGCATGGTTTTAAGTACGAGTGTGAAGTGTGATATGTGAATGGCGAGGAAAATAGTTACGCAGCCTCAAAGGAAGTGATTCGCCCTTCAACGCAGACAGAGAATCGACTTGGGAAACCTGATCTGCTTCCCAACTCTATAAGCAGATTGTTGACATGAAATGCGTGTGCGACTCTTGGGCCTCGTTGCTGGTTGAGCAGGGACGGTGGCGACGTGTCAGGAATGGTGTGGCTTGAGGGTCAACTTCCTGGGACGATTGTATGACGTAGCCTCGAAGGAAGTGATTCACCCTTCGACGCAGTATGAGAATCGACTTGGAAAACCCGATCCGCTTCCTAACTCAGTATGAGGATCGTGCGATACGCGCTATAGTGTGACAACATGAGTGAGAAAGTAGAGACTGCATGTGTTAGGACTGTAATGATGGTTTTTCATGGTTCATTTTTGTCCTACTTACTAAGCCTTAGGTTGACATGTGTTCGGTGGTGTAGGTGCAGAGATTCCTACTGGTGAGTTCCGAGAGCACAACCAGGGCGAGTAGGCAGTTGCCGTCGTGCTACCATGTACCGGCGAGTGGAGTTTGTTAGGGCGACCCGACCCGTTGAGAGAGTTTTAGGGTATAGTGAACTTTGAAGATTTATTGAGGAGTCCATGTTAAGTGTTTAGGATTCGTGTATATATTTTGATGTATAGGGGTTTGAACGTTAATAGTCGGGATTGATGTATAGTCGTATTTTGAAACTATTTGGGAGATTATTAATTGAAAATCCAGGTTTTTACGTTGTGGTTTTAAATGGCAAGGGTTTTCGTCGTTTTCTTTTGAGCTAATGTTTACTTTAGGCTGCTAGTGCAAGGTGTCGACTGGTATGCCTAGGTGTTGACTGAACTAGGCAAATGTCGACCGCGAGGGTCGACTTACAGGGATAGAACCAAACTAGGTGTCGCCAGGTGTCTTGAGGCGTCAACCGATTAGTGTAAAAATAGTGAGAGTGTCGACCACGAGGTTCGACCAATGCGGGCAGAGACGATTGAGGTGTCGACCTATAAAGGTAGGTGTCGACCACTCTGTATGATGAACGTAGAAGTGTCGACCACGAGGTTCGACATGTAACACCCGAAACTTTTGTACATTTTATCCCAATAAGATTCAATGAATTATTTTAAAACGATAGATGGAAACAATAAAGGAAGAAATGAGAATTAGTAAAGGAGAAAAAGAAAATAAATAAGTGAAGAGAAGAAATGAAAAGAGTGGAAAATGTTGGGAATAAGAAATAAGGTCAATATTTATGAAATTAAAAGTTATGTGTAAATCAAGTAAATAAACTAAAGTAAAACTTTATTAAATCAAGTTTATAAAAAAACTCACATTCTCCTCTTCATCTTCCACGATTTCTCCAGCAGTCATTTCCTCTCTTGTTCCAACTTTTCTTCTGCCAACACTCCCTTCATTTCAAAGGATTAAGGTAAGATTTATAATAGACTTGAGTTTTCATGCAAAAATATATGTTTTAATGGTTTTGTGAAGAGTTTTTAAGCATGGATTTTGAACCTCCAAAAATTTAGAGTTAGGGTTAGTCTTTCTTCTTTTTTTGGATGTTCTAACTTAATTTTAGAGGTTCTAAAGGTCTTGGATGGAGTAAAATGGAAGATTATGCATAATAAAAGTGAAAATTAGTGGTGGGTTTGAGTTTTATGAAAAACAGAACATATTATGTTCTTGTGATGTTCGGCCTAGTTATTGGTTCTCTTTTGGTAAGTTGATTGTACCATTAGAAAGTAGTCTCTTAGAGGAGTCCATAGCACTTAGAATTACTCGATTCCGAGTTATATCGAGAAAGTTATGAGCGTTTGAAATTGGACGAAAAACTATTATAAGAAAATCCAAAAGTTTCTTGTGTGTATGTTAATTGTTTCAATTTGATATTCTGTTAGGTTGTTTGATTTCCATGGTTAAAGAAAACGGACTCCAAGTTAAATTGCAAAGGACTCGAGGTAAGTTTTTGTAATTTGCTTGGCTGATTTAGCCTACACCATAAGAATTTTTGTTTTCGAGGATTTGATGGTTTAGATTGTTTTAGTGTAAATTAGATGGGTAGTTAGGTCGTTTAAGTTATAGAATGTCTGTTATGTTTCCATTGATTGTTTTATATGTTTAAGCATTATGAACTGTTCATGCATCACATTCTTTCAAAAGTGTCATGAAAACGAATTTATGCACATGTTTTATGGAAAGAAATGAACTAATGAAAAGAAATGAATGCATGTAATCACGGTCATGTCAGGGTAAGGTTTAGACATGGTTGTCCCGTAGGTGGAGCATGTTTTCCCCCTAGTAGATGGAGAAGGTTGTCTAACCGCTTGATGTGTCTTCTCTATCTGGTGAGAGTAACTCCCGATGACATTAGATGAAATGACTGCATATTTTATGAACTGCATATGCACGGCATGCATTTACATTTACGTCGACTTGCTGAGCCTTTAACCCATAAATGTCTCTGTGATGTAGGTGATTTAGAAGAAGGTGAGGCCGTATTGTCTAAACCTGATGAGTGATGTCGTTGAAGAAGGATGGCCGTGGGAGGGCGCTTATGGCTATCGGAGCGTGATTGACCCGTGGGCTATGTGAATGTGTTTCAGAGTAATGTATAGAGGTTTGCGAAATATGATTAGGAATTTAGGTGTTGAATTGTTTTAGATGTATTGATAAGGGAAATTTCGGAGTCTGATTAAACGGTTTTGTGTGTAAATGTATATATTTGATGTTTCAGATAGGTGGACCAGGTTTAATGGTAAATGAAGGGGCATGCTGCCCGTTTATATAAAGAAAACGTGAATTGGGAGTTAGGTATGTTGTAGGTGTCTGTTAGAAGGTTTACGATGGTTACAGTAATTTTTAGAAAATTCTGGTTAAGTTTTCTGGTGTTGAAGTGTCGACCTGTGCAAGCAGGTGTCAACTAGTTAGTGTAAAATGAGTACGGTGTGTCGACCTGTGCAAACAGGTGTCGACCAAACTCTAAAAGTGTTGACCGCGAGGGTTGACCTAATCGAACAGAGGAATCAAGAGTCGACCGGTGTATGTACGTGTCGACCGATTTGTTCACAACTGTTTAAGGTGTCGACCAGAGCTTGCTGGTGTCGACCAAAATTTCGTTTACTGCCTTGAAATTTAAGTTTGTTTAGTATCTTGTATAACAAGCTTTTCACGCACGAACTGTTTTCCACTGTCAAGTTTTAAATTCATGGTAATGTCGTTTTGAGGAAATGAATGAAATTTAGAAAAAAAAAGAGTTTCTTACGAAGTATTATGAGAAAGTTAAGTTAGTAACGATCGAGTTATGAGATGTTACACGACTGCTGCGACCAGAGAGGATTAAGGTGTTGACTGCTCCATGTGATAAGCATAGAATTGTCGACCACGAGGTTTGACTGGTGCTAGCAGAGATTATTAAGGTGTCAACCTGTGAAGGCAGGTGTCGACCGCGAGGATCAGAGTGTCGACCGCTACAAACAAGTGTCGATTAGTGCAAACAGAGGCGACCGAGGTGCCGACTTATGTATATAGGTGTCAACCATTGGGTGTAGAACGGGTCAGGTGTCGACTGGTGTTTACAGGGGTCGACCAGTTTGCTAGTTATCCGTTTTGAAACTGAACGAAACAAAAATTAATGTGTCTTTTTTTATGAGTCCTCTGCGCAGGTGTCATTTTATGCTACGCAAGTCCTTAAAAAACATTTTGAAGAAACAAAAATCAAATTTTGATATAAATTGGGTAAGAGGGAGAGACGGGTTGTCCGGTATGGTATCAGAGCGAAATAGAAACCGGTGGGTTTTTGGGGTGCTACAAATACGTGGTGGTTTATCTAGACGACATAGTCATATACTCAGAGTCACTAGAGGAGCTTACTCAACACTTGTGGCAAGTGCTAGAGAGGTTGCGCCAATACTCTTTGTATGTCAAAATGGAGAAATGCGAATTTGGCGTGGAGGAGATCAACTTCCTCGGCCATTACATTAAGCGGTGCTCGATATGCATGGATAGTCACAAGTGGCCTCAATTGACGGAAGGATTGTGCCGACAAAGCTAACTGAGCTAAGATCGTTTTTAGGTCTAGCTAACTATTACTGCAGGTTTATTGCGGATTACTCAAGGATAGTAAGCCCATTGACGGACTTGCTACAGAAGGAACATACTTGGGTATGGACGGACGCATGCCAAGAAGCTTTTGTACGGCTGAGGGAGGCGGTTTACTCCGAACCCGTACTAAAGTTGCCGAATTTTACCGCACCATTTGAGGTGCATATGGATGCTTCGGACCGAGCAATTGGCAAGGTCCTTACCCAGGAGGGTCACCCAATGGCTTACGAGAGCCACAACCTCAAGGGGGAAGAGGAGTGGTACTCAGCCCACGAGAAAGAGATGGTAGCAGTTATTCATTACCTTATGACTTAGAGGACCTATCTCTTGGGGACTCGATTTGTGGTTGTGACGGCCAACGTGGCCAACACTTACTTTCGCTCTCAAAAGAAGCTGTCACCAAAGTAAGCAAGGTGGTAGAAGTTCTTGGAACTGGTGTTTTCTTTAGGCTGCTAGTGCAAGGTGTCGACCAAACTAAACAAATGTCGACCGTGAGGGTCAACCTACGAAGGACAGAGAGAAAGAAAGTGTCAACCGATGTCTTTAGGTGTCGACCAGTTAGTGTAAAAATGGTGAGAGCGTCGACTGCGAGGTTCGACCTGTGCGGGCAGAGAGAAATAAAGGGTCGACCGATGTCTATAGGTGTCGACTGGTTAGTGTAAAATGGTGAGAGTGTCAACCGCGGGGTTCGACCGGGGGTGGACAGAGAGAAATATAGTGTCGACCGCTCTGTGTAATGAGCGTAGAGGTGTTGACCGCGAGGTTTGACCGGGGGTGGGCAGAGAGAATTAAAGTGTCAACCGGTGTTTACAGGTGTCGACCGGTTTCTTCTTTTTGTGTTTTCAAAAAGCAAAGTTTTATTTAAACAGATTTTAATCGAGTCTTCTACTGCGATGTTTTTTTTAACATTTTCAAAGATGTCATTTTAAGTCGAAAATAAAAGTTCTAAATTTTACACGAAATTTATCGAGGAAATGAGTAAGTGTACGGTTGGCGACCCGGGTCTGGGGAGGACTCAGGGCGCTATAGAGGTAGTGACAAAGCATAGCGAGCCAAAAACCGCATGGGTTTCTGGGGCATTACAGTTATGGTATTAGAGCTGTTACCCAACTGGAAGTGTGGCCGACGAGGGGGTCGGGGCCCCCGGCGGGGGGGGGGGGGGGGGGGGATGATTAAAAGGAGGGAAGAGGGTATGTTATGAGTGTCAGAGCCACGGGGTCGACGTCGTTCGAGGGACCTCTTAATACCACCTGCCATTGCATGGAAGTGCTCCACCAACTGTAAATATTTCTTAGAACCCTAGTAGTTTCGTTTAGAGTCACTAAATGTTGTGTTGTACAGGATTAACGTCATGGTTAGAGAGATGCGTAGAGCCGTGGGCGATATGGATGACGCTGTTAGGCAACTTACGGAGTTAGTCAACCGCCAATCTCAACAACTGGAACGGTTTGTGAGTAGGGAGGACCAGGACGACTCTAGTGCCAGGACTTTAACGTATCGTGGGGGAGATAGGTTGCACAAACGCAAACCCCAAGTATTTGACGGATCATCTTTGGATCTACTCAGTGCTGAAGAGTGAATTCGAAGTATGAAAGACATGATGGATTACGCCAAAGTTGACGATCAGGACAGGGTATCTAGTGCGGCATTCCACTTTGCCAAGGATGGCTGATTTTGGTGGGATTCGATGAAGGCAACCACTGATGTGAAGGCCATGACTTGGTAGGAGTTTAAGACGGCGTTCTTCGGCAAGTATTTCAGCTAATAAGTTAGGACTCAAAAAATGGTGGAATTCGCTCAGTTGAGACTAATAGGCACAGTAGCTGAATACGTGAGGCAATCTGAGGCACTTTCTCGGTTTGCTAGTCACTTGGTGAGCCTGAACAAAAACAAGGTACATCAATTTGTTTAGAGCTTGAAGCCAGACATATACATGGGCATGCGAATAGCTAGAACGTGAGGGCTACCTTACGAGAACGTGGTAGCAAAGACCTTAGACATTGAGAAGGCTAGGATGAAGCTTCCCAGTTACAGAGAGCAGCCTAAGGAACAACCAAGGAGATATTTCAAAAAAATGTTTCCACAGTCAAGTGGAGAGGAGTTGTCTCAGCGAAATGGCTTGAAAAGGCCTAGTGACAGCTCTAGCAGCCAGGGGAGCAACAAGCAGCCTCAGGGACCAGAACAGTTTCCGTTATGCACTAAGTGCCAAAGAAGTCACCCAGGTGAGTGCAGGATGAGCTCAGGGCGATGTTCAACTGTGGCGAGGCGGCCACATGTCCAGAGATTGTCAAAAGTTGCGACGAAATTGGTGCTTCAATTGTAATGAGGTGGGGCATTTTGCTAAGGATTGCCCGAATTTGAGTAAGGCCCCAGCAAGGGTGGCACCGAGAGTCTTCGTTCTCATCGAGCCGAATGATGCCGCACAGCAATCGGTGATTTCAGGTAGTATTCTTATTTTGGGCATGGTGGCTTATACTCTTGTCGATACCGGTGCTACTCATTCGTTTGTGTCTACTGCCTTTGTGGTCAAGGAAAATCTAGTGTCCAGCTATTCTTGGCAGTTCTATGATGTGTTGTTGCCGTCGGGGGAGCGTCTATACTCATATCAAGTGGTACAAGGTGATATTGTGACAGTGGGAGAAAAAAGGTTAAACGCTGATCACATGAAGGGGTATGAGGCTATTTTGGGGATGGATTGGCTGTCTAGACATTATACCACGATAGATTGCAGGACCAGAGAGATCTACTTTCAGCTCCTGAGTGGAGAGAGTTGCTCCTTTATGGCAGGAAAGGGTTTGAGTAGGATTTCGGTAGTGTCATCTATGAGAGCCAAATAGTTGTTACGAGGTGGACTTCGCTAGTGTCATGGACACCCAGTTTTAGGGTAAGGCTCAACTCCATGACATCCCCATTGTGTAGAATTTTCCAGGGGTATTTCTAGAGGATTTGCTAGGTCTGCCCCCTGATAGGAAAATTGAGTTCGTTATCGACGTGTACCCTGGTGCTGAACTAGTGTGCAAGAACCCGTACAGGCTGGTGCCTACCGAGTTGAAAGAGTTAAGGGCACAATTAGAGGAGTTGATGGATAAGGGCTTCATATGCCTTAGTTTCTCACCGTGCGGTGCACCGATGCTTTTCGTTAAAAAGAAGGACGGATCCCTACGCATGTGTGTTGACTACAGGGAACTGAATAAGTTGACCGTAAAGAATAAGGACCCGTTACCAAGGATAGATGACTTGTTTTATCAGCTTCAAGGTGCACAGGTGTTCTCCAAAATTGATTTGAAATCTGGTTACTATCAGTTGAAGGTTCGGGAGGAAGATCTCTCGAAGACGTCTCGAAGAAGCTTTCCAAACGCAGTACGGGCTCTATGAGTTTTTAATGATGTCGTTCGGACTGACTAACGCCCCAGCCGCCTTTATGTACCTGATGAACCAAGTATTCAGGGAGCAATTGGATAGATTCGTGATAGTATTCATTGATGACATCCTGATATACTCTCGGAGTGAAGATGAGCACAAAGAGCACTTGAGGATCGTGCTGACGACTCTGGGGCAGCACCGACTATATACTAAGTTCTCTAAGTTAGAATTTTTACAGCACGTCATCTCTCGTGATAGTATTTCAGTGGATCCGGCGAAAGTTCAGTCCGCGAAAGAATGGCCATGACCGACCAGTGCCAGCGAGATATGCAGTTTTCTAGGATTGGCGGGATATACCAGAGATTTATTGATGGATTCTCCAAGATCGTAGCCCCTTTGACTCGATTGACCAGGAAGAACGTGACGTATAGTTAGTCTGATGAGTGCAAAGACAGCTTCTAGGCACTAAAACAGAGATTGAGTACAATCCCTTTGTTAGTACTGCCAGTAGAGGGGGAGAAGTTTAGCATTTATTGTGACGCCTCCAGGGTAGACTTGGATTGCGTGTTGATACAGAGTGGAAGGGTGATTGCCTATGCTTCAAAACAACTGAAGCCTTACAAGGATAATTATCCCACACATGACTTGGAGTTGGCAGCAGTGGTCTTCGTACTTGATTTGGAGACATTATTTGTATGGACAACAATGCAAAATCTTCTCGGACCACCAGAGTTTGAAGTACATCTTGACGCAGAAGGAGCTAAACTTGAGACAAAGTAGGTGACTCGAGCTGGTTAAATACTATGACCTGAAAATCAAGTATCATCCGGGGAAAGCAAATGTGGTACCAGACGCCCTGAGACGAGTGTCAACTTTGATGTCTGCTATGATTCCAGCGATGCGTACCGAGCTGAGGACTAAGATGCAAGAGTTTGGCCTAGAAGTGGTTTCTGATTTGGCAGCCACACTTTCGGTGATGTCATTGAGGCCAACCATCCTATACAGAATTAAGCAGGCCCAAGAGACTAACCCTGAGTGCAGTGAGCTGAAGGCAGGTATGTAAGCCAATGCTAGCACTGAACTCAGCTATTCGTATGATGGGATTGTAAAGTTTCGGGATAGGTGGTACGTCCCGAAGAATAAGGAGCTGATGAGGGAGATATTGTCAGAAGCCCACTCGTCTTCTTTCTCTGTGTATCCCGAAAGCACTTAGATGTAAGGAGATTTGAAGCAACACCATTAGTGGCCTAATATGAAGCGGGAGGTAGCTACGTACGTCCAAACCGGTGTGGTGTGCCAACAGGTAAAGCCTGAGCATCAGAGACCGTTGAGTATGCTTCAACCACTGCCCATACTGAAGTGGAAGCGGGAGCATGTTACTATGGATTTTGTGGTTGGGTTACCGAGGACTGCCAAAGGCCATGATGCGATCTGGGTGATTGCGGACAAGTTGACGAAGTCATCTTACTTTTTGCTTGTAGGGATGACTTATTCTATGGACCAGTTCGCTCAGACGTACATTCAGAAGAAAGTCAAGCTACATGGGATCTCGGTGTCGATCGTATCAGACAGAGATCCCAGGTTTACATCAAAGTTTTGGAGGAGTCTGCATAGAGCCATGGGCACCTGCTTGGACTTCAGTATAGCCTTTCATCCGCAGACCGATAGTCAGTCAGAGAGAACTATACAAATTTTAGAGGATGTGCTCAGTGCCTGCGTATTGGAGTTTTAGGCAGCTTGGAGTAGGTTCTTACCTTTGGTGGATTTTTCATGTAATAACAGTTATCAGTCTAACATTGGTATGACACTCTACGAGGCTCTAAATGGGAGAAAGTGCAGGTCGCCGTTGTAATGGCACGAGGTCGGTGAGGCGAGACTAATAGGCCCAGATATGGTGCAGCAAACTGTTGACAAGATTGCTATTATAAGAAAGAGGATTGAGCCAGCTCAGAATTGCAGAAAAGTTACGTAGACTAGAGCCGGCGAGAGCTCGAATTCGCTAAAGGCGATGAGATATTTTTGAAGATCTTCCCGTTCAAGGGAATGGTCAGGTTTGGGAAGCGAGGAAAGCTCAACCTTCGTTATGTTGGACCGTTCGCTATTGTGGAGAGGTTTGGGAAGAGCACCTACAAGCTTCAGCTGCCTCCCTCGATGAATGCGATACATAATGTTTTCCATGTCTCCGTACTGAGGAAGTGTATGCATGATCCTTCTCAATTGGTTGTACAACAGGATATAGAGGTACAGCCGACGCTATCCAACGAGGAGAAGTCAATGGGCATACTTGGATCGGCTGTGAAAGTGTTGCGCAACAAGGAGGTTCCCTTGGTCAAAGTTTTGTAGCGCAATTGCAACGTGGAGGAGACCACTTGGGAAAAGCGATAGGACATCCGAGATTTCTTTTAAGGAGGGTAGAATGTAACATCCGGGACTTCTGTAATTTAATTTTTTGGAATTCTTATTGGTAAACGGCGGAATTGCGTCGAAATTGAGAGCGGAGAATTTGCCTCAATAGATAAAAAATTATTTCGAGGCTAGTAGAGGAAAGAAAATGATAAAAGTCAAGCAGAAATGGACTGAATAATCGTTCGGTTAAAAGATCTAAAGTTGAGGGCAAGAAGGTAATCAAATTTAATTATAAAAAATTATAATAATAAAAGATAACACAGAGGTAGGAGGATCATAAATCCTCTCCCTCTCTGTTCCTTCTCTCCCTCGCCCGCATGAAGAAAGAAACGAAAGCAATCCCGTGGCAATTGTTCCTTCCGACGAGTTCAACCAACGCCGTTCTCAGTTTTCTACTCTATTTCAATAGTAAGGTAGATTTTTAGTGGTTTATGATTTAGCTTTGGTTAGCGGAAGAGTTTGATAAGAAATTTGATGGATAGAGAATTACGATTTTAGGGTTGGAGTGTTCATTGGATTTGTTATTGATTGTTGTGAGGTTATTGATGATAGATCTGATGGATTGGTGAGGAAATTGTTGAGTTTTGCTGAAAGACGGAGAATGTAGGACTTTAGGGCTAAAACCTATTCTATTTTTAGATTTTTGCCCTAGTTGCGGTTGATGGTTTTAGATTCTCTTTTGGTATGTTAAACTAAGTAATTAGTGGAACGTTTAGCAGCTGAAATCGTTTGATTCTGATAACCGACGCAAAAGTTATGCGCGTCAGAAGTTTATGTCGGGTTTTGGATCAAGTCGGTTTAGTGAGCGATTTTGATTGAATTGTGGTACATTAAGTTAATGGTAGTGGTTTTAAGTATGAGTTAAGTGTTTAGATGAGTTTTGACAGGAATTGGTTTTATGTTTAAGTTAACCAAATTTTTGTGAAGTCGTGCATGGGGAAAAGCTTAAAACGCCAGGTAAGTAGGGCATGCATATGTTTTGCCCAAGTAGGCCTACACCGAAAAACATTAGGATTGTGCTGTTTGATGGTGACAGACTCGTCAGCTTGCCCACTCGGCTCGTTACAGTAACGAGTCGAGCCAACTCAACCCGTTATAGTAACGAGTGAGTTTGGCTCGAGCCAAATAGACAGACCGAGCCGATCTCGGCCATCCAAGCTCGCGAGCTCGTCGATGATAGAGACAACGAGCCTACTCGCGAGCTAGAGCTCGGGGATCGGGGTTGTGTCTGTAGTCTGCCTGCTGTGTCCGACGCCCAAAAATGGCCAGTTTGGTAGTAGAGCCGATAGATCACTGATAAGGGCGATCAATCGCCTATGAGGGCGATCAATTTCCCATGCCTATGCCATCAACAAAATTGCATAAAGGGAGGGCAATCGATCGCAGTTTTGCTGCGATCGATCGGTGATGGGTCGATGGCTGTGATAGGGGCGATTGATCCCCCCCACTAGAGGCGATCAATCGCCCCTACCACATGGCAGCAGTAGCCACTAGCCAGTAGGGGCAATCCATCGCCCCTACTCGCTTTAGCTCTTTCAACATGACAGAGCTGAGGGGCAGTGGTAAGGGTGATTGATCGCCCCCACTGGAGGTGATCAATCACCCCTATCACATTTGGTAGTACGATCGCCCAGCCCTTACTAGCTTTGATTGAGGTAAGTGGTAGGGTGATTGATCGCGCCACCAAATGCACTCCGAGCGATCAATCGCCTCAGATTTCTAACGGTCAGATTTCTAATGGTCAATCAGGTCAGGTGTGATCAATCACCTCAAATTTCCAATGTTCAGATTTCTAACGGTCATCAAGTCAGGTGTGATGATAGTACCGTTGCTAAGAAGATCGACTTTCCAATGATCTGATCTATAAAACCTAAACGGTAACCATACCGTTGCTCTCATAACTATCAGGCACAATGCAGAGAGCCATTGGAGCAAGGAGCTGCTCTCTACTCTAAATTTTTTCTATAAATTCTCCATCCTCCCTTCGTTTTCTTACACCCTAATCTCTATCAATTTCTCTCTTTTCTTTCGATCAATTTGTACTCAATTTGCTGTAAATCCATTTGTTGCACTCAATTCTTTATTGATTCAAAGAAGGTAAAATTTAGTTTATTTCTTTACATATATTTACCTAATTTTTAATTATATTTATAGTTATATTAACTTAATTTTGTGACATTAATTTTTTTTAGGTTTCGTACAAGTGAGCTCATCAATTCACAACCCTACGAGCTTTCATTTGAAATTGGTTTGTAGTATCATTTTGTTATTTAAAATTTATTTTTAGTTATGGATGCACGCAATTATAATATTGATAATGATATTGAAGAAATTAGGGTATTAAATCCTTCATTTTCAATAGCACAATCATCTACACAAGCATCAACATCCACTTCAACACCTCAAAAAAAAAAAAAAAAAATCTGAAGTGTGAAAACATTTTGTAACGAATGATATTAAAATTGATGGAAAAATATAATCTAGAGTTCAATGTAAATATTGTATTAAAAATTATGCATATGTTTCTGGTAGTTCAACTACTTCACTAAATAGGTATTATCAAAAGTGTCACTTAAACGAGCAAGTTAGAGACCCTTCACAAATATTATTAAATTCTAGTGGTAGTGGTACTTTTTTATATTTACAAAATAAAATGAGAGAAGGAATAGCAAAACCTGTAACACAATGTGAGTTGCCTTTAGCATTCACTGATAGTGATGAATTTGAAAAATTTATGAAATAGTATGTTACTCCTAGTTTTAAACGTGTTCCTAAAAGTACACTAGATGGATATTATTAAAATGTTTAATAATATGTAGAATGAATTAATTTCATTTTTTTTCAAATGGTCATTCAATATCTATTTGTATTACGTCTGATTTATGGAGTGTACGTAATTATATAGGTTATGTAGTGGTAACTTCTCATTTTGTTGATGAATCTTGGAAATTAAATAAAAGAATTTTAGGATTTCGTAACTGTGAATATCCCCACACTGGTATTACAATTTATAGATATATTGTTACGATATTGCAAGAATATTCTATTTCGAATAGAATATTTAGCATAACACTTGATAATACTAGCACTAACGATGCTACTATTTCTCATTTTAAAAATTATTTTTAATTAGATACTACTCACGATTCTCTTTTTCATATGAGATGTGTTTGTCATATTTTAAATTTAGCTGTTAAAGATGGTATGACATATATTTTGCCTCATATTGAATCAATTAGGTCTGTAATTTTTTATATAATTGGATCTATTCGAGACAACAAGAATGTAGAGATTTTTGTAAAGCTACCCAACTTAAACCACAAAAATTAAAAACCGATGTAAATAATAGGTGGAATTCTACTTATTTAATGTTAGAAAATGCTAGGTCATATTGACAAGTTATTTGTACTTTTATTAGTGAAAAAACACAAAGTATTAATCTTGATAAATCTAGTTGCGAAGTAGCGAATATATTCCTTGATTTTTCAAAACCATTTTACGATGCAATAAATGAATGTTTAAGAATTTATTATCAAACTTCTCATCTTGTTTTTTCAATTTTTATAAACTTAACGGGTAATTTTACACAATATCGACATATAGATGAATTTAGATATATACTTAATAAAATGAAAACAAAATTTTAAAAATATTGACTTGATATTCCTCCTATTTTTTGTTATGCATGTATAATGGATCATAGATATAAGTTAAGAGCAGTATATCTTATTGTCAATAAAATTTCTAATAATTTACAAACTCCTTTATTTTCTATAGATCAAATAACACATGAGATTACTATTTTATATTCTTCTTATGAATCTAAATATTCTACCGTTATTCATTAACATATTAGCTCAAGTAGTGATGGTGGAAATATAGTAGGTTCACAATTTGGTATTCATGATATTTAGAATCAATTAGATACGGATGCTTACTCTAGTTCTATGCGAAATGAACTAGAAATTTATTTTGACATCGATATCAATTTTCTCGCGACGAAAATTTTAATATTTTAAATTGGTGAAAAATATTTTCTGCTACATATCCTAATCTGTCTATAATGCCATATGATCTACTATCACCTCCGATCTCTACCGTAGCATCAAAGTAGACTTTTAGTGTAGGTGGATGTGTGTACGATGAACGTCGAGACAACTTGCACCCGATCTCGTGGAGATACTCATTTGTATGAAGGATTGGAATGACGCCATTAAGAGAAGCCAACAACGAGAGGACGAAATACTCGAACAATTTAAAAATTTGGACGTTGAAGATTAACATTGTAATTTTGAAATACTTTTTTTTGTGTAATTTCTTTTTGACATTTTGCACATTATTGACAATTAAATGGGTGTCAACTTAGTTGGGATGTATTTAATTTATAGTGATGCAAAATGTTAAATTTATAATGAAGATTATATTTTTTATATATTTATTCTTTTATATAAATTATAAATACATGCAAACCCTCACTCAAACTCTCACTTCAATCCGAATTCCCGATCAATCGCTTCTTCGAAAACTACCAGACGAAACTCAATGTCGAAACCGTCCAAGCTCCGGCAAATCTTTGCAGCGCCTTTCGTCAATCTTTTCACTTTCGACCTCCAATCTTCCATTTAAACTCAGTAAATCGCAGCCATCTTAACAGGTTCTATTTCTTCCACAATTTCATAATTTAATTCAATATTATTTGAGGCTGAGCTGTCGAATTTGGGCTGTAGTTTGAATTTGAGCTGTCCACAAATATAATCGTGAACTAAGTTTTTTAACTGTGCACACCACTTATTCGATAAAATGTCTGTGAGAATTCAAGTTTTAAAAATCGATAATTTTATTTTGGTGATTAGTAACTAACAAATTGTGTAACTTATAGGTTTAAAAAAATACCGCCAAAACGTTTGAAAGCTTCTTGAAGCTCAAATTCAGCTCTAGTCGGCCAAATCGATCACTCTTTCATCAACTCTGAGGCAAGGACATATTTTATGGATTTCATGACAAAAACTAAAGCTATTATATGCGAAATCCAATTTCAACCTGATGAGTCTAACAGAGATATTTTAGTCATGCTTAGACAACGAGGATGCCAGAATCTTACTGTATTAGGAGGTGATGCGAACGTAAATATAGTTCGAGAATTCTATGCAAATCTCAAGGCTCAGATAGCACCATTAAAGTTCGCAACAAGATTATTCCCTTTTCAGCCGAGGTTATTAATGCCAAGCTTGGTTTGTACAACTTAGATCAAGATGAATATCAAATAATGATGGAAGAGGGGCCAGATTATAAGATGAAAATATAAGAGATGGGCCATCGAGGTTCACAGTGGGATTATTCAATCGTCAACCCAGCTCAACCAATACACTTGATATTAAGTTGTCTCAACTGTTACACTCAAGCTTGGTGTAAGTTCATCAGGGAAAACTTGATGCCAACGTCCCAGAATTCTGATCTCACCAAAGAGCGAGCGGTACTCCTATATTGCATTCTCACTGGTTGCTCTATAAATGTCGGACAAATTATCTATAATAATATCATCGCATATCATAAGGGTTCAACTACTGCTGACCATATTCACCCTGTCCTCATCATGCAATTATGTGCGGCTGAGAATGTTCTTATGAGTTCAACCGATGAGCCTTGGATCTAGCAAAAGCTTTATACCTCCTCAAATATTTTAAGAATACCTAAGTGGCCGTACGGCGAAGCTAGAAACAATGGATTGGGATTCATTGGGCAGGATGCTATTGCTGAAATTTCTCCTCAAGTAATGCTGCCTCGTATCCGGCGCATCACAGAGAATGGTAGTATGACAGGTGCACAAAGTATCGTAGCGCAGACAAGAAGAGATTGCGCCGAGGCTTGCCGAAAACAGCGATATGAAAATAAATCAACTATGCCACTCGATCAAGGGGCCTCTTCATCGTTTGCGGTGCCACCTCGCTGTTACTCAACTAACGATGTGAGAGAGATGTTGGATAATCTCAGCATCACACAAAGTCAAATGTTTGCTAATCTTGCTGCTCAACAAATCAGCTTTGAACACAATGTAAAACAAAGGTTGGAAAATATTTCTAATAAGCAAACACAGTTATTACGAGAACAGAACCGCATCGAACAGTGGATGAGGAATATGGAAAACCATTCACTAGAGCAGATAGCTTTCTTTGCACGATACATGAGAGCATTAGACGCTCATTATGACAATTTGGGTCCAGCATTACCCATCTTCCCAGGACACCTATTGAGGCCATACGACCCTCCTACCTCTCTACGAGATGGTGAAGACAACGATCAGCCTGACACTTTTTGAGTATGTTATCTTTCACCTACTTTTTAATTTATCTTATGCATGAAAGACAATATGAGTTTGAGAGTATTTTGGCTTAACTTATTACTTCGCAATATTTTTTACTATATTTTTAGAAAAAAAATTTAGTTTATATTAGTGTAACTAATGAAATATATAATATATTTATATAAAATAATTTTATTTATATAAAATCAGCTCGTTAGGCTCGTGGCTCGCGAGCCAACTCGGGTTAGAAATTTTTTAGGGTCAGCTCGTTAGGCTCGGCAAGTTCGCTGAGCCGAGGCTTTTCAGGCTCGGCTCGTTTAACATCTCTAGATGGTGATATGCGTGTGTATTGTTTGACATGCATCATGTGTTGAAAGGGAACAAAAATGGTTTTTAAGCATATTTTGAGTAAGTGGAGGTAAGACGCGTGGCGGTGGTACTGCAGATCCTACTCAGGGAGTGGGCCAGTACGTAAACAACCGCGAATTCTGCTCAGAGAGTGGATTGGCTTGGCCGTCACGCGGCGTGTATTTGTTGACGGTTAGGGTGATTGATGTGGTGCCTTGGATTCTGCTTGGGGAGTAGGTCGATACATCACCAATCGCGAATTTCACTCAAGGAGTGGCTGGCTGGGCTGTCGCAAAATGATGGATAGTGACATTGCGGATTCTGCTGGAGAAGTGGGCCAGTACTTCACCAGTCGCGGATCCCACGGAGTGGGCCGGCTGGGCCATCGCGTAGCGTGTGTGTGTGGCTTATAGGCCTCGTTGCTGGGGAGTCCGAGACGATGGCAACGTGTCAGGGTAAAGTGTAGCGCGAGGTTCACCCTCACCCTGGCCCGGCTACACTACGTGTCGCAGAGTTATGACAACATGAGATTAAGTGAAGAGACTGCATGTGATATGATTGCACTGTCAGTTTTACGTTTCATATTGCACCTGCTTATTGAGCGTTAGGATTATGTTCTGTGTTCTGTGGTGTAGGTGCAGAGATTCTTGCCGGTGAGTTACGGGAGTCCAGGCAGGACGAGTAAGTGGTTGGCGGCACGCTACCAGGTGCCGACAGGTGAAGTTCATCAAGGCCGCCTGACCCATGGAGTGAGACTGGATGGTAGGTTTTAGGGTTGTATTTTATGGAATCGAAGTCAAGTGTATAGAATTTGGAAGTAAAGGTTGGTTTGCATGTTAATAGTTGGGATTGGTGTAGAGTCATTTTTTGAAACTACTTGTAAAATTTTGTCTTAAAAATAATGGTCTTTACCTTGTGATTTTTATTGTGAAAGTTTTCTTCGTTTGTTTTTCTTGGAACTGGTGTTTTCTTTAGGCTGCTGGTGCAAGGTGTCGACCGGTATGCGTAGGTGTCGATCGGTGTCTTTAGGTGTCAACCGGTTAGTGTAAAAATGGCGAGAGTGTCGACAGCAGGGTTCGACCTGTGCGGGCAGAGAGAAATAAAGTGTCGACCGGTGTCTTTAGGTATCAAGCGGTTAGTGTAAAATGGTGAGAATGTCGACCGCAGGGTTGGACCGGGGCAGACAAAGAGAAATATAGTGTTGACCGGTAAAGACAAGTGTCGACCGTGAGGTTCAACTGGGGGTGGCCGGAGAGAATTAAAGTGTCGATCGGTGTTTACAGGTGTCAACCGGTTTCTTCTTTTAGTGTTTTAAAAAGCAAAGTTATATTTAACTGATTTTAATCGAGTCTTTCACTGTGACGTTGTTTTTTAACATTTTCAAAGATGTTGTTTTAAGTCAAGAAATAAAAGTTCTAAATTTTACACGAAATTTATCAAAGGAATGAGTAAGTGTACGTCTGGCAACCCACGTCTAGGGACGACTCGAGGCACTACAGAGGGGGTGACAGAGCAGAGCGAGCAGGAAACCGCGTGGGTTTTTGGGGCGTTACATGGCAGAACAAGGAGAAGGACGGGTTCTTGCCCAACGGCATATCACTTTTCGCTGGACTAAAAGGAGCTGCTCGAGCAGGCCTGAGCCAGCCTGGCCAAGGCTCAAAGCCGAATGAGAAAATATGCTGATACGAAAAGGAGGATGCTGGAGTTCAAAAAGGGGGATCGAGTTCTCTTAAAGCTAACTCGAAAACTATGAAAGAAAGTCACAGACCGGCAGTTCCACAAGGGGCTACTTCCAAGGTACAAGGGTCCATTCGTGGTTACTAAGCGGGTTTGGACGGTTGCCTACTAATTGCAACTCCCCGAGAGATTCAAACTACATCCGACCTTCCATGTAAGTTTCTTGAAACCTTATCATGAAAGGGAGCCGCAACAAGTGTCGAGGGCACCGCCCGGGGTGTGGGTGGAATTTACAAATAAGATAACAAAAATTCTTGACCACCGAACCATGCGAGGCAGCAAGAAGGATGAGCAGCGGGAATTCCTAATGCAATAGGAAAACGAAGAGGAGGCCACATGGGAGAGACATCAACCTATGGCAATTCGAGGGACAAATCACCGACTATCTATGTTTGGTATCGACGAGGCCGTCGACTTCGATTGGTGGGGTTGGATTATCACGGCCCATTTCTTATGGTGCATGAAGGCACGGGCCGAAGGCCCAAGGAAGCAAGAGCAGGGTTGCCTCCTATGGCGTGCGAGATTTGTCTAAGTGTTGGACACTTAGACACGCATGCCGGGCTGCATGAGTAGGTGCAGCCCATTAAGTGCTCAAGAACGAACCATGCGCCTCTCGAATTCATGTCCTTAACCCGACATCCAAGCCTTCGGTCTTGAGCGCCTAGTGGTCTGCACCTACTCATGCAGCCCGGCACGTGCGTCTATGTGTCAAACACTTGGACAAATCTCGCACGCAATAGGAGGTAGCCCTGCTCCTCCTTCCTTGGGCCCTCAACCCGTGCCTTCATGTACCATGACAAATGGGGCATGACAGTTGGCGTTGTAATGACCCAAAATTTTTTCTGGTTATTTTAGAGTCCCGCGTGAGTGCCGCAAGAGATTTTAACGGAAAAATTAATTAGAGGAAAAGTTAGTAGCGAACTCCAAAGAAAATTTCTGAATTTTGTAGACGAAAGGATGTGAATTCGATGGATTCTTCAAGAGATTAACATGTGAGGGCAATTAGGTATTTTAGTTAACAAAATATTATAAAAAGGAAAAAGAGGAAGCATCAGTTTTTAAACTGATGACCGGGGGTTTCTCGTAGAAACCCCCTTGTCTACTTCTCTCTTGCGAGAGAAAGTCGTGCGCGCCGGTGATCAAAGGTTGCCACTCCCAGCACTCTCTCTGTCCGTCCACAAGCAAATCATGATCTTGCCCCCCCAGTAACCATTTTTCTCTCATCTCCTCTTCGTTTCGGTTGTTGAGTGTGGGGATTTAATGTGGTTTCAATTTCTTAAGATTTTATGCCAAAATAGAGCATTTAGAGGTGAGTTGTGAATGTTTGAACCGCAGAGAGTGAATGTTGGAATTTTGGAACAAAAACCAACAGGGTGTCCCGTACAATTTGGGTTTTTTTTCGAATTTGAAACCTCTAATTTTTGCTAGATTATCCTTAATAGATTAGAATGTGATAGATTGGTGAGGATTAGAGTGAGTTTTGTTGAAAAACCAAGGAATGTAGAATTTATGCCCTAAAACGAGTTCGTTTCTTTTGGATTTCTGCCCTAGCTGTGATTACCCATTTAGAAATTCTTTTGGTATGTTAAAATAGGTTCATTAAGGATTGTGGAGCCACTAGAATCGATAACCGACGCAAACATTATGCGCAATTGAAGTTAGGTTGATTTTCAGACGAGTCGAGTTAGTGAGCCGTTTTAGTCGGGCTTTGATGGATTGAGTTAGTACTCGTAATTTTAGTACGCAGAATGAGTTGTGAGATGGAATTTATTTCAAATTGGTTATGTGATAGGTTGAACCCGAGGAAGTGATAAAAATGACCTCCACAAAAGCTCAAGAGGTTAAGTAGTGTTTGCATGCACATTGGCCTAATGGGCCTACACCATAGGACGGTAGAGATGTGTTGTGTGTTTTGCATGTTTTGTTTCAGTCATGCATCATGTTTGGAAAAATGTAAAAAAAATGAATTTGAGCATGGTTTTATGTGCGAACGTGAAGTGTGACGCGTGGTGGAGAAGACGATGTGTGTGGGCAGCTTTGGCCCCGTTGCTAAAGGAACCGGCACAGTGGTGACGTGACAGGGGGTGGTGCAGCGAGTGCATCCAGCCTCACCCTAGGATGGCTGCTGCGGTGTGTGTGTGGTGGTGAGCAACTTTGGCCCCGTTGCTAAAGAAACCGAGACAGTGGCGTCGTGTCAGGGGGTGATGTGGCGAGTACGTCCAACCTCACCTTGGGATGGCAGCTACGATGTGTGTGGTGGTGAGTACCTCTGGCCCCATTGCTATAGGAACCGGGACGGTGGAGACGTGTCAAGTAGTGGTGTGGCGAGTGCATGTAGTGAACGCCCCAAAAATGCATACGGTTTCTGGCTCACACATCGCTATCACTACGTTTGCAGTGCCCTTGAGTCGTCTCTAGACACAGGTCGCCAACCGTACACTTACTTTTCACCTTGACATAATTCATATAAAATTTAAAACTTTTGTTACTTGACTTAAATCAGCACTCTTTGAAAACGTTTAGACTTGTTGCAACGGATGACTCAATAAAAAATCGGGTTAAATGACCCTTCACTTTTCAAAACTTTCAAAAAAGAGGTACTGGTCGACACCTGTAAACGCCGGTTGACACCTTAATACTCTCTGCCCCACCCCGGTTGAACTTCGCGGTCGACACTTCTACGAAACGCGGTGGTCACCTGATTTAGGCGGTCGACACTTCCATTCTCTTTGCCCGCACAGATCGAACCCTGCGGTCGACACTCTCATTGATTTTACACTAACCAGTCGACACCCATAGTCATCGGTCGACACTTCATTTCTCTCTGCCAGCCCCAGTCAAACCCCGCAGTCGACACTTACATCACATTTTACACTTACCGGTCGACACCTACAGACATAGGTCGATACTTCGTTTCTCTCTGCCCGCCCAGATCGACGGGGTCGACACTCATATCACATTTTACACTGACCTGTTGGCACCTATGGACTTTGGTTGACACTTTGCACCAACTGTCTAAAAATAACACCAATACGGAAGAAAACGGACGGCGAAATCTTCCACGATTTAAAACTACCGGTTAGAAACCTAAATTATTCAATCAAACTCTCCCTAATAGTTTCAAAATGCAACTATACATCATTACTGACTATTAACATTCAAACCCACATATGCCTCAAAATCTATACACTGGACATAGACTCCTCAAAACACAACTCCGATAATCTACCTTCCGGCTTCACTCCACGGGTCGAGCCGCCGTGACAAACTCCACCTGGCGGCACACGGTAGCACGCCGTCAACCGTCTACTCATCTTGCCTTGGCTCTCGTAACTCACCCGTAGGAAACTCTGCACCTACACCACGGAACACACAACATTAGCTTAACGCTCAGTAAGTAGTGCAATATGAAACGTAAAAATTGACAATGTAATCCTATCACATACACTCTCTACACTCAAGCTCATGTTGTCACCATTCCGCAATGCGTTATGCAGCCGGGCCAGGATGACGGTGAACCTCGTGTCATGCTACACCCTGACACGTTGTCATCGTCCTGGACTCCCCAGCAACGAGGCCCACAAGCCACACACATCCGCCCTGCGATGTAGCCGCCGGCCCACTCCCCGAGCGGAATTTGCGACTGGTGATACACCGGCTCACTGCCCTAGCAGGATTTGCGGTGCCACCATCCATCATTTTGCGACAGCCCAGCTGGCCTACTCCCTGGGCAGAATCCGCGACAGCTGAGGCATCGGCTCACTCACCGAGCAGGATCCGTGGCGCTACTGTCCATCATTTCGCGACCACCCAGCCAGCCCACTCCACGAGCGGAATCCGCAACTGGTGAGGCACCGGCCCCTTCCCCAAGCAGGATCCACGGCGCCACTATCCATCATTCTAACCGTCAACACATACACGTCACGTGACGGCCCAACCAGACCAAGCCATGTGACGGCCCAACCAGCCCACTTCCCGAGCAGAATCCGATATTGGTTAAGCATCGACCCACTCCCTGAGCAGGATCCACTACACCACCGCCACGCGTCTGACACGATTCCACCTCGAATGAGTCGTGCTTCACCCACAAACAAAACAGAAAACAAAATATAAGTAGAAAATCGAATGTCGTCCGATGAGCAACCTTTTAGGCTCTCGGCATAACAATTTTCTGAAGGAAGACCACAGCAAACGGGACCGATTTCTGGCCACTCTCTTCGTATATCCTTCTCTGGAAAAAGAGGGAAGATGAGTGGAACGACGGCTATTCAAGCAACCTTGGGCTTGAAAGCTCAAGGAGATGCACTCCTTCTCGGTTCTTGACCGAACCGAGCCTTACCGTTCACCAAGCTTCAAGCTACTTCGACTGAACACAAAGGGGCTATTTCTCATAGATTCAACAACCTTTACACACACTAATAGCCATGTATTTATAGACCTAGGGTGGCTGAAGGTTAGAATGGACTTGGGCTTCGAAATGGGCCACATGGTTGGCCATTCTTGGTCCACTTGCACACCAGATCACTCTTCAAGCTTTGGCCCATTTGTTGCATCAGTGGGCTCCTAAACTCCGGCCAAATTGTTGTTTCTAACAACCATCTAACTTAACATACATTTAATCCTAATGCCTAAGGACGCATGCAACTATAAAACATTACAGGAAGGCAAATGTTTGCCAATAAAAACATAAGACGAATGTTTGCCGATTAAAATTCAATTACAAATTAATTCTGAGGGAGACAAATCCATTTTTTATGTGCTTCCACCTTTAGCTCCCACGATAACAAGTGCAAGGGTTGATCCTTGTCCTTTGTGCTCGGGTCCCATTCCAAATCCGTGAAGAAACATTTGACACCTGTAATTCCTGCAAAAGAATTGAACTTGTTAGTGAACAGGTTGGATAAAGCTCGTGCCTTGGTTTGTGATCGTGTGACGGCCCTCTGGGGCACATCAGCATCTCACCACCATCTACTCAAAACATCCTCAAATTCATTTTCGTTACACGTTTCAAAACATGATGCATGTCAAACACTACGCACACACATCACAAACAACATAATCCTAATGTTCCTCGGTGTAGGCTCACCTGGGAAAAACACATGCATCTACTTACTTTGCGTTCTAGCTTTCCGTGGTGCTCGTTTTACCAAAAACTGGCTCAACCTACAACAAAAACCGTTTTCCATCAAAACGCATCCCAATACTCTACTCACACACTAAATCCACCATACTAGCACAACAATCAACGAACTCGCCAAAATCGCTCCCTAACCCAACTCGGCTCAAAATCAGCTTAAACTTCCAATGAGCATAACTTTTGCGTCTGTTATCGGAATCACTCGATTCCCATGGCCAAATGCTCTAATCATAACCTAGTTTAACATACCACAACAAAATTTAAAACAAGTAACCATAGGTAGGTTAAAACTCCCAAAAACGTAACCAAATTTCACACTAAAATGGCCGAAATTCGCATTCTCGGTTTCTCAACAAAACTCACTCAATTCCTCACCAATCTACCACGCTCCAACCTATTAAGCATAATCTAACTACCGTTGGAGATGTTGAATTCAGAAACCCAACTTGCACGATACACCCTCTCAGATATTCTTAAATTTTTGGAACTCCCTCATCTCACCCACTCTGTACCGTTAAGTCCCACATCAACCGTTCTAAATCTTAGCACAAACCTTCAAAAAATGAAAACCAAAACTCAACCCTAGATTATCGATTAACAGAGGGGAGAAGAGGAAGAGATTACCAGGGAGAAAGAGGGGCTGGCACGTGGACGGGAGGAGGAAAAGCTTGTAGTGGCAAGCTCCGATTGCTGGCGACGAGGGACACAGGGCACGCGCGGGAGACGAAAGGGGCTCTCCTCTTCCTATTTGTCGAGGGGAAAGAACGAGAGTGGCTGAAGCCACTATGGTTCTTTCATTTTATTTTATTTTTTAAAAATAAATAATAATAATAAATTAATTATTTTTTCGCCCTCACACTTTAACCTTTTAATCAAACGGCTATTCAGTCCGTTTCTAGTTGGATTCCTAATTTTCTCTTCTCCATTAGTCTCGAAATAATCTTTTATCTACTAGTACAAATTTCCTGCTCTCAATTTTAACCAAAACTCCGCCGTTTACCAATTCAAATTTTCTAAAAATTAATTTACAAAAATTCCGGGTGTTACATCTAGCCTCACTTTCAGATTGTTGCTGTGTGTGGGGTGACGCGTGTGTACGACTTGTAGGCCCCGTTGCTGGAGCAACTGGGACAGTGGCCACGTACCATGGAATGGGGTGACGAGAGAGTCCAGCCTCACTAAGATGCGGCTGTACAACGCAGGACAAATTACGATAGCATGAGTGCGAGTGTAGAGACTGTATGTGATAGGATTGCATTGTCGTTTTACTTTCCATACCGCACTACTTACTGAGCATTAAACTTATATTTTGTGTTCTGTGGTATAGGTGCAAAGATTACTATTGGTGAGTTCCGAGAGTCCAGCTAGGGTGGGTAGGCAGTTGGCGGCATACTACCATGTACCGACGGGTGGAATTTGTTAGCGTGACCCAATCCGTTGAGAGTGTTTTTTTTATGGTAACCTTTGAAGATTTATTGAGGAGTCCATGACAAGTGTGTAGGATTCGTGTATAGATTTTGAGGTATTGGTGGGTTTGAACGTTAATAGTCGGGGTTGATGTATAATCGTATTTTGAAATTACTTGGGAGATTTTGATTGAAGAATCCAGGTTTTTACTTTGTGGTTTTAATTGCGAGAGTTTTCATCGTTCGTTTTCTTTTGAGCTGATTTTTTCTTTAGGGTGCTGGTGTAAGGTGTCGATTGGTAAGCTTAGGTGTTGACCGAACTAGGCAAATGTCGACCGCAAGGGTCAACCTATAGGGACAGAACCTAACTCGATGTCGATCGGTGTCTTTAGGTGTCGACCGATTAGTGTAAAAATGGTGACAGTGTCGACCACGAGTTCTGACTGATGCGGGTAGAGAGGATTAAGGTGTCGACCTGTAAAGGCAGGTGTCGACCACTCTATGTGATGAATGTAGAAGTGTCGACCACGAGGTTCGACCGGTGCGGGCAGAGAGGATTAAGGTGTCGACCTGTGAAGGCAGGTGTCGACCGCTCTGTGTGATGAGTGTAAAAGTGTCGACCACGAGATTTGACCGGTGCGGGCAGAGAGGATTAAGGTGTCGACTTGTGAAGGCAGATGTCAACCGCGAGTATCAGGGTGTGGACTGCTGCAAGCAAGTGTCGACCAGTGCAAACCAAGGCAAATGAAGTGCTGACTGGTCAGTATAGGTGTCGACCCCTTGTGTGCAGCATGGGTCAAATGTCGACTGCAGCCTACAGGGGTCGACCAAAAATCTCTTTTAGTGTTTTAAAAACTTGAAATTTTATTTAAACTAATTTTCATCAAAGTTCTCCACTGCGATGATTTTAAACGTTTTAAAAATTATCGTTTTAAGTCAAGGAATGAAGTTTTAAATTTTATACGAATTTTATTCGATTGGATGAGTAAGTGTATGGTTGGCGACCTGGGTCTAGGAACGACTCGGGGGCCTTACAGACGTGGTGACAGAGCAGAACGATCTAGAAACTACGGGGGTTTTCGGGGTGTTACAAGCGTGGCTGCTATCATGGTGGCTGTGTTCGGTTACTGCGGCTTTGGTTGCCCGTGCCTTGCAACGGGGGCATATGGTCAACAACTGTGTAGACGTGCCTCTTGGCTACCCTCAAATTTACCCAAGGGGGGCACGGGTCATCTTGCATGACCAATGATGGGTGTCACGGCCCAGTTCCCATGTGCATGAAGGCACGGGCCAATGGCCCGAAGAAGGAGGAGATAGGCTTCCTCCAAGCGCGCACGAGAATCGGCTAACTGTTGGTGGAAACTTAGCTCGCGCACTGGGCTACTCGGGTGGCACAGCCCACAAAGCATTGAGGTGTGGGCTCAATGTCGTGCGATGGGCTTTCAGGCAATTACGCAAGCAAGAGGCACCGCGGCACAATGAGGCGCGGTCTGTACGCGGTACACGATCGGTGCACACAGAGTGGACACGGGTTGCACGTGGCTTGGTGCTAGCCATTGGTGGAGCGTTACACTTCGGCAAGTAGCCATTAGCGGGGCGTTACACTGTGGCAGCTAGCTTATGCACGCGTAACACACGGAAGGCACGCGGTTGAGACACGACATGGCAGAGAGCGCTAGCATGAGGCACTAGGCAAGGATGCAAATCTTCAGACGAGGCGCGCTAGGAGGACCTTGCAACCGAGTCTTGACGCACGCAGCAGGCATTTATGGTGCGCACACGGTATGCATTGATGACGCGCGCAACGCGCGGGCGGTGAACATTGATGGCACACACAGTCGGCAATGAAGATGGGCATCTGAGGGGCATTAAGTGTTGGCTGCACATTCATGTCCAATTTATGTTATGTCTTGGCCATAAGGTGTATATAAAACTCTTGAGATACCAAGCTAACGGTATCCGATAAAGGAGTTACTTATGCTGTTTGTGGTGTGCCTTGAGTGAGTGTGTCTTAGTCATTGTATTTGGAATAAAAAGAAGGTTGGGAGGTTTTGCTCCCGTAAACACTTGTGTCACTTGAGTAGTTCATTCCACAAACGTATCAACGAGGGAGGCTGGTCGAGTCGGGGGCTTGGCTCCGCACAATCCTTAAGCAAAAAATTAAGGGTGTGACAGTGGGCGTAACTACTATCATGGCGGTCGTGTTCGCTTCCGGGGGCCTTGGTTGCCTGTGGCTCGCAATGGGTTTACGTGATCAATGACCGCGAAGGTGCACCTCTTGGCTATCCTAAAAAATGACCCTTGCTCAATGTTCGGTTTTCTTGATCGGCAGCCATGTCGGCTCAGAGGGGGCTTAGGTGATCTTGCATGACCAACGGTGGACGTGGCTACTGTAAAGGCAGTTGTGTTCGCTTATGGGGGGCTTGGTCGCCTGTGTCTAACTTACGGGAGCATCTGAGAAACGATTGCTTAGACAGCATCTTGGCAAAGCCTCACCAATGACCCTTGCTGCCTCTGCTATGATGGTCGCGCTGAGCTTTCTTTGCTTGTTCTTGGAGTCATGTTCTGTTGCTTGCTGGATTTCTAACGGGGAATGGGGATGTGGTTCTATGTATTTAGGTTTATGTTTGAGCAAAAGCACGTGAGTGGCGTTATGATCGTGTCACTTACTAGGATCTCTGCTTTGTGCATTGAATCATTGCTGCATGTTCCTTCTCATGAATTTTGCTTGTTTGGATTTGGAATCCGTTCGAGCAAATGTGTATTGGTTTCTGTACAAGCAACCTACAACTCGGCATTTGATATAATAATCTTGTGGGCCCTTTCAATTGGTGTCTTTGTTGGATACGCGGTGAACGTTAAAAGCTGCACCACTTGGGTGTCAGTTGATGATCCTTGCTCTTGATTTTCTTTGGCAGTGTTTATTGGTCTGTTGCTTGTTGTCTCTGATGTAGAAAACGAACGCGATTGTTCTCGCCCTCTTAATTTGAGAGTGTCGAGAACGACGACCCACGCTGCTTTGTGAACGACTGTGATTGGTTGCCTTGTACGTTGTCGTCGCCTTCTGCGACTCTAGCCAAGGACGTAATCCAAACGCATGGAAGGAATGCTACTTGGTTGATCTTGCCAGTAGTCATATGCTTGTCTCAAAGATTAAGTCATGCATGTGTAACTATGAACTAATTCAAACTGTTAAACTGCAAATGGTTCATTAAATAAGTTAAAGTTTGTTTGATGGTACTTGCTACTCAGATAATCATAATAGTTATAGAGCTAATACGTGCAACAAACCCTGACTTCTGGAAGGGATACATTTATTAGATAAAAGGTTGACGCGAGCCTAGCTCGTTGCTCTGATGATTCATGATAACTTGACGGATCGTATGACCTTTGTGTCGGCAATGCATCATTCAAATTTCTGCCCTATCTGTAATGACCTGGAATTTTCCCGGGTTATTTTAGATTCTCGCATGAGTTTCGCGAGAGATTTTAACAGACAAATTAATTAGAGAAAACGTTAGTAGTGAACTCTGAAGAAATTTCTGAATTTTGGAGACGAAAGGACATGAATTCGACGAATTCTTGAAGAGATTAACACATGAGGGCGATTTGATAATTTAGTTAACAAAATAATAAAAAAAATAATAAAAGAACAAGAGTGGCTTCTCGTTCTTTCGCCTCGACAAAAAAGAAGAGGAAAACCACTCTCCTCTCTCGCACACGCCTCATCTCTCTCGTCGCGGCAATTGAAGCTCGCCGTTCTTGATATTTTCCTCCAACCGTCCACGTGCAGAACGCGGTCCCTTTTTCTCTCTGGTATCCTTTCCTCTCCTCCCCTCTATTGACTGATATGCTAGGATTGAGTTTTGGTTTCGGTTTCTGAGGGTTTATGCTAGAATTTAGAGTAGTTGATGGGGAGAATTAACAGTTTGTAGTGGGTGAAATAAGGGAGTCTTGAAATTTGAAGATAGCCAAGAGAATGTGCTGTTCAATACGGGTTTTCTAAATTTGAAATCTCCAACGCTAGTTAGATTAAGCTTAATAGGTTAGAATGTGATAGATTGTTGAGGAATTGAGTGAGTTTGTTGAGAAACCGAGAATCAGAATTTTGGGCTAGAAAACTCGGTTCTATTTTTGGGGATTTTAGCTTGGAACGGTTAGTGGTTTAAATTTTCTTTTGAGTATGTTAAACTATGTTATTACTGGAGCGTTTAGCCACTGGAATCGATTGATTTCGATAACCGACGCAAAAGTTATGCTATTTGGAAGTTAGGTAGATTTTTGATCGAGTCGGGTTTGTGAACCGTTTTAGTCAAGCTTTGATATATTGAGTTAGTAGTTGTAATTTTAGTACGCAGAATGAGTTGTGAGATGGAATTTAATGAAAATTGGTTATGTGATAAGTTGAACTCGAGGAAGTGATAGAAATGAGCACCACAGAAGCTAAGGAGGCCAAGTAAGTAGTGTTTGCATGAGCATTGCCCTGATGGGCCTACACCATGGGACGGTAGGGATGTGTTGTGTGTTTTGCATGTTTTGTTTCAGTCATGCATCACGTTTTGAAAAGTGTAACGAAAATGAATTTGAGAATCGTTTTATGTGTGAACATGAAGTGTGATGCGTGGCGGTGAGAACGATGTGTGTGTGGGAAACTTTGGCCCGGTTGCTGGAGGAACCGGGACAGTGGTGATGTGTCAAGGGGTAGTGTGGCAAGTGCGTCCAGCCTCACCCTAGGATGGCTGCTGCGGTGTGTGTGTGTGGTGGTGAGCAACTCTGGCCCCGTTGCTGGAGGAATCGGGACGGTGGCGACGTTTCAGGAGATAGTGTGGCGAGTGTGTCCAACCTCACCCTGGGATGGTTGCTGTCTGTGGGGTTGTAACACTTGAAAATTTTACCGTACATTTTGATAAATGTGCATAGGATCTTTTATATATATATATATAATTTTTTTTTTTTGAAGAAAGGAAAAATAGAAAAAATGAAGGAAAAATGAGTAAGAATAAAGAAGAAGAATAATAATAAGAAGGAGGTTGAAAAGTCAAAGCAAAGTAGTGAGTGCAAGAGTGGTTTGGCGTGCAGAGGGGAGAAAAGAAAAGAAAAGTGGAAAAGAAGAGAGTGGAAAAAAAGAAGAAGAGAAAGTTGAAGTTTGAGCAAGTCAAACTTCTTGGTAATTTATGTGCATCACGGTGATGTAATGAAGGATAATTTTGGAATGAACTTCTTAGGTTTGGTTGTTCATACTTATCTTTAAAGCATCATTGTTTGATGCTTTTTCTTCATGTTAGTTTCTCTTCCTCCATAGCCGAACGTTTCCTCTGTTCTTCTCCTCTTCTTTCTCAAGATTTCTTCAAGGTAAAACAATTCGATTTAGGTTATATTGATGCAAGTTTGTTGGATAAGTGTTTGATATTTGATGAAATATTCAGTTTTATTGAGGTTAATGAACCATAACGTATGATGCATGGAAATTGTTGGGTTTCTCTATTTCTGGGTTTTTTTGTGTTTAATTGGATTTGAATACTCGTTGGTAGACTTAAATTAAGGAAATCATAGAATTGTACAGTTTGGATCAAAAGTTGTGAATTACAGGGCAGTTCGGCATTTGGTAATTTTGATCTATTGAATTGGTTTTGTTTAATAAATTGAATTTAAGCATGTTAAAGTGGACCCTTTAATAAGTCCATAGCCTTTGGAAATTTTGAATTTGGATTTGTATAGGTAAAGTTTGAAATTCGTAGCCAATTTGATGGAGATTCCAAGATTTATGTTATTGGATACGTTTTGATGTACATTGTTTGATTCTTATGTTTTAGGTTTGAAAAATAAAAAAGGAAGTTGATCAATTGTCTAATTTTGAGCTCAGGACACAAGGTAAGTGCATGTTGCATGCGTTTTGGCCGATTGGCCTACACCACAAAGTGTTAGGAGGTTGATGACTAAATAAGGAACTTGGAGACTCTAGCTTCGAGAGTTTTGGTTGGGTAGAAATTTTAGGTTGTGAGTTTATTATGATAGGTTCTTGTTTATTGATGGATGTGTTTAGATGTTATGTTACTTACATTTACAACCTTGAGGATATGTGTATGTTATATACATTCATGCATCATGGTTTTCCAAATCATAGAAAACGGTTTTTATACATACGCTTTCATATAAACAGAACAGAAAAAATATTGTACAGTAAAATACGTAAATAGTTATTGTGGGTAGGGAACTGAGTATAGTAGTTCCATTAGAGGAATCGGTTCCGTTAGAGGGACTGCTAGATATGCCATTCTACTTTCCCTAGAGCGAGGTCATTCCGCTATAGGGACAATCAGTTAGGCCATCTCTCTTCTAGAAGCAGTATCCCAATAACTCATTATATAAGAAAATACAAAAAGATTTAGTTGCATGTTTTACGAACAGCATAGCATATTCATGAGCATGCATTTTATTTAATTCTACATCACTTACTAGGCATTAGGCTAATTACTTACTTTGTGGTGTAGGTGATATCGCCACAGGTGGGGATATCACCTACACCACAAAGGATTTTCTTATAAGTTTATGAATAGTCAAGTTAGTAACGCCCGAATTAGGGGTCGTTACAGGGGTGATGCGTGTGTACGGCTTGTGGGCCTCTTTGCTACAGGAACCGAGACGGTAACGACGTACCAGGGAGTGGGGGGGCGAGAAAGGCCAGCCTCACCATGGTACAGCTGTACAACGCGCCATAGGTTACGACAACATAAGTGCGAGTGTAGAGACTGCATGTGATAGGATTGCATTGTCGTTTTACTTTCCATACCACACTACTTACTGAGCGTTAGACTTATGTTTTGTGTTCTGTGGTGTAAATGCAGAGATTTCTATTGGTGAGTTCTGAGAACCCAGCAATAGCGAGTAGCCAATTAACGGTGTGCTACCATGTACCGGCGGGTGGCGTTTGTTAGGACGACCCGACCCGTGGAGAGTGTTTTGGGGTGCGGTGAGTTTTGAAGATTTATTGAGAAGTCCATGTCAAGTGTATAGGATTCGTGTAAAGATTTTGATGTATAGGTGGATTTAAACGTTAATAGTCGGGATTGATGTATAGTTGTATTTTGAAACTACTTGGAAGATTATTGATTGAAAATCAAGGTTTTAATTTCGTGGTTTAATTGATCGAGGTTTTTCGCTGTTTGTTTCTTTTAAGTTGAGGTTTTTTTTTCTTTAGGCTGCTGGTGCAAGGTGTCGACCAAACTAGGCAAATGTTGACTGCGAGGGTTGACCTACAGGGACAGAACCAAACTAGGTGTCGACCGGTTAGTGTAAAAATGGTGAGAGTGTCGACTACGAGGTTTGACCGATGCGGGCAGAGAAAATTGAGGTGTCGACTTGTGAAGGCAAGTGTCGACCATTCCGTGTGATGAACGTAGAAGTGTCGACCACGAGGTTCGACCGGTGCGGACAGAGAGTATTAAGGTGTCGACCTGTGAAGGCAAGTGTCGATCGCGAGGATTAGGGTGTCGACCGCTGAAAGCAAGTGTCAACCTGTGCAAACAGAGCCGATCGAGGTGTCGACCTATGTATATAGGTGTCGACCCTTGGGTGCAGAACGGGTCAGGTATCGACCGGTGTTCATAGGGGTCGACCGGTTTTCTACTTACCTGTTTTAAAACGTAACGGAACAAAAATAAATGTGTCTTTTTTATGATGAGTCCTCCGTGCAGATGTCGTTTTTCGCTGCGTAAGTTTTTATAAAACGTTTTCAAACAAAAATTAAATTTTGATACAAATTTGGTACGAGGGAGAGACGGGTTGTTCGGTATGGTATCAGAGCGAACCGAAAATTTAAGGAGTTTTCGGGGCATTACAATTTCAACTTTCAATGGTAGGATAGGGGCCTACTGTCACACCCATAGACGCATGATAAGCGTCGCGCGCGGAAAAGATATCAGATGTGTACAGCACTTGGTGGCTAAGGAGGACACAAGTTGATGTGCCCCAACGCCCACTCACTCAACCCAAATCAAAGGCCCAAACTTTACCTTACTTAATTGCTTACAATTCTATTTCTGTTGCAGGTAAAGACTTCTTTAAAGGTATGGAGTGGAAGCTTAAAGCACAGGAATGGAAATACTTAACGGATTCAAGACTTCATTAAGGACTTGGAATAGAAGATCAATGCAAGGACCATCGCCAATCTCATGGACTTCATGGTTGAAGAAAGCATCAAGATCATATGAGAATTTGTCTTCCCGCGCTTTACTTTTTGTGTAATTTTCTTTTGAACTTATTGGGCAAACATTGGCCTTCTTGTTATAATTTATTAAAGCATTCATGTTAGGCATCTACGGTTAGATGTATTGTAACACCTTGTATTTTCGTGGTATCGATTTTTGGATTGTCGAGGTGATGAGCGGTGGGATTCGAATCAGAATGGAGAGAGAAAAATTTGTAAGGTTAGGTAGGGAATTATTTCGAGACTAATGGTGGGGAGAAAATTTTAGGAATCTGACAGGAAATAGATTGAATAGTCGTTGGATTAAAAGATTAATGTGTGAGGGTGAAATAGTAATTAGATTATTATTATTATTATTATTTTATTTTATTTTTAAAACATTAACAGAGAGGAAAGGATTCGCAGGAAACCCTCTCCCCTTTCTGCAATTCCTCTCCCCCACCGCGTGACTTCCCCTTCTGCTTCTCCTTCCCGCGTGTGTGATCTCCTTTGACGATCATTCTTCCAACCGATAGTACTCTCCGTTCCTTCTACTCTTCAGCAATTCCAAGTAAGTTTATGTAGTTATGGGTTAATTTTGGTTTGATGTTGGAACTTGAGGAGAAATTGATGGATAGGGAATTAGGGTTTTAGGGTTAGAGTGTTTATTGGGTTTACTAGTGATTGTATAGGGTTATTGAGGATAAATGTGATAGATTGATGAGGAAATTGTTGAGTTTTATTGAAAGACAGAGAATACGGGATTTTAAGCATTAAAACGAAACTGACTTTGAAATTTCAGCCAGGCTACGAGCGTTTGGCCACTGTAATCGAGTGATTTCGATAACCGACGTAAAAGTTATACTCGTCGAAAGTTAAGTTAAATTTGGAGCCGCGATAGGTTAGTGAGCGATTTTGGTGAGTTTGTGAAGTGTTGTGCTAGTATGGTGAATTTAATGCACAAGTAGGGTAGTGGGATGAATTTTGACGGGAAACCGATTTTGTTGTACTACTGTTATTTTTAGGCTGCTGGTGCAAAGTATCGACCGAAGTACATAGGTGTTGACCGATTAGTGTAAATTGTAAGGTGAGTGTCGACCACGGGGTTCGACCTATGCGGGCAGAGAGAAATGAAGTGTCGAACGGCGACCGTGGGTGTCGATCGGTTAGAGTAAAATTAGTGAGAATGTTGACCGCTGGGTTCGACCTGCGCGGGCAGAGAGGTTCAAGATATCGACCCGTGAAAGCTGGTGTCGACCGCTCTCCTATATGGGTGTGTAAGTGTCAACCAGCGATTTCTAGTGTCGATTGACGAGAAGATCCGAGAGAAACGTGGTGTCGACCGGGGTTAGCCAGTGTCGACCGATAAAAAATCCGAGACAACTCATGTGTCGATCGGCGTTTGTAGGTGTCGACCAGTCCCTTTATTTTTAAGTTTTAAAAAGTGAAGTTTATTTAAACCGATTTTAAACGAGTTTTCGCTACGGCATTCATATGTATTTCTTTTAGAAGTCATTTTGAGTCGAAGAACCAAAAGTTTTAAATTTTATACGAGTTCTGTCGAAGTGAGAAGCGGGTGTACGGTTGACGACCCAAGTCTGGGGACGACTCGGGGTATTAAAGATGTGGTGTCGGAGTAATGAACAAACCGAAAATGGGTAGGTTTTCGGCGCGTTACATGTATGCTAGGTTAGTAGATGGTTTGGACTTAATTTAACAACAAAAAGCCATAGTTGAATGACTTGGCAGCTCATCTCCATTGGATCAAAACTCAGTCCTCATCTCAGCCATCCAAGTGGACAAAAGACCATTCTTGGCCAAGTGTCTCCGATGGTTTTCTTGCATCTTCAAACTACACTAAGCTCCACCATCTTAGATCTATAAATATCATGGATATTAGTGCATGTAAACGTGGTTTTTGTTGAATGAAAATAGTCCATTTTGTGTTGAAGAAAATCAAGAAGTGAAGCTTCTAGGTAAGGATTTGGTTGCAACAACCGAATGTAGTTGCCCCTCCATTTCCTCACGCTCAAGGTTACTTGAAGGATCTTAAAGCTCCACATTTCTCTCAACTCTTGAAGGGTTGGTGGCAAGAGAAAGTGGCCCTAATCGGTTCCTCAAGATTGAGATTCTTTCCTTGGAAAGAATGTAATGCCAAGAGCATGAACTTGCTTAGTGGCCGACTTGAAAGTGTTGTTTTATTTCTTTTCTTTACGTATTTGAACCACCTCTTCCACCATCACTCACCTCACTTACAGCACAAGAATCACTCAAGCAACAAATATATAATCGACTCTTTTCAAGTTAGTTTGCTTGTTCAACTTCGGCCATCATTTGAGGTCTCCTCTACTTGGCCGAGCACCAAGAGGGCTAACGAACTCCTTTGTGTTCTAGCGACCTCTGCAGGGCTAGACCACAACACAATTGAGTAGAGTGGCGAACACTTGACATGAGGGGCGTGCTGGGCATGAGCAGTTTAGCACCACTAGCGCGCAGCAGATGCGTGCAGCACTTGGTGGCTGAGGAGGACACAAGTGGGTTGAGTGGACGGACACTTGGCATAAGGGGTGTGCTGGGCGTGAGCAGTTCCGCACTACTGGGCACAGTGGATGCGCAAAGCACTTGGTGGCCGAGGAGGACACAAGTGGGCCGAGTGAGTGGGGCACTTGGCAGATCTACTAGTCGAGGGACAACTAGCTCATGAGTGTTCAAGGCTGGGCTGAGCACACCGCAATATGGTTCGAGATTCAGGGCCGACGGATGGGCACGCGCGAATGAAAGCCATGTGCTAGACAGGGGCAGTCTAGCAGTGCACGCAAAGATGCTAGCGTGGGCAGTCAGTAGAGTGCACGCAAGATGCGGGCTCGGGCAATCAGCAGAGTGCATACAAGAAGCTGAGCCTGGGCGGTCGAGAGTGCATGCTAGCGTAGGCAGGGCACATGCAAGCGATGTAGAGGCAGCTAGCATACATGCACACACAACCGAGAAACACGCAACTGATGGGCAGGCAGTTAGCACGCATGCAACCAGAGGGCTGCATCGAAGCTACGATGGACACGTGGCAGCTTCAACCAAGCCATACATGGCCTGGGCAAATAGTTTTGTAGGCTTTATAGATAAAGAGCTTGCAAAGCACTGAGACCACGAGATGTGTGGGTCCTTTGCTTCGTTACAACCGGAGTTTTAATGTTTCATTTTATTGAGTAAATAAAAGGTTGACAGTTGGTTCTCGTAAAAGCACAGTGTCTGGCCTCTCGTCATCTTGGCTTGAGTTACTCAGCGGTGCTTGAGCAAGGTTCTGAAGAACATGTTTGGCTAAGGGGGACTTGGCCGTTAGGAGGAATGTTGGGTTGAGCTAAGTGGGCGACTTAGCAGCCATCTCGAGGCACTAGCTTCGGGAAAACGTTAGGCCTTTGTGACACCTACTATGGTGGTGACGGGTGACGGAGAATTAGGGTTCGATTTCGGAGAGGGAGTGTAACACCCAGAATTTTTTTAGCCAAAAAGTTGTATGTACATGTGACACCCAGAGTTTCTTTAGCCAAAATTATATGTATAAAACTTTGTTGTGTGTATGTCAAATTATAATATAAAGCGCCTTAATGATAACTCATTGATACTTGGGTATGATTAGGAGTAAGATTAAGAACCAACCCTTATAAGACATAGCATAAGTGACTAAAGGAAAACAAAAAGGGAGATTCAATAGATTAAAGAGTGGGTATGATCTACATTAGTTTGGATTAACTACATGTAGCTTTCAAATGGAAAAGATCAAGTGTGCATGTGGATGGAGTGGAAGGAAGATGAAGTGGATGGTTGTGTAACCAACCTACATGTAGTTTTGGAGAAACTACATGTAGAAATGGTTAGGTTAGAATAAAAGGTTAAGTTAAGGATTAAAAACTCATTTTCCTCCGACTCTTCCTCTTCTGCTACGTAAAATCTTCTAGCCTTTCCTCTCCATCAGAACTCTCTCTCTCTCTCTCCAAGCTTCAAACTTCCATCTTCAAGAGTTTAAGGTAAGCAAATGTTAAGAATTTCGTTTATGCATGGAAGAGGTTGTAAATATGAGTTTTCTTCCAAGTTTTCTTGAATTCAAAAAATTTCAGAGCTAGGGTTTGGTTTTCTCTCTTCTTTTGATGATTCGTACTAAGTTAAGGGTGCGTAAAGGCTTGGGATGAATTAGAATGGATGTTTATGCATGATAGGAGAGAAACTTTGAGGTGGGTTTGTGATTAAAAAAGAAAAACAAAATAGCATCTGTTCTTGAGCTATCTGGCCAAATTTTATGCCTTCTTTAGATAAATAGATTGTTCCACTAGATCAGTGATATCCTAAGGTTTTTGGAACATCTTGGATCATTGAAAATGCTTAAGTATTAAGGAAATTAGGAGTATTTGAAGTTCACTCAAATTCTGCAGAAATCTTTCGGTTAAGGTTACTGGTATAAAGTTTTGACCAGTACGCATATGTGTTGATCGAACTTGGTGAGTGTCGACCGCAAGGGTTGACCTATAGAAACAGAACCAAACTATGTGTCGACCGGTGTATGAAGGTGTCGACCGATTAGAGTAAAAATGGTAAATGTGTCGACCGCGAGGTTCGAGCGGAGCAAACAAAGAGGATCAAGGTGTCGACCTGTGAAGACAGGTGTCGACTGAGGAAAACAGAGGCTAACGAAGTGTCGACCATTATGTACAGAATGGGTCAAGTGTCGACTGAATACTTCAGAGGTCGACCGAGATCCCTGCTATTATTTTGAAACTCAAAATGTTTTAGTACGAGTCAGTAGTTTAGATAAGCGAACCATGTTCGGATAACTCGAGATGCTACATTGTAAGTGTGATGTGCTAATGGTTTTAATGCACTTGTATTAGGTTCCAAAACTTTCAGGAAAAGTGATCAAGGTTGCTCGACTGCTAAGAACTGAGGTACATTTTGTAACACCCCGTATTTCACGGTACCGATTCGGGTTGTCGAGACGATAAACGGCGGGATTCAGGTCGGAACGAATAGTGAAGAATTTGTAAGATTAGGTGGGAAATTATTTGGAGGATAATGGTGGGGAGAAAGTTCTAGGAATCTGACCGGAAACAGATTGAATAGCCGTTAGATTTAAAAGATTAAAGTGTGAGGGCAAAAAAGTAATTAATTTATTATTATTTTTATTTATATTTTATATATGTTAATAGAGAGGGGGAGGGATTCGCAAAAACCCTCTCCCCTTCTCTGTTATTTTTCTTCTCCCACCGCACATTTCTCCTTTCGGCTTCTCTCCTTCCCGCAATCGCTCAGCCGGCGATTTTCTTGTGGTTTTCTCCTCCGTTTCAACGGTTCAAGGTAACTTCAAGTGGTTTATGATTCAATATTGGTTTAGCGTTGGATTGGAGAGAAATTGCATGGATAGGAGATTTGGGGTTTTAGGGTTGGAGTGTTTATTGAGTGTAATGTTGATTGTTGTGGATTGTTGAGGATAAAGGAGATAGAGTGGTGAAGAATGTACTGGGTTTTTGCGGAATGACCGTGGAAGGGAGATTTTGACCCTAGGGCCTACTCTGTTTTTGGGTTTCTGCCTTACCTGCATTTAATGGTTTTAAATTCTGTTATGGTAGGTTAAACTAGGTTACAATTAGAGCGTTTAGCAGCTGAAATCGTGTGATTCCGACCACCGACGCAAAAGTTATGCGCGTCGAAAATTAGGTTGGTTTTGGAGCTGAATAGATTAGTGAGCGATTGCGCTGAGTGCTCGAAGTGTTGAGTTAGTGCGGTGAATTTAGTGCAAAAGTAGAGTAGTGGGATGAGTTTTGACGGGAAGATGATTTTATTGTAGGTTGAGCAGGTTTTGGATGAGACTAGCACCACGGAAAAGCTAGGATGCAAGGTAAGTAGTGTATGCATGTGTTTTACCCAGGTGGGCCTACACCGAAGAACGATTAATTTGAGTTTGTTGATTGTCATGTGCGTGTGTTTTCTATGACATGCATCATGTTTTTGAAACGAGAACGAAAATGAATTTGTGCATGGATTTATGTACGAGTGTGAAATGCGAGGTGTGGCGAGGACTACGGGCATGTGGGTAGCTAGGCCCCGTTGCTGGAGAAATCGGCACGGTGGCTCCAGCAACGGGGCCGACGTACCAGGGCGAGGTGTGGCGAGTGCGTCCAGCCTTACCCTGGGATGGCTGTCGCAGTGTGCGTGTGGTAGTGTGCAACAATAGCCTCGTTGCTGGAAAAACTGGGACGATGGCGACGTGCTAGGGGGTGGTGTGGCGAGTGCGTCCAGCCTCACCCTGGAATGGTTGCGATGCGTAGAGTGACGTGTGGGTATAGATTGAGGGCCTTGTTGCTGGAAAAACCAGGTCGATGGAGACGTGCCAAGGTGTGAGGTGGCGAGAGAGTCCAGCCTCACCATGGTGCGGCCGTACCATGCGGCTCGAGTCGTGGCAACATGAGCGAGAACGTAGAAAATTGCATGTGATAGGAATGTATTGTTATTTTACATTTCACATTGCACTACTTACTAAGCGTTAGGCTTGTGTTGTGTGTTCCATTGTGTAGGTGCATAGATCCCTGAATGTGAGTTGCCGGAGCCTGGAAAGGACGAGTAGGCAGTTGGCGGCGTGCTACCTTGTGCCGACAGGTGGAGTTCGTCAAGGCAAATCGACCCGTGGAGCAAGGTGAGACGGTGTCCTTTGTGGTGAGTTTTGTGGAGTCTATGACGAGTGTATAGGTTTTGATGCATAGATGGGTTTGGGTGTCCGTAATCGGGATTGATGTATAAATGCATTTTCGAACAATTTGAAAGAGTTTAAGTGTATGAATCAGGTTCTGATCGGTAGTTTTAATTCGAGGAAGTTTTTCGAGTCCGTTTTCTTTTGGAATAGCTGTTATTTTGGGTTGCTGGTGTGAAGTGTCGACCGAAGTACATAGGTGTCGACCGGTCAGTGTGTATGAGAGGGTGAGTGTCGACCACGGGGTTCGACTGATGCGGGCAGAGAGAAACTAGGTATCAACCGGCGACCGCGGGTGTCGTAGTGCAAATTCAGCGAGAATGTCGACCGCAGGGGTGGTCGACCTGTGCGGGCAGAGAGGGCCAAAGTGTCAACCTGCGTAAGCAAGTGTCGACTACTCGCCGAGCTGAACGTAGAAGTGTCGACCGGCGACTTCTAGTGTCGACCGACGTGAAGACCCGAGGGGAACTCGAGGCGACTCAGGTGTCGACCGGTCTTTGTATTTCTATGTTAAAAAGGTGAAGTTTATTTGAACCGATTTTAAATGTGTTTTCTGCTGCGACTTTCTTAATTATTTTTGGGGGCGTCGTTTTGAGTCAAAGAACTGAAAATTTTAAATTTATATGAATTTTGTCAGGGTGAGAAGCGAGCGTACGTGTTGCGACCGGAATTCGAGGACTACTCGAGGGCGTCAAGGATGTGGTATCGGAGTAGTAAACGTACTTGTAACGGGTAGGTTTTCGGGGCGTTACACATTTATATTGTATGCTTCCGGCCTTTAAGGCCTACATCACAAAGGTACTAGGATTTGTGTTTTTATAGAGTAGGTAAGGGTAGTTAAGTTTTCGTAGACGTTTAGATTAAGTTAAATGCCTTATTGAAATGTCTTGATGATATTGTCTATGTTATGCATTGATTAATTGCCTTCCGCTATGTGAATTCCCATGTTCATGCATCATATTTTTACAAATTCATGAAAAATGTTTTATATGCATGTTTTAAGTAAGAAATACAAGATTATGTAAAGTACGTAAATGGTTAAGTTGCGGGACAGGCAAGTATGACCTATGTATTGTCCACTAAGCGGTCCATGCTATGTACTATGTACCATCCGCTCAGTGGTCCAAGTTATATATATATTGTCCACTTTGTGGTCCATGTTTTATTAAGTGTCTGCTTCCCCCATTGGGCCCATTTAACCCATATCAAGTGAAAAGTAAAGAAAAAAAAGTACATGTTTTATGAAGTGTATATGCATCCTCATTCATGTCATACTATATATTCTTATTGAGCTTTGACTCATTAGTTTAAACTTTGATGATGTAGGTGAAGATCTAACAAGTAAGGATTTTGACCCTCAGGTTGATGAGTAGGTGCAGTTGAAGGAATGAACTCGTGGGGTGTGTTCGCAGCAGTCAGGTGACCTTTTGACCCGTGGGTCATGTATCATAGCTTTTGATGTAACTTATAGAAGTGTTTAGATTGGTGGTATAGTTAGGATTTTATGTTTTAAAATTTCTTGAACTGACTGGATCTATATTTGATTGAATAGAAAAACTTAAGTTTTAGAGCCTCCCATGTGTTTTTACTTTTAGCTTCCGCTATGTATTTTGGGTTTTGGATGATTAGAAAGTTTGTTTGTGTCTTTCTTGAGGAAAGAATATGATCTAAAAGAAGGAGAGTAATTAGGAAGGATAAGTCTTAAGTCAATCCTAGTGACGACGTATGAGTCGTCACAAGGAGCCTGAGAAATGACTACCACGTCCAAGGAAGACAGCAGGCACGTAAATTACCCAATCTTGACACGAGGAGGTAGTGACAATAAATAACAATACTGTGCTCTTCGAGTGTGGTAACTGGAATGAGTACCATCCAAATACCTTAACGAGGATCCATTGGAGGGCAAGTCTGGTGCTAGCAGCTGTGGTAATTCCAGCTCCAATAGCATATATTTAAGTTGTTGCAGTTAAAAACTCGTAGTTGGATCTCGGGATATATTTGTCGGTCAGCCTCAAGGTGTGCAGCATCAGTCGCGTCCTTTCTGCTGGCATAGTAATAGTGCTGGAGGAACGACCCGGCCATCGGCGCACAACGCGTAGCTCTGGCTGCATGCGTAGTGACACGATTCCACCCTCAAATGGGTCGTGTTTTACCCACAAACAAAACGGATGCAAAAATGAGCAGAAAATCAAAGATTACGCAACACAACCGAATGATGATGAGCAATATTTTAGGCTCTCGACATAACGAACTTCCAAAGGAGGACAGCAACAAGCAGAACCGGTTATTAGCCACTCTCTTCGTGTATCCTGCTCCGTAAAGAGAGGGAAGAATAGTGAAACAATGGCTATTCAAGCAACCTCAGACTTGAAAGCTCAAAGGAGATGCACTCCTTCTCGGTTCTTGACCGAACCGAGTCTTACCATTCACCAATCTTCATGGTTGTTTCAGTTGAACACAAAAAGAGCTATTCTCACAGATTCAATAACCTTTACAAGCACCAATAGGTATGCATTTATATACCTAGGGTGGCTAAAGATTGGGAATGGGCTTGGGCTTCAAAATGGGGCCACATGCTTGTCCATTCTTGACCCATTTGCACACCACAACACTCTTCAAACTTTGGGCCAATTGTTGCATCAATATGCTGCTAGGCTTCAGCCCAATTGTTGCTTCCAACCACCATCTAACCTAACATACATCTAATTTTAATGCCTAAAGATGCATGCAACTATAAAGCATTGCATGAGGGGGAATCTTTGCCAACAAAAATATAAGGGCGAATGTTTGCCAAATAAAAGTTTGGTTACAATTAAATTTTGAGGGAGACAAATCTCTTCTTCATGTGCTTCCATCTTTAAATCTCACGATAGCAAGTGCAATGGTTGATCTTTGTACTTTGTGTTCGGATCTCATTCCAAGTTCTTGAAGAGACATTCAAAGCTATTAATACCTGCAAAAGAATTGAACTTGTTAGTGAATAGGTTTGATTAAGCTTGTGCCTTGGTTTGTGATCGAGTTATAGCCCTTAGGGGCACATCACGCAACCTCAGCCAGGCTCACGCCGCCTCGGCCAGGCGCGCGCAACTTGGGCAAGGCACGCGCCGCTTGGGCATGACGCTCGCTGCCTGGGCCTTGCGCGAGCGCCGCAGGCTAGCCCCGCACCTAGCCTGGGCCAAGTGCACGCTGCCTAGGCCATGCCCGCGCATCGCAAGCCAGCCCGTGTTAGCCTAGGACTAGCGCTTGCTGCCTGGCAGAGCTAACGCTCTGCCTCAGTTGTCACGGCCTTCGGATCGTGACAACTTTAGTGGTATCGAAGCACCCGGGTTTTAAAATTGTTTCTACAGACTGATCGAACCAATGCACATTTGCTCGAATGGATTCCAAATCCAAACAAGCAAAACTCATGAGAAGGAACGTTCAGCAACGATTCAATGCACAAATCAGAGATCCTCATAAGTGACATGATCAGAACGCCACTCACGTGCTTTTGCTCAAACATAGACCTGAATCTATAGAACCACATCCCTATTCCCCACTAGAAATCCAACAAGCAAAAGAGCATGACTCCACGAACAAGCCAAGAAAGCTCAGCGTGACCATCACAACATAGGCAGCAATGGTCACATGTTAGGCTTTGCCAAGATGCCCGACTAAGCAATCGTTGCCCAGATGCTCCTGTAAGTTAAACACAGGTGACCAAGCCCCCCACAAGCGAACACAACCACCTTTACAGCAGCCACGTCCACCGTTGGTCACGCAAGATCACCCAAGCCCCCTCTTGGAACACATGGCTGCCGATCACAAAAACCAAATATCGAGCAAGGGTCACTTTTGAGGATAGCCAAGAGGCGCGCCTTCGCAGTCATCGATCACATGAACCCGTTGCGAGCCACGGGCAACCAAGGCCGTCGCAATTGATTACGACCATCATGATAGCAGCCACGCCCACTGTCACACCCCTCTTCCCACAATGCATGAAGGCAAGGGCCAATTGGCACAAAGGAGGGGAGGAGCTGGGCTACTCCTCGGGCGCGCGGCAGCATGAGGCGCGCGGCCCGCAATGGGCGCGCGGCAGATGAGCGCGTGGCCCACGATGACGCACAAGGTGCGCAGGCCATGAGGCAAACATGGGCCAAAGAGCAGATCCGTGAAGCTATGCAAGTAAATGCTAAATTGGCTAAGTGTTGGGCAGGACATTTACTGAGCAGGCAGTTACAAGCACGCGGTGTGCACACGGGGCGCACGCAGCGCGCAGCTGGCGTACGCGGGGCGTTACGCTCCAGCAGGGTGCTGCAGTTATGAGCGCGCGCAGTTGGCGCACGCGGAGCGGACACGAACTGGACACGGCATGGGGATAGCCGTTGGGGCGTTACGGCAGGTGACATAGCCATTGGTGAGGCGTTACACCTCGGCAGCTAGCCGTTGGCGTTACAAGCGCGCGCGGTACAAGCGCGCGGGATGGACACGGCGTGCCAGATGGGCGCTGGCGCAGGGCGAGCCGTAGCCGTTGGCGTTACAAGCGCGCGCGGGACGCGGCAGGCACGCGGGACGGACACGGCGTGCCAGATGGGCGCTGGCGCAGAGCGCTGGGCGCAGGATGCTACCTTCAGATGGGGCGCACTGGGCAGGCTGGCAACCGAGCCCTGGCGTACACGGTATGCATTGATGGCGCGCACGCGGCAAGCATTGATGGCGCGCGGCGGGCATCAATACTGCGCACAGCAGGCGCGCGGCGGGGATTCATGGTACGCGCGGCCAGCATTGAAGATAGGCATCCGATGGGCATTTAGTGTCCAATTAAAGACATGGCTTGGCCATGAGATGTATATAAGCCTCTTGAGACACCAAGCTAAAGGTATCCGATAAAGGAGTTCCTAAGGTAAGTTGTGGTGATCCTTGAGCGAGTGTTCCTAGTCTTTTGTATTCGGAATAGAAAAGAAGGTTGGGAGGTTTTTCTCCCGTAAATACTCGTGTTAGTTCTACTCAATTCCGCAAAGCACTAACGAGGAGGAAGGCTGGTCGAGTTGAGGACCCGGCGCCGCACATCCCGAAGGCAAAAATTCTTGGGGCGAATTTGGGGGTTTGACAACTGGTATCAGAGCAAGGCAACCACTAAAAAAGCATGGAATCTCTAGAGCAATGAACCTTGGAGGCAATTCTTGCGAGGCTCAACATGTTGGAGAGCCTTGTCGGCACATCAATGGCAACCTCAGAGGATCGGCCATTGTTGGTGGAAGTTCGGCTGATGAGGAAGGAAATGGGCGATTTCCAAGCATCGGTAGGGGCGGACAACTTAGCTATCGAACAACACGTCGCAGACACGGTTGATCGGATAGACAAAGAGCTTGCCCGGATAAGCAAAAATGCGATTGGAGGATCGATCCGGAGACTAGCTACCTCGGCGGCACAATTTAAGGTACCGAAACCTAAACCTTATAATGGTAACTGCAATGCAAAGGAGTTGGAGAATTTCCTTTGGGACATGAAGCAATACTTCATGGCCGCAAGCATCGAAGAGGAGAGCCAAGTCATGATTACAAGCATGTACTTGGGAGGCGATGCAAAGCTATGGTGGCGCCAAAACCAGAATCGGGAGCCACCCATTAGCACATTTGAGGCGCTGGAGAGCGAGCTCAAAGAAAGATTCTTACCGCTCAATTCGGAATGGACCGCGAAGGAGGTGCTAAGAAGGCTACGGCAAACGGGCATGGTACGTGACTATGTCCGAGAGTATAGCTCACTTTTACTCGACATTTCAAGTATGCATGAGGATGACAAGCTATTCAACTTCATGGCGGGACTTCAACCATGGGCCCAAGCGGAGCTAAGGCGCCATGGTGTGAAGGATGTGAAGGCGGCCATTTCCATTGCCGATAGTCTTGTGGACTACAAGACAACACCTTCGACGGAGAGAAGGAAGGGCAAGGACGATAGGCGCGGACACAAGGCAAGTGGAGGAGGCTCGGACAAAGGAAAGGCAACTCACAAGGCTTCGAGTTCTAAGGGACCTGATCACTCCCAAAAGAAGAAGACGGGGTGCTTTCTATGTGGCGGCTCACACTATGCAAGAGAATGCCCGAGGCGCGAGGCATTGTCCGCGGTGCGCACGAAAGAGGATGAACCCGAGGAGGGGCCACGGGTGAATCTCATCCAGCTAGTCAATGCAATATCCAGTGGAGGCACGGGGCCGACACCAAAGGGGCTAATGTATGTCGAGGTAAAGATCCAAGGGAGACGGATCCGAGCAATGTTGGACACCGGGGCGACCAACAACTTCATCTCGAGCGAGAAGGCGAGAAAGCTTGGCTTGGAGCTAGCCAAGTGTGACACAAAGATAAAGGCTGTCAACGCAGGAGCACAGCCTATTAAAGGTACTACTAAACCTTTGATGACCGTGGGAGAGTGGCGACGGGAGTGTCCCCTCATGGTGGTCCCACTAGACGATTTTGAGCTTATTTTGGGGGTCGAATTCTTCCGGCAAGCCAAGGCGATGGTCTTGCCACATCTTGGCGTGTTGGTGATCCAAGATGACATAGCACCATGCATGGTAAAGGCAGAGACACGCGGAGGTAACATTATGCAGTCATCTCTTCAACTTAAGGCAGGGCTCAAGAAGGGTGAGACTACCTTTCTGGCAACGTTGAGGGAGGTCAAGGAGGACCCGACTTGCAAGGTGCCTGAAGAAGTGCTACAAGTACTCGAGGAGTACGAGGATGTGATGCCATCGGAGCTACTGAAAACGCTTCCACCGAGGCGCGGTGTGGATCACAAGATTGAGCTAGAACCCGGGGCGGTTCCACTAGCACAAGCACCTTACCGCATGTCACCTCCAGAGTTGGCGGAACTACGGAGGCAATTGGACGAGCTGTTGGAGGCAGGTTACATCCAACCGTCCAAAGCGCCATATGGGGCGCCGGTGCTATTCCAAAGAAAGAAGGATGAGGCGCTTCGGATGTGCGTAGACTACCGAGCGCTGAATAAGGTGACCATCAAGAACAGGTACCCGATTCCTAACATAAGTGACCAGTTTGACAAATTGGCGAAGGCGACCTACTTCTCCAAGCTGGACCTGCGGTCAGGCTATTGGCAGGTGCGGATCGCGCAGGGTGACGAGGCAAAGACGGCCATGGTGTCGCGCTACGGATCTTATGAGTTCTTGGTTATGCCCTTCGGCCTAACCAATGCGCCGGCCACTTTTTGCAACCTGATGAACGAGGTGCTGTATGACTTTTTGGACCGCTACGTGGTGGTCTACCTGGATGACATAGTCGTCTACAGCGAGTCACTTGAGGAGCACATACAACATTTGAGGCAAGTGTTTGAGCGGCTGCGGCAGCACTCATTGTATGTGAAGCGGGAGAAGTGCGAATTTGGCACGGAGGAGATCAACTTCCTCAGCCACTACATTAGGCAGGGTGAGATTTGCATGGATGGTCGAAAGGTGGAGGCGATCGACGGATGGACCGCGCCCACCAAGGTAACCGAGTTGAGATCTTTTTTGGGTCTAGCTAACTACTACCGCAGATTCATTGCGGACTACTCCAGAATAGCAAGCCCATTGACGGACTTGTTGAGGAAGGAGCACACTTGGCAGTGGACAGACTCATGCCAAGAAGCATTCGAGCAACTCAAGCGAGCGGTGACTTCCGAACCGGTGTTGAAGTTGCCAAATTTTACAGCGCCATTTGAGGTGCACACCGATGTGTCGGACAGGGCTATTGGAGGAGTTCTAACACAAGACGGGCATCCAGTGGCATATGAGAGCCGCAAACGCAAGGGGGCGGAAGAGAGGTATTCGGCCCATGAGAAAGAGATGGTGGCGGTCATCCATTGCCTTATGACATGGAGGCACTATTTGTTGGGAACCAAGTTCGTGGTGGTGACGGACAATGTCGCCAACACATATTTTCGAACGCAGAAGAAGTTGTCAGCCAAGCAAGCACGGTGGCAGGAATTCTTGGCTGAGTTTGACTTCGATTGGTTGCACAAGGCGGGCACCGAGAATAGGGTGGCCGATGCCCTGAGTCGAAAGACACACGAGGAGACCGTGGCATCCATCACTAAGGTACAATCTAACCTTGTTGATGAAATCAGGGAAGCTGCAAAGGAGGATTCAGCATATATTCGGATGGCAAGCCAAGTCAAAGAGGGCCGGGTCTGAAGATATTGGCTAGATGACGGCTTGTTGAGGGGCCGAGGCAACCGGATACTTGTTCCTAGTGCGGGAGGCATCCGGCAGCGCATATTGAGGGAGACTCACGACACCCGATGGGCTGGCCATCGAGGCGTCGAGCGCATGACAGCACTTTAGGCTCGGGCTTATACCTGGCCAAAAATGGGAGAAGACGTAGAGCTGTACGTCAAGACTTGTCTAGTGTGCCAAGTAGACAATACGGAAAGGAAGAAGGAAGCTAGGCTACTTCAACCTCTTCCAATCCCGGAGAAGCCGTGGGATTCGGTTTCAATGGACTTCATCACGGGCTTTCCATCAATAGGGAGGATGGGAACTATCATGGTCGTGGTGGATCGGTTCTCCAAGTATGCTATATTCATGGGAGTGCCGAAGGGGTGTTCAGCACATGATGCGGCGGAGCACTTTTTGAAGGGAGTGGTAAAGATATTTGGACTCCCCCGTGAGATCATCAGTGACAGGGATCCGAGGTTCACGGGCAAATTTTGGACAACATTGTTCAAATTACTGGGGACGGAGCTCAAGTTTTCTACAGCAAATCACCCTCAAACTGACGGACAAACGGAGCGCATTAATGCATTACTCGAGGAGTACTTACGGCATTTCGTGTCGGCTACCCAAAGGAATTGGTTGGAGCTATTGGATGCTGCCCAATTTTCTTACAACATACACAAGTCCTCATCGACCGAGATGAGTCCAGCAGAGCTAACACTCGGATTTCAGCCAGCCACACCACTAGAGATCACACAAGGTAGGGAGGAGCGGGGCTCTTGCCCGACTGCGTATCAATATGGCATGGACCGGAAAGAGCTTATTGATCAAGCTCGAGATAGCTTGGCAAAGGCACAACGTCGGATGAAGAAGTATGCTGATGGGAGGAGGAGGATGCTAGAATTCAAGGAAGGGGACAAGGTTCTTTTAAAACTCACTCCACAACTTTGGAGGAAAGTCAAGGATTGGGGATTCCACAAAGGACGTCTTCCAAGATATGAGGGACCATTCGAGGTTACCAAGAGAGTTGGATCGGTAGCCTACCGATTACAACTTCCGGAGAGGCTCAAGCTCTATCCGACCTTCCATGTAAGTTTTCTCAAACCTTACCATCAGGGGGATCGGTTACAAGTGCAAAGGGCACCACCAGGGGTGCGGGTGGAATTCTCCAAGAAGATCGCTAAAATCCTTGACCACCAAACCATGCGTGGCAGCAAGAAGGATGAACAGCGGGAGTTCTTAGTGCAATGGGAAGATGAAGAGGAGGCCACATGGGAGAGAGACATCAACCTATGGTAATTCGAGGAGCAAGTCACCGATTACCTGGCTTGGGTGTCGACGAGGCCGTCGACTTCATTTGGTGGGGGTGGATTGTCACACCCCTCTTCCCACAATGCATTAAGGCAAGGGCCAATTAGCCCAAAGGAGGGGAGGAGCTGGGCTACTCCTCGGGCGCGCGGCAGCATGAGGCGCGCGGCCCGCAATTGGGCGCGCGGCAGATGAGCGCGTGGCCCACGATGACGCACAAGGTGCGCAGGCCATGAGGCAAACATGGGCCAAAGAGCAGATCCGTGAAGCTATGCAAGTAAGTGCTAAATTGGCTAAGTGTTGGGCAGGACATTTACTGAGCAGGCAGTTACAAGCACGTGGTGTGCACACGGGGCGCACGCAGCGCGCAGCTGGCGCACGCGGGGCGTGCAGCCGGGGCGTTACGCTCCAGCAGGGCGCTGCAGTTATGAGCGCGCGCAGTTGGCGCACACGGAGCGGACACGGACTGGACACGGCATGGGGATAGCCGTTGGGGCGTTACGGCAGGTGACATAGCCGTTGGTGAGGCGTTACACCTCGGCAGCTAGCCGTTGGTGCGGGGCGTTACAAGCGTGCGCGGTACGCGGCAGGCACGCGAGACAGACACGACGTGCCAGATGGGCGCTAGCGCAGGGCGCTGGGCGCAGGATGCTACCTTCAGATGGGGTGCACTGGGCAGGCTGGCGACCGAGCCCTGGCGCACATGGCATGCATTGATGGCGCGCACGCGGCAAGCATTGATGGCGCGCGGCGGGCATCAATGCTGCGCGCAGCAGGCCCGCGGCGGGCATTCATGGTGCGCGCGGCCAGCATTGAAGATAGGCATCCGATGGGCATTTAGTGTCCAATTAAAGACATGGCTCGGCCATGAGATGTATATAAGCCTCTTGAGACACCAAGCTAAAGGTATCCGATAAAGGAGTTCCTAAGGCAAGTTGTGGTGATCCTTGAGCGAGTGTTCCTAGTCTTTTGTATTCGAAATAGAAAAGAAGGTTGGGAGGTTTTGCTCCCGTAAATACTCGTGTTAGTTCTACTCAATTCCGCAAAGCACCAACGAGGAGGAAGGCTGGTCGAGTAGAGGACCCGGCGCCGCACATCCCGAAGGCAAAAATTCTTGGTGCGAATTTAGGGGTGTGACACCCACCATTGGTCACACAATATCACCCGTGCCCCCCTTAGGCGCATATGGCCACCGATCACGAAATCTGAACATCGAGCAAGGGTCAATTTGAGGGTAGCCAAGAGGTACGTCTACACAGTCGTCGACCATATGCCCCCGTTGCAAGGCACAGGCAACCAAGCCCCCCAAGCAAAAAAGACCACCATGATAGCAGCCACGCTAATTGTCGCACCCCATTTCTCAAGATGCATAAAGGCACGAGCCAAGGGCCCAAAGGAAGGCGGAGCTAGGCTTCCCTTCAAAGGTGCGCGGGGGGATCCGCCTAATTGTTGGACACTTAGGCTTGCGCACGGTGGGGTGCATGTTGGTGCAGGCCCAAGCAGCACTCTATGACCGTAGGGCTTGGACTCGAGCTGGGGTATGCTACAAGAGACGCTACATACGTTGCGTAGCATTCCGCAGTGTGCAGCAGAAGTGCTACGCAGTGCAGCACAGGCATTACGTACGAGGCAAGGCATTACAGACGGTGCGGCAAGCCGTTATGCGGCATGCGGCAAAGTGTTACGCAGGGCATGGTGATGTGGTACTTAACACGAGGTGCGCAACAGACGCACGTGATTTGGAGACTGAATCGCGGAGCGCTAGGTGATGGGCACCTGAAGAGAAGAGTCACGTGATGGGCGAACCACGCGGCCGAGTGATGCGCACGTGAGTAGGCGCAGCGCACTCATGAAACCAAAGGGCATTTAAGTGGGCTACACATTTATGTTATTTCATGTAAAACGTTTGGGCCGAAGTGTATATATACACCTTGAGACACTGAGACAAGGCAGGGAAGCTTGATCAGATTATCAAGTCGAGTCCTTGGTCATTGTTGATATCCTTCAGTGGAATTTTGTGTCCTAGTTCTTGTGTTCGGAATATAAGAAAGGTTGGGAGGGATTTCTTCCGCAAACAAAGTGTGCCACCGAGGAGTGTGTGAGAGTGATTCGTGGGAAAAGAGAAAGGCTGGCCTAGTCAGGGACTTGGTGCTGCACAATCCGTAAACGAAAAATTAAGGGTGTGACAACTGATATTAGAGTACGGTCAGCACTACACAGAAGCAATGGAGCAAAATCACATGGACATAATTCTTGCACGACTCGCTCAATTGGAAAGCTGTACTGGAGTGTCGTTGTCAACCTCGGAGGACAAGCCATTGACGGTGGAACTTCGGCTGATCTAGAAGGAATTAAACGAATTCCAAACATCAGTTGGAGCTACTAACTTGGCTATCGAATAGCACGTTGAAAGTACTATCAGCCGAATAGACAAGGAGTTTGTTAAGATGGCAAGGAGCGTGGTCTGAGGAGCAAGCCGGTGGTTGGGAGCCTCGGCCATGCAGTATAAAGTACCCGAAACCAAGAATTATACAGGCAACTACAACGCAAAAGAGCTGGAAAAATTTCTTTGGGACATGAAGCAGTACTTCATGGCCGCAGCAATCAAGGAGGACAACCAGGTAATGATTGCAAGCATGTACTTGGGCAGTGACGCAAAGCTATGGTGGCGACAAAACTAGGATTGCGAGCCTCGCTTAAACATTTTTTAGGCACTCAAAAGTGAGCTCAAAGACGGTTTCCTATCGCAGAATTAAGAATGGACCGCGAAGGAGGCATTGAAGAAATTATCGTAAACAGGCACGGTATGAGACTATGTCTGGGAATATAGCTCGCTACGATTCGATATCACGAACATGCATGAAAGGGCCAACCTGTTCAATTTCATGACGGTTCTTCAACCTTGGGCGCAAGCTGAGCTGAGGTGTCACGATCTCGGTGCTTGTTGACTATAAGACCTCGGCCCAATTTGAGAAGCAGCAGAGTGGGGAAGAGAAGCATGCAGACAAACGTAATGGTTCGAGCATAGCAGAAGAAGGGATATGATCAATCCCAAGAGAAGAAAGGCTCAGGGTGCTTTATATGAGGCGACTCACGTTACGCTCGAGATTGTCCGAACAAGGGAACGACGGCTTTCTTGCGCATCAAGGTGGAGGGGTTCGAGGAGGAAGACAAGCCTCGGGTGAACCCCATTCAGCTTCTCAATGTTGTTACAAGCGAGGAGGCAGGGCCTTCTAAAAAAGGGCTCATGTATATTGAAGTCACTATCCAGAGGAGGAAAGTGCGTTCCATGTTGGACACAGGAGCAACCAACAACTTTATCTCTGACAAGAAAGTGAGGGAGCTTGGCTTGGAGATAGCGCGGAGCGCAAACAAAACCAAGACTGTCAATTTGGGTGCACAGCCGATCAAAGGTACGACACAACCTTTGATGCGTGTAGGGGAGTGGTGACGGGAATGCCCACTCATGGTGATTCCCCTAGACGACTTTGAACTCATTCTAGGATTGGAGTTCTTTTGGCAAGCTAAGGCGATGGTTCTGCCGCATCTTGGGATCATGATGATTCAAGATGACTCGGCACCATGCATGGTGAAGAGTGAAACAAGAGGAGGTAATATGTTACTAACATCCTTGCAAGTTAAAGCGAACTTAAGGAGAGGCGAAACCACCTTTTTGGCAACCTTGCAAGAGGTCAAGGGCGACAAGGTTAGTAATGTGCCGATAGAGGTTCTTTGGGTCTAGGAGTACCGAGACGTGATGCCACCTGAGCTATCAAAAAAGCTACCACCAAGGTGGGAAGTGGATCACAAGATAGAACTTGAACCGAGGATAGTTTCACTAGCACAGGCGCCATACAGGATGGCACCCACCGAGTTGACGGAGTTGAGAAAGCAGCTGGATGAGTTGTTGGAGGCGGGTTACATCCAACCATCCAAGGAACCATATGCGGCGCCGGTATTGTTTCAGTGCAAAATGGACGGTGCGCTACAGATGTGTGTCGAGTACCGGGCATTGAACAAGGTGACTATTACAAATAAGTACTCTATTCCTCACGCAAGTGACTTCTTCGATAGATTGGCAAAAGCATCTTACTTCACCAAGCTAGATCTTCGATCAGGCTACTGGCAGTGCCCATTATGCGCGGTGATGAAGCTAAGACGACCATGGTGTCACACTATGGGCCGTATGAGTTTTTGGTGATTCCCTTTAAGCTTACCAATGCACCAGCCACCTTTTGTAACCCAATGAACGAGGTATTATACGACTTTTTGGATCAATACGTAGTGGTTTATCTAGACGACATAGTCATTTACTCAGAGTCACTAGAGGAGCATACTTAATACTTGCGGCAAGTGCTCGAGAGGTTACGCCAACACTCTTTGTATCCCAAAAGGGAGAAATGCGAATTTGGTGTGGAAGAGATCAACTTCCTAGGCCATTATATCAAGCGGGGCTCGATACGATAGATAGTTACAAAGTGGCCACAATCGACGGATGGATTGTACAGACAAAGGACACCGAGCTAAGATATTTTTGGGTTTAGCTAACTATTATCGCAGGTTTATTGTGGACTACTCAAGGATAGTAAGCCCATTGACAGACTTACTACGGAAGGAATATACTTGGCTATGGACGGACGCATGCCAAAAAGCTTTCGTGCGACTAAAGGAGGCGGTTTCCTCCTAACCCGTACTAAAGTTGTCAGATTTTGTCGCACCATTTGAGGTGCATACGGATGCTTCAAACTGAGCAATTGGCGAGGTCCTTACCCAGGAGGGTCACCCGGTGGCTTACGAGAGCCGCAAGCTCAAAGGGGCAGAGGAGAGGTACTCAGCCCATGAGAAGGAGATGGTGGCAGTTATTCATTGCCTTATGACATGGAGGCACATCTCTTTAGGACCCGATTTATGGTTGTGACGGACAATGTTGCCAACACCTACTTCCGCACTCAAAAGAAACTGTTGCCAAAGCAAGCGAGGTGGTAGCAGTTCTTGGCCGAGTACAACTTCACATGGATGCACAAGTCAGGCACCGAGAATAGGGTGGCCGACGCGCTTAGCCAGAAGACATGTGAGGAGATAGTAGCGGCGCTAACCAAGGTACGTTCTAACTTTTTTGAAGTGATTAGACCGGTGGCAAAAGATGGCCAAGACTATTTCTGGATAGTGAAGCAAGTCGAGGAGGGCTTGATTCAGAGATATTGGCTTAAAGACGGCCTGTTGAGAGACCGGGGCAACTGAATATTTGTTCCGAGTGCGGGCGGGATACACCAACAGATCTTGAGGGAGACCCATGACACTCGGTGGGCGTGCCATCCAGGCGTGGAGCGCATGGTGGCACTTTGCAGCCATAGCTTTGTATGGCCCAAAATGAAGGAAGACGTGGAGTTGCGCATCAAGACTTATCTGATTTGCGAAGAAGACAAGACGGAGAGAAAGAAGAAAGCTGGGCTTATTCAACCTCTCCCCATTCTGAAGAAGTCGTGGCACTCGATTTTTATGGATTTCATCACGGGCCTACCATCCATCGGGAGGATGGGCACTATTATGGTCGCAGTAGATTGGCTCTCTAAGTATGCAATATTTATGGGAATACCGAAGGGGTGTTCAGCGCACAAGGCAGCCGAGCACTTTCTAAATTGCGTGGTGAAGTATTTTGGCCTCCCCCATAAGATAATATGCGATCGGGATCCTAGATTCAAGGGCAAATTTTGGACAGCCTTGTTCTAACTATTGGGGACGGAGCTCAAATTCTCCACCGCAAACCATCCTCAAACCGATGGGCAGACAGAGCACATCAACGTATTACTCGAGGAGTACTTGCAGCACTATGTATCAGCAACAGAACGAAATTGACTCGAACTACTTAAGTCTGCCTAATTTTCCTATAATCTTCATAAGTCCTCATCGACCGAGATGAGCTTGGCAAAGCTGACGCTCGACTTTCAGCCCAGCATACCGATGGACATGGCGCAACAAAGGGAAGGACGGGGTTCTTGCCCAGCGGCATATCAATTTGCACTTGACCGAAAGGAGCTACTCGAACAGGCCCAAGACAGCTTGGCCAAGGCTCAAAACCGAATAAGGAAATATGTCGATACAAAGAGGAGGATGTTGGAGTTCAAAGAAGGGGATCGGGTTCTCTTAAAATTAACTATGCAACTATGGTAGAAGGTCACGGACTGGCGGTTTGATGTGCCCCATAGGCCCGTCACACGATCTCAAGTCCAAGCACACACTTTAATTAACTTACATTCTCACACATTTGATTCTTGTGCAGGTTATGATTCAATGGAGCCGAAAGTTGCAAGGTTAAGGTGGGAACTGGAGGCTCAAGACATGGAGCAACCGAGACACATCCTTGCATGGGAAGCCACCCTTGAAGATCATGAAGCTCTTAAGGGAATTTTTCTTCCCGAGCCAACTTTTATGTAATATTTTATTTTGAACTTATTGGGCAAACATTGGCCTTCTTGTTTAACTTATTATTATGTGCATGCATTGGGCATTTAGGATTAGATTGAATGGTTAGGATAGATGATGGAAAGGGTTTCGGGATTGGCTTAACTTGAAGAAGCAATCGGGCATGCAAGACATGACACTCTCGGCCGCAAGCGCGCCAATGAGGAAGTGCCGCAAGTGGTGGCCAACTTTACCCAATTTGGCCACACCATTGGGCTGCCATTTGAGATGCTTGTCCCCCTTAACTTTTGTGGAAGAAACATGGATCCATGACATGGTATTCAGCAAGCCATTGATCAACCTCTTGGCTGCCACCATCTCGGCCGCACACTACAATATTTTGGAGCTGGTTACAAGCTTCTTTGCACCAAGTTTTGAAGACCAAAGCACAGGCCTAAAACCCTCCATCCTAGGCCTATATAAGCATAGCATTGGTGTGTGTATTTTGGTTGGCAAAGGTAATGAGCATCGGCATATTTTCTAAGGAGAAACTGAGGGAGTTTTCCACCACCTTTCCAAGGTAAGTGCTCGGTTCCATGAACCGATTAGGAGTAGCCTCCTAGCTTGGCAACTCAAGGTTGTCGCTCGAGCTTGTGTTCCACTTTTCTCTCCTCCCTTTCAAGGGAAGGAAACAAGAAGGAAGTGGCCAAAACCGGTTCCCCAAGTTGAGAACCTTTCCATGGAAAGGTTGTGATTGCCGAGAATATAACATTGTCTCTTCGGCCGACTTTCGGGTTTGCTTGCTCAAGTTTGGCATTTCTAATCAACCTGGACCATGACCACCACCATCACACACCTCACTCACTCCACTAATCTCACACCAAATTTCATTTCATTTCAAGAACATTTGGTCATTCATTTTGTTGTTTTTCTCAAGGGTTTCTCGGCTTGGCCGAGATCCGTGGGCCTAACCGATCCTTTCGTGCATTCTAGTGACCGAGCAGGGGTTTGGCTGTAACATTTGATATCAGAGCATAGGAGAGCCCCGTGGAGTGCTAGAAATCAAATTAGTTTGGTTTTCCAAACTCATTTGGATGGCTGCACCTTAAGACCTAAAACCGGGGTTTCATTGCTCACCTATTCGGGTTATTGATGTGCTGGCGGTTTCTTTGTTTTATTTTTGATTTCTTTTGAGCTAAAATCATCTCCAGCATGTTTCTTGAGTTGTTAGACATCTAACCATGAAGAAATATCAGCCCTTAGACTCAATTTTCGTGGCTGCAATTTCCTTCCCCTTTTGGTTAAACAAATGCTAACCACTTTAGTACTTGTTGTCTTCTTGCTATTTCGGGTGCAACACTTTTTCTTGCTGTGTTTTAATATTTCCAGCACTTCACATGTCTTGTTAAGTACTTAAGCATGCATGTTTAACTTTAAAATCATATGATTAGCTTGATGGTTGCATTGGTTTAACATGTTTAATGCACTTTGTTAGAAAACCGAATGTTTCAAGTTTAGCTTTTCTTTGACAACCGGTTTGTGTGCACTAATAACCGAAACTTGCAGCTTGATTTAAATGAACATTTTTATGCTTATTGATGCTTATATACTCTGCTAAGAATGAATCTCAGGCGTTTCAAATGTTACATGTGATTCGGTTAAAGTTTGCCTAAAATCAAAGACACAATAGCATAAACTTTCTATTTTTGACATTGCCGAGAATAGTATGCTATATCTTGTTGTTGTGATCTGTTTTTTTTGCACAAGATCGAGCCTATGACTTTTTAAACTTAAGTTAACATGTTATGTAGCTGAAGCATGTACCTTTTTTCGGTTTGTTGTGGTTTAAAATTCAAATAGATGCTGTTTTGGTTGAAGAAAAACATACTTTTGCAAAAAAACAGTTTTGTGTGCACAAAAATGGCAAGTTTGATGTTGATAGTTGGGACCACTTTGTGCATGGCTGAGAGTTGTTCCAAGGCACGAAATTTGACTGCATGTTAAACCTAATTTGATGCTTTAATTGCTGCTCCATTGTTGTTACAATCCGTGAAGCAAACCGAGGATAAAACTAGTGTCTCATTTTTTTAGTGAATTGTCACACATCCGAGAGTAGCTAGCATTATTTTATCTTTGACAAATTAATCTAAATTGCATGATTTCCTTTCATTTTTGCTTATAGTATTTGTCTTGCTTACTAGTTTTTCATATAAAAAAAAACACCAAATAACAAAACAACACAAAACAAAAGTTAGAAACAAACCTAAAAGGAGAATACATCGATTACCCTAGTTAGGTTACTGTTCCTAATGCTTTAAGACCTAAGGTTCAAATATGATTGAAGTTCCCTTTCCTAAGACTTGAACATGAAAACAAGAAGTGGAATCCAAATTGGCCCTAACTCAAATATGACCCCAGAACCCAATCCACCGAGCCGGGGCAAGGACATTCCCCAAAAGGAGACTCACACCCAACAAGAGGGAGAGTCAAGTATGCAAGGTCAACTAAACGGTTTAAGTGGAATGGTTGGAACCCTAAGTAAACAACTTCATGATATGAACCTAAAATTTGAACAAGTTATGAGTGGACGTCATCCTACCCACTGTAGAGATTCCTCCCAAGACACTATACCTAGGAGACGACATGACAATCTTAGGAGACGAGTTAGAGACCAAGATCCCTTAGATGATGAAGTTGAGATTGAACATTCTAGGGATAGGCACCCTAACTATGACTATGATGAGGATGATGAGTGGACTTTGGATGAAGAAGAAAATATTCGTCCACCAATTCGTAGGAATCATGATGAGTTTAGACAAGACCGTAGGGACCGTGACGACCTCCGAAACATTAAGATCCAAATACCCTCCTTTAATGGAACATGCGACGGGACAACTTTTCTAGAATGGTTAGAGAAGGTTGAGAGAATTTTTGATTGTTATAACTACTCCGACAAAGTCAAGATTCAGTTGGTTTCTGTAGAGTTTACCGGCTATGCCTTACTCTGGTGGTCTAATGTAAGGATACAAAGAGCGCGGACTGGATTTCACTCTATTGATACTTGGAGAAAGATGAAATCTATCATGACGAAGAGATTTGTCCCTAGTCATTACAAACAAGAATTGATTATGCAAATACATAACCTCAAGCAAGGAAGTCTAACCGCAGAAGAGTACCTTACAGAGTTCGAGACTCTCAAAATTCGAGGAGAACTGGAAGAACCCGAAGAACAAACCATAGCTAGGTTTATCCATGGCTTGAATTATGACATTGCTGACGCCGTAGAATTGCATCCTCTAAACTCTATGGACATAGTAGTTCAGATGGCCCTGAAAGTCGAACGCCAACTCAAAAGGAAGAGGAAAGTCACCCAATCATTTAAGATTAACCAACTCCCCAAATACACCCCTAAGCCACCTGAGGCTAACAAACCCGTGACCAAGGCTGATTGAAAAAAGCCTTTTCAAAGACATTGGCCTCCCAAAGAATCAACTAGTAAACCAATAAACCCTAAAGGACCAGAAGCCAAGCCTACAAGAGACAACCCCACTGGACAAAGAGCACGCGACCTCAAGTGCTACAAGTGTCACGGTGTAGGTCATTTTATGGCCCAATGCCCGAACCGTCGTGTCATGATCATTAAGGAAGACACCGGTGAGATTGTAAGTGAAGATGAGTGCGAAGAGGAAGTAGAAGAAGTAGGAGAGGATGAGGACGAGAGTAATTCGGTAGAAGAAGTTATTCATGCCCCCGATGGTCCTTTACTTATGGTGAGAAGACGAGTTCTTATAACCAAGAGTTCTAGAGAGGATTGCCAGTGTGAGAACATCTTCCATAGTAAATGCCTCATCAAGGACAAGTTCTGTTCTCTCATTATTGACGGAGGAAGTTGTGCGAATGTAGCCTCCAAAGACTTAGTGACGAAGTTAGGGTTAGAGACTAGTGCTCACCCCCACCCTTATAAGCTTAAATGGTTAGATGATAGAGACGATGTTAAAGTTACTAAGCAAGTAAGAGTTGAGTTTGCTTTAGGCAAATACAAGGACTCAGTTCTATGCGATGTCGTGCCTATGAGTGCAAGTCATCTTCTTTTAGGCTGACCTTGGCAATTTGACTGAAAAGTGAACCACGATGGACATTCCAACTACTATTCCCTCAAATTCGAAGGTAAAGCTTTTAAGTTAGCACCTATGACCCCTGAGCAGATAGCTAAGGATGAAGCTATTAAAAGAGAAGAAAAGAACAAAGCAAATCTTTACATGACTAAGACTGAAGTAGAAGCATCCGTACTTAGAGGGGATCCCATGATTTTGATATTATACCGAGATAGAGTGATGGAGTTAGGAGACATACCTCACCCCGTTAAAACCCTACTACATCAGTTCCAAGACTTGTTTCCCGAAGATTTACTTAAAGGATTGCTACCCCTACGTGGTATAGAACACCAAATTGATCTCCAACCTGGAGCTGCCCTACCTAATCGACCAGCCTATCGAATGAACCCTGAACAGACCAAAAAACTGCAAGAACAGGTGCAAGAATTATTGGATAAGGGCTACATAAGAGAGTCCATGAGCCCTTGTGCAGTTCCCTCACTATTAGTTCCTAAGAAAGACGGCACCATAAGGATGTGTGTCGATAGCCGAGCCGTAAACCACATCACCGTCAAATATAGATTTCTCATCCCTAGGCTCGAGGACATGTTAGATGAGCTCAGTGGAGCCTCAATCTTTTCCAAAGTGGACCTTAAGAATGGTTATCATCAGATACGCATGAAGGAAGGAGATGAGTGGAAGACAGCGTTTAAAACCAAGTATGGCTTGTTTGAATGGATGGTCATGCCTTTCGGGCTTTCTAACGCCCCAAGCACGTTCATGCGACTCATGCACCAAGTACTCAAAGAATACCTTGGTAAGTTCATTGTTGTCTACTTTGACGACATACTAGTGTATAGCACGGACCTTCCACAACACCTTAACCACCTTAGTACCCTTTTCCATACCCTTAGGAAAGCCAAATTATTTGGGAACCTTAGCAAGTGCTCCTTTACCGAGGACAAGGTTTATTTCTTAGGCTTTATAATCTCCAAAAATGGTATGGAAGTCGATGAGGATAAAATCAAAGCCATTAAGGACTGGCCTACACCCAATTCTATATCGAAAGTGCGAAGTTTCCATGGGCTAGCCTCCTTTTATAGAAGATTTATCCATAATTTTAGCTCAATAGCTGCACCCCTTACAGACTGCACTAAGAAAGGGAAAGAGTTTACTTGGACCCTGAATTGCCAAAGAAGCTTTGAGTTAATTAAGGAAAAGTTATGTCATTCCCCCGTACTTGCTCTTCCTGATTTCAACAAGGTATTTGAAGTCAAAAGTGATGCGTCAGGAGTTGGAATAGGAGCAGTACTTATGCAAGACCAACGACCCATCGCATATTTCAATGAAAATATGAAAGGAGCCGTGCTCAAATATTCTACTTATGATAAAGAGTTTTACGCAGTTGTACGAGCATTAGAGCACTGGCAACATTATCTCCTATCGAGGGAATTCGTCATCAACACTGATCATCAAGCCTTATGGCACATTAAGAGCCAACATAAGCTGAACAAAAGGTATACAAAATGGGTAGAATTTTTAGAGAGGTTTCCCTATACCCTTAAGTATCTCAAGGGAGAAAATAATGTAGTAGCAGACGCCCTATCTAGGAAGCGCATCCTTTTCACCGAGCTAGCAGTAAGATTTTTTGGATTCGAATGGATTAAGGATAGCTACGCCTCTGACCCCGACTTTGGACCTCATTACGCCCGATGCCTAGACAAGGTTGAAGGAGATTATTGCCTCATGGATGGTTATTTGGTCAAAACAGGCAAATTGTGCATCCCTCAAGGAAGCTTATGATGGTGCCTTGTGAAAGAAGCTCATTGTGGGGGCTTAGCCAATCATTTTGGGGAAAAGAAGACCCTCGATATGTTAAAGGAACATTTCTTTTGGCCTCACATGATGAAAGATGTGCATCGCCTGGTAGAGACGTGCATAGTTTGCAAGAAAGCCATAAGTAGAGTTCTACCCCAAGGCTTGTACATGCTCTTACCCGTCCCTGCACACCCCTGGATTGCAGTCAGTATGGACTTTGTCTTAGGACTACCACGGACCGCCCGAGCTAAGGATTCCATCATGGTGGTCGTGGATAGATTTTCCAAAATGGCACACTTTATTTCTTGTGCCAAGACAGATGACTCTACTTTAATCGCCGACCTATTTTTCAAGGAGATTGTTCGCCGGCATGGCATCCCACACTCAATAGTGTGAGATAGAGACACTAAGGTTTTAAGCGCCTTCTAGACCACTTTATGGAGAAGGTTGGGGACTAAGTTGTGCTTCAGCACTTCTTTTCATCCCCAAACTGATGGGCAAACGGAATTGTTAACAGGACTCTAGGCTCCCTCTTACGCAGTGTTGTAGGCAAGAAATTATCTAACTGGGACATCATACTTCCAGGCTTGGAATTTTCCTACAACCGCACCCTTCATTCCACTACTCAGAAAACGCCCTTTGAGGTTGCCTATGGGTTTAATCCATTTACACCGTTGGACCTTGTCCCTTTACCTACTAAGGACTTAGCCAACCCATCAGGTGCAAATAAGGTCGAACAAATTAAGAAGTTGCACGAAACTGTGCGAAAGGCCATTGAAAAGAGAAATGAGAGTGTGACTAAGCACGTGAACAAAGGTCGCAAAGGAGTCATTTTCTGTGCAAGAGACTTAGTATGGTTGCACCTCCGGAAGGAAAGATTTCCTGATAAGAGAAAGTCTAAACTTCTACCTCGTGCGGATGGACCATTTAAAGTACTTGAGAGGATCAATGATAACGCCTGCAAAATCGAATTGTCGGGTGAATATGGAGTATCCGCGACTTTTAACGTCCAAGATTTATCACCCTATAAAGGCGATGAAGATCAGTTCCAGGACCCGAACTTATCAGATTTGAGGTCAAATCCATAGTAAGCTGGGGAGGATGATGTGCCCCATAGGCCCGTCACATGATCTCAAGTCCAAGCACACACTTTAATTAACCTACATTCTCACACATTTGATTCTTGTGCAGGTTATGATTCAATGGAGCCGGAAGTTGCAAGCTTAAGGTGGGAAGTGGAGGCTCAAGACATGGAGCAACCGAGACACATCCTTGCATGGGAAGCCACCCTTGAAGATCATGAAGCTCTTAAGGGAATTTGTCTTCCCGAGCCAACTTTTATGTAATGTTTTATTTTGAACTTATTGGGCAAACATTCGCCTTCTTGTTTAACTTATTATTATGTGCATGCATTAGGCATTTAGGATTAGATTGAATGGTTAGGATAGATGATGGAAAGGGTTTCGGGATTGGCTTAACTTGAAGAAGCAATCGGGCATGCAAGACATGCCACTCTCGGCCGCAAGCGCGCCAAGGAGGAAGTGTCGCAAGTGGTTGCCAACTTTACCCGATTTGGCCACACCATTAGGCTGCCATTTGAGATGCTTGTCCCCCTTATCTTTTGTGGAAGAAACATGGATCTATGACATGGCATTCAGAAAGCCATTGATCAACCTCTTGGCTGCCACCATCTCGGCCGCACACTACAATATTTTGGAGCCGGTTACAAGCTTCTTTGTACCAAGTTTTGAAGACCAAAGCACAGCCCTAAAACCCTCCATCCTAGGCCTATATAAGCATAGCATTGGTGTGTGTATTTCGGTTGGCAAAGTTAATGAGCATCGGCATATTTTCTAAGGAGAAACCGAGGGAGTTTTCCACCACCTTTCCAAGGTAAGTGCTCGGTTCCATGAACCGATTAGGAGTAGCCTCCTAGCTTGGCAACTCAAGGTTGTTGCTCGAGCTTGTGTTTCACTTTTCTCTCCTCCCTTTCAAGGGAAGGAAACAAGAAGGAAGTGGCCAAAACCGGTTCCCCAAGTTGAGAACCTTTCCATGGAAAGGTTGTGATTGCTGAGAACATAACATTCTCTCTTCTGCCGACTTGTGGGTTTGCTTGTACAAGTTTGTCATTTCTAATCAACCTGGACCACGACCACCACCATCACACACCTCACTCACTCCACTAATCTCACACCAAATTTCATTTCATTTCAAGCACATTTGGTATTTCATTTTGTTGTTTTTCTTAAGGGTTTCTCGGCTTGGCCGAGATCCGAGGGCCTAACTGATCCTTTCGTGCATTATAGTTACCGAGCAGGGGCTTGGCTGTAACACGGTTTCACAAGGGGCTACTTTCAAGCTACAACGGACCATTCGTGGTTACTAAGAGGGTTGGGTCGGTTGCCTACCAATTGCAACTCCCCGAGAGGCTCAGACTACATCCGACCTTCCATGTAAGTTTTCTAAAACCTTATCATGAAAGGGAACAGCAGCAAGTGCCAAAGGCACTTCCCGAGGTGTGGGTGGAGTTTGCTAAGAAGATAACAAAAATGCTTGACCACCGGACCATGCGGGGCAACAAGAAAGATGAGTGGCGGGAATTCTTAGTGCAATGGGAAAGTGAAGAAGAGGTGACATGGGAGAGAGACATCAATCTATGGCAATTTGAGGGGCAGATCACCAACTACCTAGCTTGGGTGTCGACGAGGCTGTCGACTTCAATTAGTGGGGATTGATTGTCACGCCCCATTTGTCATGATCCATGAAGGCACGAGCCAAAGGCCCGAAGAAAGGCGGAGCTTGGCTTCCCTTCAAAGGTGCGCGGGGGAATCCGCCTACACATTTACAAACCTATATCTCTACCTTCTAAAAATTTTCTTGTAGAAGCACAATGCATCTATATATTTTCCTCAATAGAAGTGCATCTTCTCCTTGACATTTTATCTGCTGTTTAGCTCAATGGTTCTTAGGTTTTGTGGATGACTTTTTGAGTTTCCTGATTCTATTCCTTTTATTGTTGATTCTTTGGGGCTTGCCAATACTTGCTTTGTTTAACAAAAAAAAAATTGCCAATGGTGGAGTTGTTTGGTGTGAAGCTGTTGAACCTCTAGCATTGGAGCCCGGGACGAATGTAACTTAAACAACTATATTATCTTATTCATAAATCTTCAAAATCTTCTTGTTCTCTGTTTAGTCTTCAAATTTGGAATTTTTTCCATTCACATTTTAATTTTATTGTACGAATACAACTGTACTTCATGTATATATTGTTAATATCCGTGTGTCTCTACTCTAGATGATATGAAATAAAATTTTCTCCTACTCACAACCAAATATGATGTCTATGAGCTTGGGTTTATTCAACGGCTTTCTGTTTCAAACGATGAATTGTCAGGGCCATGTTGAACCCATTCAAGCCCTCAGCTTGGCCTGGTTGCCCATTACAACTTAAATCAATGAAACAAAAATTAGGATGTCACGAAGAATGTGTCCTGTAAAGAGAAACCATATCAGAGAACATTGTTCAACTTTCATTTGAGCAGTATACTGATATGAAAGTTTAACTATTGATGCTAGAAATTTCTGATGCATAGGATTAGAGTTTTAATCATTACATATTAATCAAGCAAAGACATCGTCTTTGAAGATAACTTTCTTAATATTTATTTATGAGATAACGTTAATTTTTTTATTGCGAAGTTAGTTTATAACTGAGTATTTTAGGAGTTATATATTTACTGTAATTCTCTCTAATCGTAGAGAATTTATCTTTTATTAATTTTTTGAAATTATTGTAAGGAATGATTTATTTCTCTATTAACGCTTTGTATTTTGTTTTCTTAATGAATTACATTTTTTATAAAAAAAAAAAGCTCAAAAGCATCAGCGCTAGAGTTTATAGTAATGATCTTCATTTCTACTTACGTATTTTGATCCCTTTAGCTCTCGGATGATGTAGTTGGATGCAACTGGTAGGCCAGATGAAAGCCTTAAAGGGGAATTTGTTGGGCCACTTCAGGCTGGTGATGCTAATTCGCAAAATGCTAAGTTATTGTCTTTTTCGTTACAAAAGGGACAACTAAGAGCTAATGTTTGTTTCCGGCCATTTCACTCTGCTCACTTAGAGGTACCCTTTATGTATGTTTTTTTTTAATAGAATTTTCTCTCCCTTTTTTAAGTCAATATATAGGAATGATTGAGTGTTCTCCACTACCTGTTTTTTTAATTTCCCTTTCAAAAGTTTCTAAGCATAATTTTTCTTTCCTTTCTTTTTTTGTCAACTTTAGTTTCGCCATTTGCCACTTGATGAGTTGGAGCTTGCTTCACTTAGGGGAACAATACAAAAGGTATGCCCTCAGGAGGTACTATGTTTCCAATGTTATACCACTGATTGCAGAACTATAAAAGTGCCTCAGCTCATAAATCTATATATGATGTTTGAAATGCGTTGAAGTTTACTTTCGAGTTGCATAGGGGGATAATAATTGAAGCTACATTTTCTTCTCACTCAATTTTTGTTAAAATTATGCAGTCACTAAAAAAAATTTGTTAGAAGTAAAACTATTTAATCTAATCTTAGTTTCTTTATTGCTTAGTTTCAGGTCGAGATTCAACTAAATCTTCAGAAAAGAAGAGGCCATGGCCTATTATCTGTACTTCAACAAAAATTTAGTGGTGTGCTGGGTAAAGCATTAAATGTTGCTGTTAGATGGAGTGGGGATGTTGTAAGTATCAGTAGTGAAGTTCACTGTGCCATTATCCTATCAAAACCTTTGTTTCCTTTACTATGTATAACGACATTGAAAAAGACACAGTGACACATTCCCATTCTCAAGTTCTGGCTATGGGCATTGAGCTACTGTTGCCCTCTAACTGAAGAATTTAATTACATATTGTGCATCATTGAACAGGAATATCTTAATATACTTAACCACTTAGAAGTTTAATTATCTACACGCTGAAATGACTGTTGTTTTTTTGGTTGTAACTTATGTTAAGATCACGGTGGAGAAAACTATTCTTGAACAAAGTAATAGCCGTTATGAACTTCAAGGTGAATATGTTATTCCGGGCACTCGAGATCGAAATTTGTTTGGGAAGGAAAAAGGTGACTTGTTCAAAAAGGCAATGGCTGCACGTTTGGGTAGTGGCTTGTCTTCAATGGGTAGATGAAGAATGAGACTTGAAGCGCCAAGGGCTGAGGTAGTTGAGATGCTTCCACTCAAACCTTTCTTGTACTTCCACGATTAAAACCACGAAGTAAAGACCTGTATTTTTAAGATAAAATTTCCTCAAGTAGTTTCAAAACGCGACTATACACCAATCCCAACTATTAACGTGCAAATCAACCTATACTTACAAATTCTATACACTTGACTTGGATTCCACCAAATACAACCCCCAAACCTACCATCTGCCTTCGCTCCACGAGTTGGGCCGCCTTGACGACTCCACCTGCCGACACACAGTAGCACGCAGCCAACCGTCTACTCATCCTACCCGTGCTCTCGTAACTTACCTGCACGAATCTCTGTACCTACACCACGGAACACACAACATAAGCCTAACACTCAATAAGTAGTGAAATATGAAACGTAAAACCGACAATGCAATCCTATCACATGTAGTCTCTACACTCAAGCTCATGTTGTAACAACTGGTGCCGCATGGTACAGCCGCACCATGGTGAGGCTGGACTCTCTCGCCACCTCTCACCCTGGCACGTCGCCATCGTCCCGGTTTCTACAGCAACGAGGCCCTCAAACCGTACACATACGTCACTCCACAGACCGCAACCATTCCAGGGTGAGGCTGGACGCACTCGCCACACCACTCCCTGGCAAGTCACTACCGTCCCAGTTCCTCTAGTAACGGGGTCATAGTTGCCCACAACCACACACACACCGCAACAGCCGTCCCATGGTGAGGCTGGACACACTCACCACACCACCTCCTGGCACGTCACCACTGTCCCAGTTTCTCCAGCAACAGGGCCATAGCTGCCCACACACACATCATTCTCACTACCACACATCACACTTCACATTCACATATAAAATCATCCTCAAATTCATTTTCATTCCCTTTTTAAAACATTGTGCATGCCAAACAATACGCACGCACATCACAATCAAACCACATAAATCTTAACGTTCCACGATGTAGGCCTTCCTAGGCAAAACGCATGCATACACTACTTACACTATTTACCTAGCGTCCTAGCTTTCTGTGGTGCTCGTTTCACCAACACCCTGCTAAACCTACAACAAAACTGTTTTCTGGTCAAAACTCATCCCAATACTCTACTCATGCACTAAAACCACCATACTAGGACAACACTTCACGTACTCGCCAAAATCGCTCAATAATCCAACTCGGCTCAAAATCAGCTTAAACTTCGAACGTGCATAACTTTTGCGTCCGTCATCAGAATGACTTGATTCTAGCAGCTAAACGCTTCACTCATAACCTAGTTTAACGTAACAAAAAGGTTTCTAAAACTGATGCTCGCAGCTAAGCCAAAAATTCAAAATCAGTTCCATATTATTGCTTAAAATCCTACGTTCACGGTTTCTCACCCAAGCTTGCTTACTTCCTCACCATTCCTTCGTATTCCCCATTAATAACCCCACAACAATTGGAAACAACCCAGTGAGCATCCCCAAATCATGAACCTTAAATTTCTATCCATAAATCTCACCTCAAACTCTAACATCAACCTAAAACTAAACTATAACTACACAATTTACTTGGAATCGCTGAAAAGGAGAAGGAATGGATAGCACTATCGGCTTAGTGGCTAGAAGAACGATCGCCGAAGGAGAGAAAAGGAAACTCACTCGCGAGATGGGGAGAGAACCGAAGAAGGGGAAGTGGAGTTTATGCTTCCTTACCTCTCAATTATATAAATTATATTATTAATATAATTTATCCCAATTTACCTTTTTATCCTCACCTTTAACCGTTTAATTAAACTATCATTCGGTTCGCGCTCAGCCAGAATCCTACAAACTTTTCTTACCCGTTAGCCTCGAAATAATCTCCCTAATCTTACAAATTTTGTGTTTTCCATTCTGACCCAAACCCCGTCGCTTATCGCCCTTACAACCCAAAAATCGATACAACAAAAATACAGGGTGTTACAATAGTTGCCCACCACCACACACACACTGCAGCAGACATCCCAAGGTGAGACTAGACGCACTTGCCACACCACCCCCTGGCACGTCGCCACCGTCTCTGCTCCTCCAGCAATGGGGCCATAGTTGCCCACCACCATACATACACCGCAGTAGCCATCCCAAGGTGAGACAGGACACACTCGCCACAACCCCCTGGCACGTCGCCACTGTCCCGGTTCCTCCAGCAATGGGGCCAAAGCTGCCAACACACACATCATTCTTACCACCACACGTCGCTCTTCACACTCGCACATAAAACCATGCTCAAATTCATTTTCGTTACACTTTTCAAAACACGATGCATGACTGAACAAAAACATGCAAAACACACAATACCAACCTATCGTCCCATGGTGTAGGCCCGTAAGGGCAATGCACATGCAAACACTACTTACCTGGCATCCTAGCTTTCCTTGCTGCTCGTTTCTATCACTTCCTCGGCCTCAACCTATCACATAACCAATTCACATTAAATTCCATCTCACAACTCATTCCACGTACTAAAATTATGACTGCTAATTCACTCCACGAAAGCCCAACTTAAAACTACTCACTAACCCGCCTCGGCCAAAAATCATCCTAGCTTCCAACATGCATGACTTTTGCGTCGGTTATCGGAATCCAACAATTCCAGAGGCTAAACACTCCACTGATAACCTAGTTTAACATACCAAAAAAGAATCTAAACCACTAACCGAGGCTAAGCTAAAATCTCCAAAAATAGAACTGGAATTTGAAGCCCATAATTCTCATTCTTGGTTTCTCAACAAAACTCACTCAATTACTCACCAATCTATCACACTCTAACCTATTAAGCATAAAACTCCGAGTTGAACGGTACATTCTCTCAGATATTCTTCAATTTTTAGAACTCC
>CM039520.1:14515766-14527004 GCA_022433055.1 Begonia peltatifolia | reverse complement strand
CGAGTGCGTCCAGCCTCACCCTGGAATGGTTGCGGTGCGTAGAGTGATGCGTGGGTATGGTTTGAGGGTCTCGTTGCTAGAGAAACCTGGACGATGGCGACATGCCAAGGTGTGAGGTGGCAAGAGAGTCCAGCCTCACCATGGTTCGACCGTACCACGCGGCACCGATTGTGACAACGTGTGCGAGAACGTAGAGACTGCATGTTATAGTATTGCATTGTCGTTTTACGTTTCATATTACACTGCTTACTGAGTGTTAGGCTTATGTTGTGTGTTCTGTGGTGTAGGTGCAGAGTTTCCAGCGGGTGAGTTGCCAGAGCCTAGACACGATTAGTAGGCAGTTGGTGGTGCACGACCGTGTGCCGACAGGTGGAGTTTGTCGCGGCGGCCCGACCCGTGGAGTGAAGCCAGGAGGTAAGTTTTCTGGGAGTTGTGTTTTTTAGAGGTCTATGTCGAGTGTATAGGTTTTGAGGCATAGATGGGTGTGAATGTTAATAGTCGGGATTGATGTATAGGTGCATTTTTAAACTATTTGAAAGAGTTTAATTGAATGATTCAGTTTTTGAATTGGTAGTTTTAATCGTGGAACTTTTCGTGTCCGTTTTCTTTTGGAACTGCTGTTATTTTTAGGCTACTGGTATAAAGTATCGACCTAAGTCCATAGGTGTCGACCGGTCAGTGTAAATTTGAAGGTGAGTGTCGACCGCGGGGTTCGATCTATGCGAGCAAGGAGAAATGAGGTGTCGACCGGCGACCGTGGGTGTCGACTGGTTAGCGTAAAATCAGTGAGAGTGTCGACCGCGGGGTTCGACCTGCGCTGGCAGAGAGGATCAAGGCGTCGATCTATGGAAGCAGATGTCGACCACTCTTTGAAATGAACGTAGAAGTGTCGACCGGTGATTCCTAGTGTCGACCGACGAGAAGACCAGAGAGAAATGTGGTGTCGACTGGCGTTTGCAGGGGTCGACCGATTTCTTTATTTTTACGTTTTAAAAGGGCGAAGTTATTTAAACTGATTTTAAATGAGTTTTCTGTTGCAGCGTTCGTATATATTTTCTTTTGGAAGTTGTTTTGAGTCGAAGAGCGAAAAGTTTTAAATTTTATACGAATTCTATCGAGGTGAGAAGTGAGTGCACGGTTGACGACCCGAGTCCGGGGACGACTCGGTGGCATTATAGATGTGATTTCGGGGCAGCGAACGAACCGGAAATAGGTAGGTTTTTCAGGGCGTTACACTTACAGTCATGGAGTGCCGCTTGGGCCTGCACCAGCATGCAGCCCATGGTGCACACATCTAAGTGTGCAACACTTAGACGGATTCCTCCGCACACCTTTAAAGGGAAGCCCAGCTCCGCCTTCCTTTGGGCCCTTGGCCCATACCTTCATGCATCATGAGAAATGGGACGTGACAAATACCATGGTTGCCTGGTTTTACATAGTCCTAGAGAATGATAAATAACATATGTCATACTAGCCTTATCCCACAACTTAACCATTTACGTACTTCAAATATTCTTATCTTTCTTACATAAAACATTTTGTATTCTCTATGGATCATGTATCATGTTTTATGTTACATGACCCATAGAGATGCACATATAACATAACATAACATAAACCTAATTACATTTCATCAAAGCAAGCTAATACATAACATTTTCTATAACTTAAACTACCCATAAAACATACCCCATTCAACACGAATTTCACCAATTAGACTCATGCTTCCTAGTACCTTTATGATGTAGGCCAAAAGGCCAAACACCTGCAATATACACTTATCTCAATTCCTTGGTGAATTCAAGTACTTAGCTCACTTTTCCTTGGTGATTTAGCAAATCCTACAACATGTGATTCAACCATAACCATCACAATGCATTCTTCCAATAAACCATGCATATCGATCAATTCCAATGGCCCCAAACATTATGCAACCAATTTAATCAATTCAAATAACTTAAACATTATCAAACCAAAACTCAAACAAATCCTTAAAACAAATCTCGAGTTTCAACCCTAAATTTGACTTAACTTCAAACATCCATAACTTATTGAATACTTAACCAAATTCATTAATTCTAAAGCTAAAATTTCACTTAAAGAGTATAGTTTAACATGGTGAAATTCATTTACCAAAACAAACCATTATGTTAGGTGAAATTTTGACAACCTGAAACTGCCCTAGTTTTTTTTTTTTTTTTGCACCATTCAACAACTAACCCAAACACGCATTAATTCCTCCATCCTTTCCATTTCCAATTACAACAAAGATTTAAAAGTAATATTAAGAAGCAAACAAGCTGAAAATTGAGCATAATAATCAAAATTTTTTGTACCATAGTCAACATTCATCAAACCTATAAATAGGATCCTAAATGTTTCTCTTTTACATTCAAATCTAAAGATTTACTAAACCCATAAGTAAAATCCTATAAAAACCCATCATACCTTCAAGATTTGAGAGGAGGAGATGAGATTTCATGGCATTCCCTTTTGGATGACTAACACGGGGGTGATAGAAATGCAAATCCCATGGGTTTCACTTCCAAAAATCCAAACGAGAGGGAGAGAAAATGAAAGCTTGGCGCGGGAGAGAAAGAATGTAGGAGGGGGACCGATTTTCTCTAGATAGGGTTTCTTCATGGGAGGGATAGGAAAAAGGAGTCTTTGCTGGAGAGGGGGAAATCGTGAGGGAGAGGAAGATTTCTAGGCTTCTTGGAGAAGCTAAGCATGGTGAGCTGGCACTTTCCCATTAGTCTAACTAAATCCTTAACTCATTTAGTTTGCCTCATTAGCCCAATTACCTATTTAACCTTACAATAATATTTTTCACACTTTGATAAACGTTAAACCTTAGAACATAAAATGTCACGCATTAAAGCAAATTATCCGATAGATTTTTCGGGTGTTACAGCTAGTTACTCATTGGTTAAATATATTTGGCAACAACTTGTCTGACCCTAAATCTAGTAGGTTCTAATTGTAATAACAAGAAGATTTGTGTGTTTTGTGTTATTGCTACTATTTTCGTATTTAGTTATTGTTTCTTTTTGCGTTAACAACTCAAATTTTAGTCATCCTAATATCATAGGACTAAGTAGAGCTTTAAAAACTCACTTAATTGAAATCTACAAATTTAATAAAATAAAATATATCGTAAGCAGATTAAAACTATTGTCATAAAATTTCTTCTTGAAGCATTTTCTAATACTTAGGAATCAAGTAGATCATTTTTAATGACAACACGAAGTGGAATAAATTACAATCTGAATCACAAACAAAATCGAGACATGGAAGCTCCCCAAATTGAAAACTATCAAGTGGGTGAATCAATTCTACAAGGCTAAATTAACTGCCTTAGCCAAATCATGAAACAACTTATGGAAAGAATGAATGAACATGACAAAATTAATGAACGTAACAAAAATTTCCAAGAACCCTTGCCTAGGGAGAGAATTGAATTGGATTTTAGAATACATATACCAAGAAGAAGAAATGAACGGAATTCCAAGAAGCTTTACAAAGGAGGAGAATCGGACCATGCTTCCAAGAGCCTCTGCAAAGGAGGAGAACCAAACTAGACTTACAAGAGCCCATTCATGGGAAGGACGCTGAACCTCCTAGGGAAAGGTTCCGTAACCGAGAGTACCAAAATGAAGAATGGTTTGAAGGAGAGAAGGATTTTATTCCAAACCGGCGTAGGGACAGTGACAATTTTAGGCATGCCAAGTTGTCCGTACCTTCATTCAATGGAGCATGCAATGGAGACGCATTTTTGGACTAGTTAGACAAGGTCGAGAAAATATTTGACTATTATGAATATTCATATCACACTATGATTCAACTAGTAGCAGTTGAATTAACCGGCTATACGTCCTTATGGTGGGAGAATCTGAAAACTCAAAGGTGGCAAAACAATGAAGGTCCATTCACCACGTGTAGGGAAATGAAATTTCTCATGCTAAAGATGTTCGTGTCTAGTTACTATCGACAGGAACTTTTCCTACAAATGCAAAACCTAATGCAAAGAGGATAATCTGTAGAAGAGTATCTCATGGAATTTGAGATGCTAAGAACAAGAGGAGAATAGAATGAACCAGAGGAACAAGTGATTGCCAGGTTCATTCGTAGATTAAACCAACATATCAGCAATGTAGTAGAACTACATCCTCTTAAAACATTGGATTTGGTTTCCCAAATGGCCTTAAAAATCGAAAGACAATTGAAAACAGGGTAAGGACAACCTCCAATATATTTACTTCCAAAGCCATAGAAGCCTATAAGAAAATCGTCAAGATTGAGAGAAAGAAATGTTTCACCAAAAGCTGGCCGACTAAGGAGGTTGGTAGCAAAACTACCATAGCAGATGCTAATCAAAATAGGGCAAGAGACATTAAATATTTCAAATGCCAAGGTCTTGGTCACATGATAGCTCAGTGCCCTAACAGATGTGTCATGTTAATCAAAGATGAAATAGGAGAAGTGGATAGTGAAGACGAGTAAGTAGAGGAGACTATGAAGGAGGAAGAATCTGGGACGAAGTTTACCATGCCCAAGAAGGACCTCTTCTAATGATTATACAACGAGTACTTGTATCAAAAACTATAGATGAGCAATGTCAACGAGAGAATTTTTTTCATACTCGTTGTTTGATCAAGGATAAGGTATGCTCGTTAATCATCAATGCTGGGAGCTGTGCCAATGTGACTTCCAAGGATATGGTGGAAAAATTATGATTACATACTAGTCCACATCCTAAACCCTATAAGTTACGATGGTTGGACGGTAGAGATGACATAAAAGTCAACAAACAAGTTACCATTGAATTCTTCATTGCAAAATACAAAGACTTCGTCCTTTGTGAGTCGTACCTATCAATCATTTACTTTTTGGACATCCTTGGCAAAACGACAGGAAGGTATCACATGATGGTTTTTCCAACTACTACTCACTTAAATTCAAAGGAAAAATGATCAAACATGCACCGCTAACACTAGAAGTAGATTGCAAAAGATGGGGTGGCAAGAAAGAAAGAAATGGACAAAGCCAGCTTATTAATGACCAAGGGTGAGATCAATATGGCTATATTGGAGGGATGACCCCCCATATTAGTAATGTTTAAGAATAGAGTTATGGAACTTGAAAACATTCCTAACTAAGTTTTAAACCTACTAAAACAGTTTCAAGACGTGTTTCCCGAAGAAATTCTATAAGGTTTACCACCTTTACGTGGAATTGAACATCAAATTGACTTGCAACCGGGGCTATATTACCTAATCGACTAGCTTATAGGATGAACCCCGAAGAGACAAAGGAACTACAAAGAATGAACTATTAGAAAATGGCTATATAAGAGAATCCATAAGCCTTTGTGCAGTACTTACACTGCTAGTGCCCAAAAATGATGTCTTAATGAGAATGTGCGTCGACAGTAGAACTATTAACCAGATCACTGTTAAGTATAGGTTTCGAATCCCAAACCTTGAAGGCATGTTAAACGAACTCAATGGGGCAACCATATTTTCAAAGGTGGATCTAAAAAGTAGATAGATGATGAATGAAAAAAAAAAACTACTTTCAAAACAAAGTATAGTTTGTTTGAATAAATGGTGATGTCATTCGAATTGAGGAATGCACCAAACACTTTCATGTGTTTAATGCATCATATACTTAAAGAGTTTTTGGGAAAGTTTATTGTCGTTTACTTCGATGATATATTGTTCTATAGTTCAGACTTACCCTCTCATTTGGACCACTTAAGGACTCTCTTCATAACCTTAAGGAATGCAAAATTGTTCGGTAACCTACAGAAGTGCTCTTTCACCTAAGATAGGGTGTACTTTTTAGGGTTTATAATCTCCAAAGAGGAGATGGAAACGGATGAGGGCAAGATAGAAGCCATCAAAGAGTGGCCAATTCAAACTAAAATCATAGAAGTTCGAAGTTTCTATAGGTTAGCCTCATTCTCTCGAAGGTTTATTAAGGATTTTAGTGCTATCATAGTACCTATAACCGGCTGTACCAAAAAAGAATAGTATTTGAATGGACCGCAGCCTGTTAACATAGTTTCGAACTCATTAAGAAAAAAATTTACCAATCACCTATAATAGCACTACTAGATTTCAATAAAGTATTTGAAATAGAATATGACACATCTAGAGTGGGCATTGGAGCTGTTCTGAAACAAGATGGAAAACTGATCGTATATTTTAGCAAAAAATTCAAAGGAGTCTCACTAAATTATTCAACTTATCACAAAAGAGTTTTATGCAGTTATTTGTGAACTTGAGCATTGGCAACATTACCTGATATCTAAAGAGTTAGTTATACACAAGACCATCAGGTCTTAAAGCACATTAAGAGCTAGATAAAGTTAAACAAAAGACATGCTACCTGGGTCGAGTTTCTCGAGAGATTCCTTTATACCCTCAAGTACTTGAAAGAAGAAATCAACGTGGTAGCAGATGCATTATCGAGGAGACATCTACTTTTAACTGAGTTAAAAACTATATTTTTTGGCTTTGAATAGATTAATGACAATTATCAGTCTGACTCAGACCTTGGCAAACTTTACCAAAAGTGTCTTAACCGTGCAGAAAGAGACTACCAAATTGTAAATGGTTATTGATTAAAGGGTAGTAAATTGTGTATCCCTAACATTGAACCGAAGCCTAATCAAAGAAGCTTATAGTGGAGGCTTATCCAGCCATTTTGGGGAAGGAAAGACCCTAGAGATAATGAAAGAATATTGTTGGAGGATATGCTTTGAGCTTGCGTACTGGAGTTTCAAGGCTCGTGAAGCAAATACTTATCCTTGGTGGAATTTTATTATAATAACTGCTTTCAGGCTACGATAGGTATGGCTCCTTACGAGGCTCTCTACAGGAGAAAGTGCAGGTCTCCGTTATATTGGGACGAAGTCGGTGAAGCACGACTGATTAGTCTAGACATCCTGCAGCGGACATCAGAGAAAGTTGCTTTTATTCTGCAGCGGATCTTAACAGCTCAAACCCGACAAAAGAGCTATGCTGATAGAAGAAGAAGGGAACTAGAATTCAATGAAAATGATGAAGTCTTTCTCCCCACCTCAAGCGTGATGTACACCGCCTAGTTGAACAAAGCATAGTTTGCAAAAAGGCAAAGAGCAAAGTCCTCCCTCAAAGGTTGCATCTACCCCTCCCAATACAAAATCATCCATGGGTAGACATTAGTTTAGATTTTGTTCTAGGATTGCCACGAACATCTAGGGTGAAGGACTAAATTATGGTGGTCGTAGACCGATTTTCCAAGATGGCACCTTTCGTTGCTTGCAATAAGACTGATGATTCCCTCAATATTGCAGAACTATTCTTTAAGGAAATAGTAAGGCTACACGAGATACCACACACCATAGCATCAGACATAGACATTGAATTCCTTAGTGCATTTTGGAGGATTTTGTGGAAGAAAGTTGGGATAAAAATACTATTCAGCACTCTTTTCATCCACAAACGGATGGACAAACTGAAGTTGTCAACCGAACCATTGGTACTCCTCTCAGGACTATGGTGGGAAAGAGAATAAGCGAATGAGATATCCAACTTCTATATCTAGAATTTACTTACAATAGGAGTGTCCATTCTTTTACTTAAAAGACATCTTTTGAAGTTGTGTATGGATTCAACCCTACCACTCCATTATACCTCATACCACTTCCCACAAAGAAGTAGGTAAATCCAAACAGATCTGATAAACTGGCACACATCAAGCAGTTACATGAACAGGTTATGAGAGCCATACAAAAAAATATGAGACCTACGCCAAGCAAGCTAACAAAGGGCATAAAGAAGTAATATTTAAAGAGGGACACTTAGTATGGCTACACTTAAGGAATGTGCGTTTTCCTCGACAGGCGATCCAAACTACTTCAGCAAGAAGATAGCCCATTCAAAATTATAGAGTGCATCAACAATAATGCTTATAAATTGGAGCTGCTATGAGAATATAATGTGTCAGCTACCTTTAACGTACAAGACCTTTCACCCAACATTACTGAAGAGGACGTTATTGATGGGGAAGAACAACTAGATTTGATGTCAAATCCTCACTCGCCTGGAAAGGATGATATGCATCAGAGACCTAAGACTTGTTCCCAAAATAAATCACAAAGTTTAAATAATCTTCTCACTAACACATTTACTATTTTTGCAGATAAAGACCTATTGGATTGCTTGGAATAGGAGCCAACTCCTCAAGATGTAGCCAAGCTAATCCACGTGCTTTCTTGGAACTCAAGTGATAGGCCACCACAAACTCAAGAGGGAATTTGTCTTCTCAAAAACAATTTTGTGTAACCATTTATCATTGCATTTTGGATATTGGGAAACATTGGCCTTATTTGTATTTTGATTAAAATTTATAATTTTGCATGCATGTATTAGAGTGAATGGCTAGGATAGATGGCTGTGGTGGTTAAGGTTTTTGGTAATTCAAGACTTGAAGACTGTGCGCAACTTTACCTCACTCGTAGATGTTACACAAAGGAAGACCAAATCCACATTGGGGAGAAAGAAGCGCGCCTACCAAAGTGGAAGGGCTGAGCATCCAAACCCTTAAGGAAGTACAAGAAGGTTCTGCCCTCATCAAGGAAGAAGAGCACACACATAAGGCCTTTTATGCGCACCCCTTGACATAATGGAAGCTCGGTCCATGTGAGGAAGAGCACGCCCCATTTCACTTTTCAATTTTGAATTACAACAGCTCATCCTCACCCCACATGGCTCAAGGCAACTTACTATAAAAAGGAGCTCATCCCACGGTTGAAATTGAAGGGAGCCACGTACACAGCTTGGATCAACCGATCAGATTTTCCCTTTTCATTTCATGCCAAACTCTTCACCACCTTATGATTTCTCTTTCGCAGGAGTTTAAAGATGTATTTCCGGAGGAGTTACCAAAAGGAGTACCACCACTTAGAGGAATCGAGCATCAAATTGATTTCATCCCCAGTGCGACAATTTCAAATTGACCAGCATATCGAGTGAATCCAAAGGAAATAAAGGAAATTCAAAGGCAAGTAGACCAGTTAGCAAACAATGGTCTAGTGAAGGAAAACCTAAGCCCATGCTCGATACCCGTGATATTGGTGCCAAAGAAGGACAGATCATGGAGGATGTGCATAGATTGCCGAACAGCCAATAAAATAACGGTAAAGTATCGACATCCTATACCAAGGTTAGATGACATGCTTGGTGAATTATATAGCGCTTGTTTCTTAAAAATTGATTTAAAAAATTGATATTATCAAATTTGTATGAAAAAAGGGAGACGAGTGGAAAACCACTTTCAAAACAAAATTTGGGCTTTACGAGTGGTTAGTCATGCCATTTGGATTATCAAATGTGCCTAGCACATTTATAAGGTTAATGAATCACGTATTACGACCGTTTATTGTAAAATTTGTCGTGGTTTATTTGGATGATATATTAATTTATAGCAAAACATTAGAACAATACGTGGAATTTTAAAATCTATTTTTAATGTTTTACAAATACACCAATTATATGCTAACCTCAAAAAGTGCACTTTTTGCATGGAATCGGTAGTGTTTCTTGGTTTTGTAGTGAGCTCGAGTGGAGTATTGGTGGACGAAGAAGAGGTGAAGGCAATCAAGGAGTGGCTAAAACCTAAGAATGCTAACGAGGTACGTAGTTTTCATGGCTTAGCTAGCTTTTATCGAAGATTCGTTATAGACTTTAGTACTATTCCAGCATCATTGAATGATTTGATTAAAAAGAACTTGGATTTTAAGTGGACCGAGTTACATGACGAATCTTTTAAATCTCCTAAAAAAAAAGTTAACTAATGCACCTTTGTTAGTCTTGCCAAATTTTGATAAAACATTTGAGATTGAATGTGATGTGTCGAGAAAAAGAATTGTTGGTGTTTTGATGCAAGATATGAAGTCGATCGCTTACTTTAGTGAAAAGCTTAGTGGCGCAATCTTAAACTATCCAACAAACGATAAGGAGTTGTATGCCTTGGTGGAAACATTGCAAATGAGGCAACATTACTTGTGGCCCAAATAGTTCATCATCCATTTTGACCATGAAAGTCTAAAACACTAAAAGACACAAGGAAAGTTGCACAAGAGACATGCAAAGTGGATGGAGTTTATAGAGACCTTGCCTTCCTATATTCAATGCATCTTTCACAAATAGTTATAACATCATGCTTCATTTTTGGCCAAAAGAAATGTTCTATCAAAATATGCAAAGTTTTATCGATTCTGAAGTTTCCCATTAATCCTCCACCATGTGTTTCTGTAACACAAATTCATACAAATCCTTTATAAATTCAAATCCTAACAATTTAGATTGTAGAGAAGTGATTAAAACGTACCTCCTTGACAACGCATTAGCGACCACGTTATCCTTACCTTTTTTGTAATGGATGACATATGGAATGGTCTAACTTGAATATTTTTCAGCTTGACCCCCATCATTTTTGGTCATATGGTTATAAAAAGAGAATACTTTTCTGTTATAATTTTGTGGATTAAGCATAGAGACAGCCCCTTGGCAACCTTATAGCTTCTCAATCCTTTGATAATAGTTGATAACCATGGAGCCAATGAATTAATTAGTGAGTTGAGAGCGAGGTATGTACTATCTAACCATTTAGTTGATTGGTTATTTCAAATTGGTTGGATGAAGGATTGTTTTAATAGTAGTATTGTTTCAGTTCCTTGGCAATGTGTTTTTAAACGTATTTGGACATTGGAATTGAATATTACCTTGTTTAAATATGCATGCTTATTAAATTTGTAGCACCCTGAATTTCTGTTAAAATGATTTTTGAAATTTTATATTGGTAAATGGCAGAGCTTAGTCAGAATCAAGAGATAAAAATTTATACCGTTAAGTAAAAAATTATTTTAAGGCTAATGGACAGGATGGATTCATAAAAATCTAGCCAGAAACGGGGCGCATAACCGTTTGATTAAAAGAATAAAGGTTGAGGGCAAAAAGGTAATTAGAATTAATTATAAAAATAAAGAAATAAAAAAACAGAATGAAGCATCAGTTTTTAAACTCATGATCGGGGGTTTCTGTGAGAAACCCCCTTGTCTACTTCTCTCCCGCGAGAGAGGGAGTCGTGCACGCCGGCAATCGAAGGTCACCCCTCCCAGCTTTCTCTCCTTCCGTCCACGCGCAGAACACGATCCCCCCCCTCACGCTCGGAAGAGGGAAGCAGACT